>JAWNPC010000454.1:1857500-2232500 GCA_035045365.1 Drosophila leonis
ACAGCAACAGCAACAACAGCAGCAGCAACAACAACAACAGCAGCAACAACAGCAGCAGCAGCAGCAACAACAACAGCAGCAGCAGCAACAGACACAAGTCCAGGTGCAGTTGCAGACACCGACAACCACTGGTGTCACTGGTGGTGGGGGTGGTGGTGGTGGAGGCAGCAATGCGAGCAGTGCCGATGTGAGCACCAGCACCACAGGGACGAATACAAACAGCGAGGAGGATGAGAACTCCAAGGGCGAGGCGGACGAGGAGCCGCTCTATGTGAATGCCAAGCAGTATAAACGCATACTGATCCGTCGGCAGGCGCGAGCCAAACTGGAATCACGCATACCCAAGGAGCGCTGCAAGTATCTGCATGAATCTCGCCATCGGCATGCCATGAATCGAGCGCGCGGCGAGGGCGGACGCTTTCACTCCGCCCAGGAGAAAGGTGACGGGTCCGGCGGCATGGATCAGATCGGTCTGCCGCTGTCAGCGAGTGGCGGTGCAACGCTTAGCCGTGGCACAGCGCGAGCACCACCCAAACTGATTGCGCCACACCAAACGCCGAGCATCACCATTACGGCCATCAAAACGGAATAGCCGATGTTTGAGTTTATATTGTAGATAGCCCATTTAACAGGCCCCCCTCCCACTCCCCCTCCCCTTCCCCATTTAACGTAGTTGTGTAAACTTTACATAGTTATTTAGATGTAATGTTAAGTCGTAATGTTAAGCCTCAGGACAAGTGGAAAATAAATGTTTATTTATTTAAATGTGTGCATATGTAAACAAAGCAAACAACTTTGCTGTTAAGTTAACAGCAATGCTCGCTGTTAACTTAACTGCGGCTTGCAGCAATCACCTCTGTTAAGCTCTAGATTAGGTTGGGAGCACTCGATTCTTAGCTAAATAAAACATGTTTTTTAGCCTTAGATATAGACAGTGTGAACAGTGTCTGCAACGATTTTATTTCTTCTCTTTCTCTGTACACACACACACTTACAAATATATATAGAACTCGGAGTTCCTGACCTTAACATACGGCGCACTGGTCACACAGATGCTGCGCGACTTCGAGAACGTGGACGATGTGAACAAGCAGCTGGAGCGGATTGGCTACAACATGGGCATGCGCCTGATCGAGGACTTTCTGGCCAGAACCTCGGCGCCCCGCTGCCTGGAGATGCGCGAGACAGCGGATCGCATACAGCAAGCGTTTCGCATCTATCTAAATGTACAGCCCACCATATCCAATTGGTCGGCAGCCTCCGATGAGTTCTCGCTGCTCTTCGACACAAATCCGCTGACCGAGTTCGTGGAGCTGCCAAGCGATTTGAGCAATCTGCGCTACAGCGCCATACTCAGCGGCTGCATACGCGGCGCCCTCGAGATGGTCCAGCTGGAGGTGCAGAGCTGGTTCGTGCAGGTACACAGACATATGATATTATAAAGCATATTGTTTATACAGTTCACAAACATTATATATTGTAGTATTGCGTAGTTTAAAGAACATTCACATTCACAGTCAGTGTGTACAGTGAAAGCTCTGCTAAAGCGAACAGCAGCGACCTTCACCTATTCCTAACTCTATTGAGTTGCTGCAACTCCTTTGGAATCCAACTCAAACTTCGAATTCGAACTCAAATTTCGAATTCGAACTCGACTTTGAATCATTTTGAAACTGTTTTAAAGCAAAAACTTTTTATATTAATTTAAAAATGCTACAAAATTTTGAAATTTTCTTTAATTAAATTAAAAATTATTTCAACAAAAATTTCTAAAATTTTTAGAAATTTTTTTTTGTAAATTTAAAAAGTTATTTCTGAAAATATTTAGAAATTTTCATCAGTTAAATTAAAAAATTATATCTACAATTTTTACAAATTTTCTTTAGTTAAATTAAGAAATTATTTCTCCAAAAATTTTTTAAATTTTGAATTTTTTTAAATTAAAAAATGTTTTCAATTTTAAAATTTTCTAGAATTTCAATCCTAAATTTTTATTATTTCTCATAAACAAAAAACAAAGAAAATTAATTGAATGTTGCTTGACAGCGCCTTAAGCCTTTGATGTACGCTCAACAGAGTCTTCACTGTATATGTGTGTGTGTGTGTGTGTGTGTGTGTGTGTGTGTGTGTATGTGTGTGTGTGTGTGTGTGTGTGTGTGCGTGTGATTGTGTGTGCGTGTGGAATACTTTTTGGTTGCTGCTCCTTCAAGGCAACTTTTTCGCTTTTGTTTCATTGGCAGGATCAATTGAAGGGCGACAATGTGACGGAGCTGCGTGTTAAGTTCGTGCGACGTCTAGAGGAAGCCATACCAGCTGGCGAGGATTAGATAGAGATAGACAAAGAAACATCCACAAATATATATAAAGACATATATATTAGAGCAAGAGATATATGTATATGGTTTAAATGTTTCTCATTTAGAATTTAAATTAACAAAAAAAAAAAAAGAAAAACTGCATTCCGAAGCGAACAGCACAAAGGAAACAACAACAATAACAATTATTATTAATTAATAAAAAAAAGTAAACATTCATTTTTTGTTATATTTTTATTCAACTATATATATATATATTGATTTATATATAGTACTATTAAATATGTGCTTAAAAAGAATTTAATTTTGATTTTAAAGCATTTTTTTAGTTCAGCTCAACTTGCAGTGGGGTAGGCTCATTATGTGGCTTAGAATGTGACGTTCTAAGAAGAATATATATATAATATATGTTTGTACATACATACTACATATGTATAGGGCATATATGTGTCGAAGCTTGGCTATAATGTAAGAACTTGGCTTTAATGTGAATACATACAGCTGTGTTCATCAAAATAGTAGTGCGACTGAAATATTGGAATTTCGAAAACAATTTGAAACACGTATTAAAATTAATAATTTGAATACTATTAATAATTTGAATAATATTAATAATTTTATATATTACAATATATTATTCAAATTATTTTCAAAATATATATTTTATTTCAAATTATCACATTTTGCACTACTATTTTTATGAACACAGCTGAATTTATTGGCTATGCTATATCATAAAGCAGTCAACGCTATAAGTTGTATAAATATATACATATACATATATATTTCGATCTTGGTTCAATTTGATTGCATTGCATTGCATTCCATTCAAAATTAACAGTTTTATAACTGCCCAAAAACCTGTCCTTAGCCATGTGCTTTTTCAAACTGCTCAGTTCTGGTGGCATTCTCTGCGTCCACCGAAATCATAACGACCCTGTGCGCAGAGTCTAAGTAGCTAAGCCGCTCACACTCAGCAAACAACAGTAAGTTGCTGGCAGGGACTGCCTTCAGCAACAGTTATGTTTGTCTCTCTCCCTCTCATACAAGCTCTCAGCCTCTCTCACTAATGCAATTGCAACAGTAGCAGGCGATCACAACAGAATTTGAAAACTGTAAACAGACGAGCCGCATAACAGAGCACAAGCAGACTCTGTTATTGCTATTAGAGGCACATGTAAATACTCTGTTATATAGATTGAAATTATGCTAACTGCAAGTTTATGCGAACTTCGGCTAACCGAAGCTACAAATAATATTTTCATATGCCACAATTAATATTTGTTTTTCAAATCAATTTTATACAAATGTTAAATTTTTTTTTTACTTAACAGAAAGAACAAAAGAAATCTTAGCGTTAGACAAAAGCATAAAAAATAATATTTTATAATTGAACTTTTTTTTTTTTAATTTTTTAGTTTAGGCGGCTTTTGTTTGAAGCGTTATTTTGGTTTTATTTAACAAATTAACAACAACAAATAACAAAATTAAATATTTCTTTTTGTTTTTGGTTTTTTTTACATGGAATACTTTCTCACAGGCACAAATACAATACTTTGTTTATATCAATTTTAAGTTTAAAGCTTTTTTATTTTGGATTTCAGCTGGACTTGTTTCATGTTGTTGTTGTTGCTGTTGCTGCTGTTGTTGTTGTTCTTCTTGTTGTTTTTGTTTAGTTCTGTTGCGGGCAAAGCATTAAATTGAGGTTCCTGCGCGTCAGAACTTTGCGCAAAGCTTGCAACGTCTTCATGCAGATGACAACACAGCAGCCATTGGCCACGCCCTCCGCTGGGCTTTTGCAGGTGCAAGCGGTGCTGTTGCTGTTTGTGATGGCCGGTGGCGGTAACGGCTTGGCTGAGCAGCAGCCGGCGCTGGCAATGGGCGGCGAACTGCAGCAACCGCCGCTGCTGGGCATGGGCATGGGCATTGCTTGTTGGCTCGCACAGCAGCCAACAGTTGGAGGCGGAGGAGGAGGAGCTGGAGCAGCAGCACCACCACAGCAACCACCGCCGCCGCCACCACTTGGCGCACAGCCACAACCATTGGCAGCTGCTGCAGCTGGAGCTGGCTTTGGTTTGCCGCAGCTGCCGCCGCCTCCGCCGCCGCTCATGGAAGCCAGATTCTGTAGCAGCAAAGCAACATCCTCGATGTTTTGATTCATTTCCGCTTGGCGTCTACTCACTTTTTTGCTGGTCACCGACGCACTGCCGCAGATCCGTTTGCCGCTGCTCGTTACGCTGGTTGTGGTTGTCGTAATGGGTTTGGGCTTTGGAGTGGGCGTGGGCGCTGCTGTTGGTGTGGTTGTGGGCGTGGCCGTGCCACCACAGCCGCTGCCACAATCGCCGCCATGACAGCTCTTGGTTTGATCACACTTGCAATTGGTGCAATTGCAGATGCCCGCATCTGCTGTAATCTGTTTGAGCGTCGGCTTATTATCCCTTATGTCCAGCTCGACCAGGCCGGATGCATCGCTGGGCACCTGCGCCGCCTGCTGCAGCGTCGCCTGCAACAGCGCGCTGTTGTTGTCAATGGTCATGAGTATGTCGTTGAGCAACGACTCCGTTTCCATGTCCTCATCATTGTCATAGCTATCGTCCTTGAGCAGCTCCTCGATGTTCTGCGGATTCAGCTCGAGCGTGGGCAAAGTGGAGCCGACTGCCGGCTGATTGCTGCCATTCAACATTTCAACATCCGATGGCGCTGGAGGTGGCATGGCCAGCTCCTCCATCTGGCCACTGATGGCGTTGCCAAAGCTTGGCTTTAGATCCACAAAGCTGGGCATTTCGGTGGGCAGCACCACACAGGCATCGGTCAACGGCGCCCGGGCCATAATGGGCTTGGAGGCAAGCACGCCCGCATCTATCCAGGGACTGGGTATCTCCTCCTCGGCGGCATAGGATAAGGGATATGCCTGCGATGTCTCCGGCAGCATAAATACATTGGACAACTGCTGCAGCACGACTCCGCTGTCATTGCTCGTCGTCTCCGAGCTCTGGCTGCCCGGATTGAGCAGCACCATATCTGCCTCCGATTCCTGTTCCAGTTCCAGTTGCTCCTCAAGCTGCTGTTGCTGCTGTTCTCCCTGTTGCTGCGCCTGCAGCAGTTTAAGTGCTGCCCGCTTGGTTTTCTTCTTGCTTTTGTTGAGCAGCTGGCGCTGGTGCGTCTTCTTGTGCGACTTCAGGCTGTGCGAGGTGCTGAAGGATTTCTGACAGCTGTCCTCCTGACAGGGATACGGTTTCTCGCCCGTGTGTGTGCGCCGATGCGTCTTCAAGTGATGTGACGCCGTAAACGCCTTGCCACAATCGCCTTCGGGGCACTTGTAGGGTCGCTCCTGGGTGTGGGTGCGCATATGCTTCTTTAGATCGCTGAGGGTCGTAAAGCACTTTTGGCACATTTCGCAATTAAATGTCTCGCCATTGTGCAGACGCAGATGGGCGTGCAATCTGATAATATTTATAAATAAATATTGATTAGCTATAAATATATATGTACTTGTATATATTGTGTTACTTGCCTATATCTCGTATTGAACGCCTTATCACAGCCGCTCACCTCGCATTCGTAGGGCTTTACCTTTGTGTGCACACGTACGTGGATTTTCAGGCTGTACGACGTGAGAAATGCTTTGTTGCAGCCCTCCTCCGTGCACTTGAAACTGTAGTCGCCTGTAAATGACAAATAAGCAAAGAATCAATACAAATTTAAAATTTCTTTAATTAAATATTGCGCGCTCGCTCAAAATCAACGGCAAAGAAACACAAAGTTGTCAGTGTTGGCAAACACGACATGTGTCGCACTGCCTGCCACTTATCGATAACCAAAATAGAAACAGATGGAACAGCATAAAAGGTTGCTTAACTTGTTTGCGCATTTATATACAAAGCGTTGCTAAAATTAATTTAACTTTATTTGTATTAAATAATAATATTCATAAGAACATTTTTATTTGTTTTCTTATTGCAAATACAATATGGACAAATTAAACTTTTGCATTACCATGACGTCACAAGTCTCTTTTGCAGGCATAACACGCCTGTCGCTGTCATCACCAGTGTTGCTTAACCCTGCAACAACGAACAGCTGTTTGCGTACACGACGCAGCGCACGCACGCATAAATATTTCCAAAAGCAAGCGTTTTTAAAAATATCAAAAACAAATAATGGTCGACTTTGAAGAGAAACTAATCAAAAGTGTAAAAAACCACGTATGCCTGTATAACAAATCACACATTGATTTTCGTCAACAAAATAAAAGGTACAATGCGTGGGTGCAAGTCTCGATTGAATGCGGGTTGCCAGGCAAGTAAAAAACATACATATATAAATATGTTTATATACATATTTACTTAATTTGTAGTTAAACAAAGTCAAAGCCGCTGGAAAACGCTGCGCGATCGTTTTGTGAGGGAATATAATAAATGCATGGAGACACAAACGGAGTGCAGCAACTGGATCTACTACAAGAAGCTCCTCTTTCTGCTGACTCACATCAAACTACGAGGCGGCCGGTAAAACTTCAGTTAAATTTCAAAATCCGTTTATGTATATATCCATATCTTATAGCAATCGGAATGATGCACATGATATGGACATGACAGATGAGGACTTTTCTAGTCAACAGCTGAAGGACGATACAAACTGTAGCTACGCCAGCGAGTTGGCTACCGAAACGTCAATCTACAAAAGCGGATCCTTTGAAGCGTTCAATATGGACGATGTCCTAAGCGAATCATCCAGCACACAACAACAACAGCAACGGCAACGGCAACAATTGCCACAGGGACTGCAGCAAGCGCAGGAACAGTTCCACAAAGTCATGGGAATGCTGCAGAGCGCATTGGAGCAGCCAAGTTGTACGATCCAAGCGGAAGCACCACAGGATCCGTTCTACAAATACCTCGAGAGCATACTGAGTCGCGTGGAGGTCAATGCACGTGCGGATATACAATTGGAATTACTCAATTTTGCCAACACGTTGGTGAAAAATGCAAAAGCACAAAGTAACAATTTATAAACGAAATATTACTAGAGGAGAGCTAATCCTGACATTGTTAATAATCGATATTTGTGCACTTGTGCATGTTATCGGTAGTATAAAACCAGCTTAAAGGAGTCAATATTTTGTATAACAATCTCTAACGTGCTTCCAAAAATACAGTTTGTTATCGATATTGATAATATTTGATGTTATCGTTAAGCCAACAATCTAGTTGTAGATAGCCTACTTTCATACATTATTATATAGGGTTTATTGATTATCTGAAATTAATCTGAAAAGTTGAAGTCTGTATCGACTCACCTGTGTGCGTCTTTAAGTGTGTGCGCAGATTTCCAATTGTGCTGTAGCTGCGATAACAATTCTCATAGTTGCATTTATATCGGCTGAGAGCTTCATCGGAGCTCTGCGAGTTGGAATTCAAACAGATATCATATATTAGCAATGCGAGCCATACAGTTTGGATTATCATTATGTAAGAAACTATGTACAAAGTCGTCTTTAGGTCGTTAGCTAATTATGTATGTATTTAGTGTAGTTCGTAAGTCGGAACAATAAATATATTTTTAAGGATTAAGTGCATGCGATGTGTGTAAGGAATTTGTTTATCGATATTCATTGGATGAGTTTTTGTATGGATTGTGTCAAGTGTCGAGGGGATTTTTTTTTTTTTTTTTTTTAGCTATAACTACGCACCGAGTTGATTGTTTTTTGTGAATGCGAACAATTTGTGTTAACAAGATTCATTAGACGACTAGCAGTTGATTAAGTGGGCGGGGCATTGGAACGCCTGCTCCTGCCCGCCTGCTGACTTTAGCTCTAGGATTAGAAAGTTCTTTTTTTTTATATAGCTACAAGCGGAGTTACAAAAAAAATTAGTTAAACAACACATTTGCGACTGTGTGTGTGCGTGTGTCAGTTGGCATGGGCGTGGCTGTGCATGGAATGGGGGCTGAGTACCTCGTACGCCATCGCCATCAGCTGATCCTCGTCGGTGTCCTTGTGCAGGGCGCCCGGATGGATGCAGTGAGCCAGCTCATCTTCCTCATCGGGCTCCGTTTGCTCTTCAATAAAGCTGCAAGATCGTTCGGTTATATATCTCTATATGTTTCTCTCCCACTCTCTTTCTCTCTCTCTCTCTCTCTTTCTCTGTGTGTGTGTATATGTGTGTGTGCGTGTTTCTATGTACATCGCTCGCCAGTTGGAAACAAACGAAAAGAAATGCGTCGGGCGAGCTGCTGCGTTTAATTTGTGTCAGTGGGCCGTTAAAATCGCGATATATAAATATATATGTGTATACATATCTATATATCTACATATATATTCAAAAGCACATGCATACATACAGTGATCACTCGAAAAGTAAACTCTTTTTAACTAACAAATTTATTTTTCAAATTGGCAAATTTCAATCAATTTGAAGTTAAGCTCACAGACCAGGGCTACAAACTCAATAGGAATGCTGTCGCTGGTTTAGTTTATGGTTCGATAATTATTCAATATGAGTCCTGGTTCTTGAGCTGTTACATACATTACAAATTGAAGTCAAGCTTACTAACCAGGGCTACAAACTCAAGAAAAATATTGTTGCTGGTTCAGTTCATGGTTCGCTCAAGTTCTTTTACTGGTTAACTATAATGGGATCTGTGTCAATAATTTGTTTTATTAGATAAAGATATATTTCAAAGATTTCAATATTTGTTTGACTAGCCTAAAGCTTTATTTGCGAACGATCACTGTACTTGCAAATTAATAACTTATATGTATGTATTTATATATGTGTGTATATTTAGTGAGGTTAGGGCGCAACAAGAGCAGAAAACAACAAATTAAAAAACAAATTCATTAATTAAAACAGTTGACAACAAGGCAAAGCAGAAACATCAATCAAAACAAACAAAAGCAAACAAGATTTGTTGAGCTGGAGACGCCTTAAAGCTTTAATAAGCTGATTAATTCATATTTAATATTGTCATGGTCAAACACGAGATATACACAAAAACAAAAACAAGAAAAAAAAACTATAAAGGAAAAGCCAAAAGAAAACAACAATAAAACAATATTGAATTTGAAAAATTAATGTGGGGGCGTGACTGACGGGCAGCGCGCGCAGCGGCTTGCCCCGTCCCCACCTCCTTCGCCCACTGCCCACTGCCCACACTCTGCTGCCAATCGCTGTCCCTGTCACGGACACAGCTGGTGGCCTCCCCTCTCACTCTCTCCAACCCATTTCTCTCTCTCTCTCTAGGTGCTTTGCCTGCCCCTTTCACAACCTGCCCTAATCGCAAGTGCTGAAAAATGAGAAATATGATTGAGGTGGAACACTCATAGTGATAAAAATAGCGCGACACAGACGTAGACGTAGACGTAGAGGGTCGAACAGCAAAGCGACAACAACAAAAATATATGAAAAAAATAAAGAAAAGGAAAAGATAAATGTATATGTAAAAATGATTATTATTGTACTAAAAATGAAAACAACTACAAAAGCTAAGGCTAACCACGTCATTAAAAATCATTTAGAATTATGCTTCCACTGGGATTGCGAATTGGAAGTGGTCAAGCTGTGTGCCTGCACCCAATTAGATGTGGTGAAATTGCATACGTAAATAGCCAATCAGATGTGGGCATAAAAATACTCAAAAATATCGATAAATATTCAATTAGAATAATATTTGCTCTAACAAGAGTTTTGGATTTTTTTTTTCTCGAATTACTTTTCTACTTTTATGTTATATAATATGTAAAAAAATAACAAAAATATAAATAAATAATATAAAGTTCATTAATTAGAATAAAGCACAGTAGGGGAAATTTCCTAATTTAACTTCACACTGGATAGCTAATCAGAACTAATTAAGCTAGTTGGATTATTTAGTTAAATGAAAATACCATTAATAATTAACACCTAAGTAATTTCAAAAACGCAATTTCTGCAGTTATTAAATGCAAACTTAACTGAAATTAAATCAACAAACTGCAAGCTTATGAAAAGTTAATAAAAACAACATTTGTGCGCCAATCAGAACAAGTGTCTTAACTGCTAACAAATGCTGATAAGAAATGCAAACATTGCCCCACTGACTTATAAGCTATCAAAATTAACACAAAGCTTGATTTTTAAAAATATATAAAATAAAAGCTAGAATTGATGCAAAAGTCTGTTTGTTTACATCATTTCCTTAACTTGATGGAATATTCTGGATTTGAATTTCACAACGGGCAATCCAATTGGAAACCAGCTCATTTACCGATAGTGTGAATGAATATGAGAAAAACATTGGTTGTTATTGTTGTTGTTTTTCTCTCAAGTATGTGTACACAAAATTATATATACATATATATATATATATATATATATATATGTAGTATTGATATATGTTTGCAGCTGTGTGTGTGTTTTGTAGTGGGGGGAATATCTAAATGCGTTCATCGGCATAATTATTTTTAGACCAAACAAACAATTTGGATACAATCATCGCAGAAGGCGATTGCAACGCCGCCGTCGCAGCAGAAAACCGTTACATTCCCCCAAAGCATATAGAATATACTCGCATATATGTACATATGTATGTGTATGTGTGTGTGTATTGGTATGCACTAGAGGTGGGCGAACACCGGCGGAACACAAATCAGGCAATTAGCAAACAACTTGCAAGCATTTCGGACACTTAACGAACGCGCGTTGTAATAAGTGGACATTGGAATTGTTGAAATTTGCCAAAATTGATGAGGAAAGGCAAGATGTGTGCTTGCTTTTTACGGCTGGCTTTTGAGTCTAATTAGTTTTGAAATAGAATCGAGCAAGATAGACAAGGATAGATGGATACAATGTATAAGGGGCTGGCAGCAGCACGTCACATTCTAAGCAGACGATAGAAACATGCAGCGGCTCATTTGTGTGGGCAGTGGAAAATTTAGCCATGGGCGGGGGTCAGCAGCGGACAGAATAATTGGGCTAAAGTGCAAACACCTGGCAAACGTTTAATATTAACTCAAATGCTGCTCAAAAATAACAATACAAATATCGATTACAGCAACTACAGTAACTACGTGCATTACAAGGGCAATCAATAGCAAAAAGTATCGATAAGCGTAAACAACAAATATACAGTGTTGCCGAGCATGCAAAGGGTGGCTGCCAGTGCTTACTACCTCGTCCCGACAGTGAAATATGCAGTAGAAATAGTAGTAGGAGTAGAACTTGATGCATTTGGTGTTGAGTTGTTGTTGTTGTTGTTGTTGTTGTTGTCACTGCTAGCTGTTGTCGAAAGATCCTCATTTGCCGGCACCATGCTGAAGGACACCACTGTGGGTGGCTGCACCTGAACGAGCTCTTGATTTTGAAATTGATATTCCAGCGTAAAGCAAATGTCATCCACATTGTATGCGCCCACAGCTGCTGCGTTTTCTGATCGTATGGGCATGGCAATGGCTGTGGCTGTGGGTGTGGGTGTGGGCGTGGATGTATGTGTTGGTGTGTGTGTGGATGAGGTGGTGGTGTTGTTGGTGGTGGTGGTGGTGCTGGTTAGCAACAGGGGTGCACTTAATGTGAATATCGCATCGTCAGCTAAGTCAATGTTGTTGTTGTCTGTTGTCTCCTGCAGCAATGTGTACGTTGTTGTTGTTGTTGTTGTGACTGCATTGTCCGCCTCAAGTGTTAAACTTATGCCTAATGGTTGCAGCACCTGTTGCTCCCCAGCCGCATGACTGTAAATGCTGCCGCTGCTGCTGCTACTGCCACTGCCGCTGCCGCTGCCAACGTCCGCATCCAGCTTGGGCGCCAGCAGCGATGCCAACAGCGCCTTGTCCTCGAAACCATCAAAGTCCAGCGTGATGGGCGGGGAGCCCGTTAGCGAAGTGCGCGTTGAGTTTGTATCATAATCCCTGCTGTCTGATAAGGAATTTCCGTGATTCGACGACTTCCAGCTGTGCTCGTATTGTTGTTGTTGTTGTTGTTGGAACGTTTCATCGCTGCTCGCATCCATTTTGTACTTATTCTACTTCTATATCACACTCACACTCGCACTCACTTATGCGCTCATATATGTACATGTATTTTACGCATGCAATTTTATACTATTTTTTACTTATATCACTGCGCAGTGCTGATACATATATATGCATATGTATTACAACAGAAATTAGAAAAATTATTAAGAGCACAGCGGCGATCCGAATGAAGAACGAAGAAATAATCACATCCACGCAGCGCAACAACACAGATAAGACTAGCGATGGTAGTGGGTGTGCAAGATTTAAATCGATGTATCGATTCTATTTTACTATTTAACGTATCGGTTTCCTTTTGCTAAGACGGGCATTCCTTCAGTGATTATCAATTTGTTATTTATAATTCATTTAAGAACATAATCAATAATAAAAAAAAGCATTTATGGAATGTAGCTTACGGAAATTAAATGTCAGCCATTGGCATTTCAACTGAACTGAACTCTTTCAATTTAAAGAATATATTTTTTAAATAATATACAATATAAGTTTAACAGAGGATTACAGATTTAGAAGAGCGTTTCAAATAAGAAGCTAATTTTTAAATATTATTATTATTTTTAAGATTAATTGCTACAGGCATTTAAGTAAGAGAATACATTTTCAGATTTAATAATACACATTTTGTCAAAAATATCAATAAATCTTTTAAGATAAGTAACTAAAACTATTTTAAGGCAAAACAATAACAAACTTCATATAAATTTATGTAAATTTGCTTATGTTAATAACGTATGAATTCAAATCAAATTGGGCGCCTTTCGGTGGTGTTCAAAGTATCGATATCGATACCACGCAAAGTTCGGTCACACTGCGCGCAAAGGCAAAGGTAGTACATATACAAAATTCATTGATTTTGTCAACGTAAAACACACAGCGCATAGCTGCACAGGCAAATCATATAAAGTGAAGATAGTTAACTAAATTAGGAACGCAGCTGGAACAAGGCACAAAATGCAAGAGATGCCAGAGAATAACATACAACTACGGTAAAGACACGCCAAGCAAACGAATACCCAGCCAAGAGTAGCACAAAAAATTCCAATAAGAAAGAAGTGCAAGAAAAAGAGCATACGGTGTAAAAGGAAAAAGCAAGCAAAAAAAAAAAATTTAACAATATATGTACGCAAAATAGAAAATGACAATCGTTGTAGAAGATTAATTACTGTGGCAATTGTGGCGCACCAGCGGCCGGTCGTAAAATGCCAAGGAACACTTGCAGGCCAAGTGAATGTGTAGCTAACGGTAATACTGGCAACAACAACAACAACAACAACGGCGATAAGGCTAACGGTAACCATGATGATAGCTGCACAACAGCGGGCAGCAGCGCCGTTGCTGCCGCTGCAGCCATTGTTAAACAGGAGTTCGATGCAGCGCCTCCTGTGTGCCACAGAAAATCGGAACGTCGAAAAATCGCACGCGACATATTCCTGGTATTCGAGGAGCAGCCCGCGCGGCGTCGACGCGGTCGAGGCGGTGCACGAGGCACGCGCGCCAAACAAAAATTTGGTCACCTAAAGGTGGCCAATACGCCGCGCATCAACAAGAATCTGTTGCGTGACATTAAAACGGAACCAAAGTGCAGTGCGGCAGTGACTGTGGAACTGCCGGCAGCCAAGCCAATAGAGGCGGTACCGGTGCCGGAACCGGAACTGGAGCCACAACTAGAGTCACAGCTAGAACTGGAGCCAGAACCAGAGCCACAGCCACAGCCACAGCTTGAGCTGGAGCCTGAGCAGCCGAAGGCAAAGCTGGCGTCTGTGAAACTTGAAACCAAAACAGCATCAAATGCAACATCAACAATTGCAACTGCAACAGCAACAGTTGCAGCTGCACCAACAACAATTGCCGCAGCAACAGCAACAGTAACAGTTGCAGCTGCTGCAGTAGCAACGCCTCAGCTCAGCCAAAGCCAGCAACAGTCGCCAGCAGCTCAGCAGCAGGCAGCAACAGCTCCAGCTCCAGTAGCAACTCCAGCTTCAACTGCAGCTCCGACAACGCCCAGCGTGAATCCCATATTTCTGTGGGTCAAGCAGGACGATACGCGGATTGTGGAGGTGCGCTGTGAGGATTACGATAAACGCAATCGCATACGCCTGACCAAGACAACGAATGGCTGGCGTTCCATGCCACGCACGGATGCCTCATCCAGTCGTATTGTTAAGTTCTTCCACAGCACAGCGGCGGCGCCCTTGCTGAAGGTCAAGCGTGAGCAACTGCAGCAGCAACAGTCCATTGAGCAGGAGGAAGAAGACGAGGAGGAGGAGGAGGCAGGTGAACACCAGCCGGAGTGGACTGTAGTGGATCAGGAACAGCAGCAGCGGCAGGAGCTCGAACAAGATCACGACCAGGACCAGGAGGATCAGGCTGTCATTGAAAATGTTGTTGTTGTTGTGCCGCCCCAGCAGCAGCAGTCGGATCAGCAACAGACGGATCAGCAGCAGTCCGAGCAGCACATGCCCACGGAAGTCTGTTTCGATGCGCTGCTGGATAGCGAAACGAATGCCTCGACAAGGGCCACAAAGACCAACACCAGCAACGCCAATACGCCCACATATCAGAGCTCACGCTCACGTTCCCGCTCCCGCTCACCAACGCGATCCCGCACGCCAACGCCCGCGCCGCTGGAGCTGCAATTGTGCCCCAAGACGGGCCTGTTTCTGCCCAAGGGAGCTGCAGGCGCAGCAATTGCAGCAGCAGCTGTTGCTGAGGTGCCAGTCGCTGAGGAGGAGACGACAACGGAACTGGAGACAGCTCCAGCAGATCAGGCAACCCTTGAGGCGAATAGCAAACATCTCAAGGATCTGCTGGATGATGCAGATGATCTGCTACAGAACTGCAGCAGCGACAATGGCAGCAATGGAGTCGAGCTGCTTGATTCGCTGGTGCAGCGTGGCTGCGAGGATAATCTCATGGAGCAGCAGCAACAGCTGCAGCTGCAACAACAGCAGGGCGCAGCCAGTGGAGCTGCCGACCTGAGTTCCTTCTGTGTGCCGGATGTGGTGGCTGGCAAGGAGTTGCCCAGCATTTTGGGCATGGACAGCAGCGATGCACCCAAGTGCCTGTCCTTCAATGAGGCCGGCGAGATCGAGGGACTCAATGGTGAGCTCTTCCTGGGCATCGATAGCTTTGATAAGCAACCAGAGGCCGAGACGGAAGCAGATGCCGTGGCAACTGTGCTGCCCGACAAGGACCACCAACAGCTGGAATCCATCACTGTGCCGGATGAGACACCCAAAGATTTGAGCTACAAGAAACGCGAAGAGGTGTGCCCGCCCTCGGAGTCGCGCAGCCAGTGCGCGGTGACCTCCAGTTCGGATATACTGAAATCGAAATCGCCCGATCCAGAGCTGCTGCCGATGCCAGCGACGAGCATACCAGCCGAGGTGGAAACCACCTCGGAGACGATCAAGCATCTGATATTTGAACAGTTTCTTAAGCTGAACGGCAACGCCCAACAGCAGCAGCACCAGCAACAGCAGCAGGCGGAGCCAATGGATCTGGGCAAGGCGACGACAACGCGGAACGTGGACAAACTTCACACGGTGGTCATCGATGATGAGGATACCGATGCGGCGGAGCCATTAAAGAAACGCTCCAAGCCCATCAAAATGGACAAGGATCCGGATGCATTAACCCAGCTGAAGATGCTCCTGAATAATCCCCAGTGGAAGGTACCCGATCCCATACTGGTGCCAAAGGATCGTTTGGGCGCCGTGTTGGCATCGCCAGCTCGCGAGATACCGCTGCTGTTGACCACCAGGCCAGAGTTGCGGCTGCCCGAGGCATTTGCCTATCCGGAGATAATACAGAATCCCAATATATTGGTCGTCACCATGGAGCAGCTGGAGGCCATACTCAAAAACGATTCAGAGCAATCATCCAAGTCGTTGAAGCCAGGCGATGCACTGGCTATACCTGCCCATGCGCCTGCCTCCGCATCCGCCTCCGCATCCGCCTCCGTCATCCCTGCCTCGCCGCTGCAGCAGAGTAGCAAAACAGCTGCTAGTCCCAGTCCTAGTCCTAGCCTGCTGAAGCATGCTGCTGCAGTTGCGCCGAAAGCAACGCCACCTCCACCACCGCCGCCGCCCACGCAGCTGCTTGCCAAGACGAGCTCCGCCACAGCGCCTCAATCCTCGCCAGCGGCTGATTCGAGCATGTCGCATGAGCTGAATGCCACGACGCTGGCGCTGCTGCAGCAGATGCTCTGGCTGCCCTACTTTGGCCAACTCTCGCAGGAATTCTTCAAAACCCTCAAGGACCCACTGGGATTGCAGCGCAAATTCATGAGCAATCTGCTCCCTTTGTACAATAGCCAGTTTGGGCTGCAGCATCTGGATGAGCTGTACAAGCATTGCCTCAAGCAGAAGTCCAATGCCAGCGAGGATCAGACGTCAGCCAAGCAGCAGCCAACGACGGCTGCCTTTAATGGCTTCTCGAATCCCATGGAGTTGGCATTCATGCAGAAGCTGCTCCAGCAACAGCAACAGCAGCAGCAGCAGCAACAACAACATTTGCCCAAGGCATCGCAGGAGTTGCATCTGGAGCATAAGCGTGCTAGACGTGATGCTGTGGATGCCACGCCACTGCACATACCCGACTTCAGCAAGCAGCTGCCAAAGGCAACGCCCGCGGCTGCTGCAACTGCCACGCCCGCCACGCCCACTGCAACGACGCCTGCACCGCAGCAGTCGGCAGAGCACAAGCCGCGGCTCACCTGCAAATCGTTATCCAATCTGTTGGAACCTGAAAGCAATATGGTGCCACTGTTACAAGTGCCCTTCGATGCACTGCGTCGCAATTCGTTGCACAAGCAATCAACGCTCGAGTTGGCCAAGGAGGCGAACACCGGGCGCACGCTGCGCAGCAGCAAGGCCAGTGTCACCTACAATCCGCTCGAGCATGCCAAGCAATCCCAGTCACAGTCGCAGTCGCAACAACAGCAACAGCAGCAGCAGCAACAACAACAACAACAACAGTTGCAACAACAACAGCAACTGCTGCAGCAACAGCAGCAGCAGCAGCGCAAACGCGGCAACATGTTGGCCCATGAGGTGCAGCAGCAGCAACATTTGGCAGAGGCTGCGGCCGCAGCTGCAGCAGCCGGTGGCGCCGCCGGATTAGATGCCAACTCAGCGCTGTGGCATCCACTCTTTGGCAGGTAAATATTGCAGAAATTGAGAATTCTAGTTTAAATTTATCAAATCAATTCATTCGCTCATTTTTGAGCTGAACTAAATCGATAATCTTCAACTACCTCAGCAGCTCATGAACAATGCATACATCATGAACTAAGTCAATGTCAAAGAAGTTCCAAATTTCGATATTTTTATGTTGATTGTCAATCGATATTAAATTCAAATTCAAACGAGTTCAAAGATTTTTCGAAAATCTTTTTAGGATATCTTCTTTATTCTAGACATTGAAAGAGTTAGGATTTCAAAAGGAATATTTTTCGAGGATCGGGGAGGGAAATTAGAAGAGTGTTTGAAAGAGCTTAAGTCGAGCTCAAGTCATTCAAGCAGTTTTTCAAGTTATTTCTTATACACTAAACCTATTTTCAATATATCTTTGATCATTAATAAAATTTGCTTTCATTTTCGAACAGCAATCCAAAGCAGGGCTACAACAGCCCTTGGCAATGGACGACGGTGACGGCAACTGGCGAATGACAGTCAAGCCGGGCTCACAAGGAGCCAGCAGCGGCGGCGAATATGGCCAGCAACAACAACAACAACAGCAACAGCTACGAGGAGCAACAGCTGGATTACAACAGCAATGGTTGCAATTACCATGCAGCAACAGCTACAGCGACAGTAGCGAAGCAACAGGGATTGACAGCAACAGCAGCCAACAATCAAAATAATCACAATAGTAGCAACAAATTTAGTTATCCAACGGCGGCAGCTGCTGCTGCCATGGAGAACATGTTCCAAAGCAATCATCAGCTGCTCAATTCGTATCTGTATCAGAAGAATGATGCTGCAGCTGCTGCTGCTGTTGCTGCTGATGCGGGCTACATGACAGAGCAAAGCTACTGGCAACAGCAGCAGCAGCAACAGCAACACCATCAACATCAGTCACAGCAGCAGCAGCAACATCAGCAACAACAGCAGCAGCACAAGCAGCAGCAGCAGCAACAACAACAACAACAGCAACAGCAGCAACATTGGAACAATCACAATAGCAACAGCAGCAACAGCAATAGCATCAGCAACAGCAGCAACAATCAACGCAGCAGCAACAGCTATGCGAATAACTATGCTGCAGCAGCAGCTGCCTCCATGTACATGCAACATTTCAATCCGTACATGCAACAAAAGGCAGCGCTGCTCGCCGAAAAGGCAGCCCAAGCGGCGGCAGCAGCAGCAGCCGCTGCTGCAGTGCATGGCAACAGCAGCGGCAACAAACACGGGCGGTACGCGGGCGATTATGGTTAGGCCGAAGCTGAAGCCTAAGCCAACTGGAGCGAATCGAGGGCAACATTTAACCCAAAGTAAAACACTTGCATATTAACATAAATCATATAGAAATAACTGCATAATATAATAATAACTGTACTTGGAATATAGAGGCGGAACGTATAGGCCATTTTAACGCAAGGAATTGCTAAGGAATACAAGAAATCCTTAAATTAATATATACAAATATTAAAAATAAAACACAGCAACAACAAGGTAAACAAGGCAAGCAACAATAATTAAAACAAAACAAGAAAAACAAAAATATTAAAAAAAAAACAATTAGTAAAAATTTGTTATTGGTAGTTTGTTAAAAAAAAAGAAAAAAACCTAAAAAAGTAAAAAATAAAAACAAAATATTGTAGATGAGACAAGTAAGAAGCAGAGGCAAATGAAAGCAACAACAACAAAAACAAAAGTAAACCTAATTATTGTATTATTGTTAACCCATGCTGCGTTATATTATTATTATCATTATGATTATTATTATCATTATCATTATTATTATTATGATTATGATTATTATTATTATTAACTCAAGTGTGTGTGTATATAGCGTTTTTATCTAGATGTATTACACTTAGTAAGATCCTAAGACGACCCCCCAAAGCCTCCTAATCCCGGCCCAAATCTTTCCCAGCTCTTTGAACCCTTCACAACGCAGCGCTAAAAGGCAACAAAAACAACAACTTTTATATTCATTCCGCATAAGCAAAGCTAACTACAAAAAAAGAAACTTTTTGTTTTATCCCGCTATTATTATCATTATCATTATTATTATTATTATTATTATTATTATGCTTATTATTTATATATCAAAATGAATCCCTTAAAAAACAAAAACCAAAATTGTGCAATCTTACATAACAAAATATATGTTTATGTTTATGTTTTTTTTTTTAAACAAACAAAAATGAAAATCACAAAAAATTTATATACAAAAAACAAAAACAAAACGAGAAATGGCAAAAGCAAAAACATGAAAATAAAGTGGAAAAAAACCTTTTAGAGAATTTCGCTGATAAAAGCAACAGAATAGCAAAAAAAAAATAAAACTTTGACTTTGTTTTTTATGGTGTTTTTGAGCTGGGTCTAATTTATGGAATATATTAAATTATTAGTTTTAATATATGCCATATTTGTTATTTAAATTTGAAAATATTTTAAGCCATAAAGAAGGCGATCCATTTTGAACTCTAGCCCAAATTTGGATACGCTCAAATATGTTTAGATTTATACAGCTGTGCTCATTAAAATAGTAGTGTGACTGAAATGTTAGGCAGTAAAATCTTGTGATAAACAATTTAAAACGAATATTAAGATTATTACATCATAAATATATGTATATATATATATATATTTGAATTGTTTTCCAACTATTACGTTTATCAAAATTTTTTAGTGGCACTACTATTTTTATGAACATACGAGGTTTATTCAACAAGTATTGCAAATTTAATGTTTTTCAAATATTCTTTATTCATGAATATCTCAAGGTTCGCCTTCAAAATAATTCCCATCCAGATATATAGTTGGGCTGATCATTTTTTGTGATCTTGTTCAGTTACTGCTTCGCTGCCGTCTTTATCTGCTCCTTCGTGGCACAGCGTCGATCTTTCATGGACTTCTTCAGTTTCGGGCCCAAGAAAAAAAGTCACAGGTGGGCAGATCTGGGTAATACTGTGGATGCTGGGGCATCATTAGTTATTCAGTTCCTTCACTCAATTTTTCGGAATGGCTTAAAATCGTAGATGAGCCAAATCCCAGCTATAAAAAATTACTGAAATATTAAAAATTCAGGTCGATCTGGTCGACATAGGTGTTGGGACCAACATACCACTAAAAAAAACAGGAAATTCGAAATTTGCGATAATTTTTGAGCACAGCTCGTGTGCAGAAATCTTATATAGAGTTTTCAGTTCGGAAAAGATTAACTTATTAAAAGAAGAAGAAAAGAAAAAAAATATGCAGATTGGTCATAAAAATAGTAGTGCGACTGAAATGAAACCAAAATTTTGTGATAAACATAATGCTTGGAAAATAATATTTATGACGCCAGCTGTATATGTATAATCTGTTTCTAAAATGTCCTATGAGCTCATATTCATAAGCTAGTGCTAAATGTAGCACAAAGGATATGGGCAAACAGAAAAATGATTAATTGATATTGAAATTATAAATAGAGCCAGACTAATGAATTAATATGTATATATAATATATATATTATTATATACATGTACACATCGTTAAGTCTTTGACTGGACACTACTTGTAATACAGCAATCAATTAAACATTTATACATAGAGTTCGCATTCGTTTAGGACTTAGAGGGCTGTCAGCATAGCTCAAAAATGACATTGCTTCGTGTGTTTATAAATATATATGTATATGTTTATATTTTTAATTTCGGTGTATAGATATATGTATATATATGTATATGTATATAAATGTTAAATTTTCCTTTTCTTTTGTATAAATACGCAACTGTTTCACTTACAAACAAGATTATTGATTAGGTTTTATAGTTTAATTAAAAAGAGTTTTTTTTTTTTTAGTTTTCTGTTTTCATTATTGTTTTTTGTGATTTGTGTAAAGCATTTGAAATGCGCGCGTGCGAATGTTGTTTTCAGCTTATTTAGTGTACGTGTTTGCTTGTGCTCCCAGCCGAATGAACGTGATATCGTGATCTATATATATGTATATATTTATATAGTATATCCAGATCCGAGAATTTGATTGCCTATTCAATTTGGCGTTGCGCCTCCTGTAATCGCGCCACGACGGCCTGATAGAATTTAATTTGCTCGCCAATGAAGGCTCGAATCGTTTGCTTCAGATGCGTATCTCGTTCGGCTTTGAAGTGGGTTAGCTCCGCTAGCACCGTATAGGAGACGACATCTGTGCGTCGATTCACATCCTGCAGCTGGGCATTGCTCATCTTGCCCTCGGCTGTGGAACGTTCACAATCCTTGCGCTTCTGTAAGGCGCCCTTATGCGTCGAGAATATATCCGGAAAGCAGTTCAAGATACCTCTAAAAAACACAAAGTGCTTGATTAAGGCATTTGCAGGTATTGGCCTATCTCTAGCTCACCTGTATATATGCAACCGATCGGAGAGCGGTATCCAATCCTGTTTGGGCTGATCGCCAAACAGTTGACCAATGCCAATGTAAATGCCGCCAATGCGGCCCACACTCTCCGACAGAGCCACACCGTCCCGGGTGGGTGCGCGCCTCTCGTCGATGCCCAGCGATTTGGCCAGATCTGAGAGACCGTCGCCGATGCGTTGGAATTCCTTTTTGCTTTGGGTTAGCGAACGTTTGGCCATATCATTGGAAATGTTATTCAGATTGCGTACGGCCATATCCATGCTGTGTATGAACTGTGTCCCGCTCTCCAGCTGCGCATCGACCTTCGAGTGCAGCAGATTCTTATCCGGCGGCGAGATGGCCAAACAGTAGTTGACGCCCATATATGGATCGCGTTCGGCTTTCCGTTTGCCCAACTTCCAGATCTTTTCGTCCGTGCAGGTCAAGAAATGATACCACACTTCACATTTCGATATGACCGGATGCCGGCAGACCCAATCCACAAACTCCTGCAGCTGTACACGCCGATGCTCCACGAACTGCTCCTCATACCTGCCAGAGATCTGCTTGTCCGGCAACGGTGGCACTGGTATCAAACAGAATTTATCCGCCAGCCGCTCATGCAGCCAATCGAAGTGCTTGTAGCGACGTGATACCTGAATTGTATTCCATGTTAGATTAGATACAAGAATTCAATTACGAAAGTGTGACACAGCTCTTGAGCACTGAGTCATAGAGTGTAAGTGTGTGTGTGTGTGTGTGTGTGTGTGTGTGTGGAGTGGCAGTAAAAGAGCAATAGCAAACAAACAAACGCACACAGACAGAGAGTGGGCAATCAGTTGCTCAGCTGCCCCCTATGCTTGCCCCCAATTGAACTCACAACTTCAACTGCAACTTGCAGCATTAAAAAAAAACACTATGCTACAAAATATGGCAAAAGCTGTGAGAAGCAAATACTTAATAATGTACACAAAATATAAAGATTACTATATTAATCATTGAATCATTTAAATTTCAATATTCTTTTTTCACAATTAGCATTTCACGAATAAGTATTCCAACTTGCCTCTAAAACTTATAGGAAAATGTTTCGTTTAGTTCGTGTTTCGTCAAGTTTCTAATTGGAGTTTGGTAAGAAAAACAACTTGTTGCACAATAACAAGTTTCTTGCACAATGTTTCTTTAACATCAACTCTACTGTTTTTATCCAGTAACATATAAACAATATATATAACGTCTGACGAACTTCTTTATATTATGAAAAACCTATAAAAAGAAAATCTTCGTCACATTTCTTAGTGGAAAAAAGTAAACGAAAGATCTGCAACTTGTTGGTTTGTGTTATCAGCAGCTACATACACACACACACACACACGCACACACAGACACACACACACACACTTCAGGGCTTCTCTGTGTATTAAAGCGTGATTCGTTGATCTGTTATAAAAAATAAGAAGAAAAACTTAGCTATACTCACGGAGATATTATTAAAGCTAGGTGTCAGCTTGTAGGCAATAAACGTCTTCATGCCCTTGAATTTGGACTCCTTTTTGGGACTGGCCACAATAACGGAATAAGGCGAATGATTTTGTGTCCACTGATAGATGGAATCCTCCAATTGTGTTATGTACGCCATTTCGCATTCGGGTATCTTCTCCTTGCTGCTAGACAGGCCGAGTATATAGGAATCGGAGCTTTTGGCAAACATGCCCTTTTTAATCGTGCCAGCACTGGCACCTGCTGCTGCCGAGCTAAGTGAGATGCCATCTTCGTTGGGCGCAACAGGTAGATGCCTGTTGTCGTAGTCGCTGGCAGAATGGGTCAGCCCGCTGCTGCGCGTCACTCCTCCCACCCTGCCACCGGGTGGCGCTATCTCCGAATATGTTTCATTGTCCTCGCTATCTGTCCAAATGCTGTCGTTGTCGTCATCGGCGGTTTGATCGTATCTCGGCGCTGGTGGCGGCATATCGAAGGGATCGAAGGGCTGAACACTAGCAGCAGCTGTAGCTGGCGCACTTGTATCCCCGCCGCTTGTAAATTGGCGCGCCTCAGCAGCGGACATCACTTCCACGTAGGCCGCTGGAAAGAGCCCGATTTGGCCTCGACTGTTTTTGCCCTCCCACCAACCTTCGCCCACATCGCTCCTGGTCACAGTTAGAATGTCGCCGGCGGTTATGGATAGTTCTGATGATCCGGGCTCACCAGAAAAATCGTACATAGCACGTACGTAAGATGTCATTTTTGGTTATTGCACGATATTAACGCGTTTCTTTTTTATCTAAATCCGCTCCCATAAAGCAATTGAAAAAGCCAGTGTCTGAGTCAGTGTGTGTGACTGACTAGTGTGACCGTTGACTGTGTTACTATTGTAATAGTAGAAGTGCTATCGGTAATCGATAGCTATCGCAATCGCTGTAATTACAACTCTGTGCTCCTACTACAAAAAAAGAAAAAAATCTGTTCGTGATTCGTTCGATTGGATTTTTATTAATCATTCGCTGATTGCGCCTTGTCGATTTGGTTGGTAAGTTAAATGCTGAGTATTATTCATAACTAGACAGATGCAATTAAAGCTGCACCGATTTAAGTAGACTTACACAGTGCCTTGCTATACTTAAGATTGTGTTTGCTTATTTTGGTTTTTCACCGACTTTTTTTTTTGACAGCGAAAGATTGACTAACACGTCAAAAGAAACCCCACAGTTCTTTTGAGAAAACTGCGCAAGAAGTAAACAAGCTATTTACTAATAAAAACGTAATAATGCAGCTGCAAGCCAAATATTTGCTCTTATGCCTGTTTGTCGGACTGTTTGGTTCATATCGTTGTCAAGCGGCAGGCGGAGAAGAAGGTAAGCGAGTGCCACAACGAATTTCATTCAACTGCGTATGTGTTTGTGTGTATGTGAGTGTGTGTGTTAGTGCCTGCACTGAACAACAAATTTATAAATGCATATGTATATGTAAGACTGTATTGGAATTTTAAATGCCACACTCGTCTGCATGTACATATGTATGTATATATTTGTGTGCAAGCATATGCGTGTGAGTATATCTGTTTGTATGTATTTAGATGCGGAACGTAATTGAAGAAGATTTCAACAGAAAGAACTTTCTATTGAGCCAAGTTGAATTACTTTAAAACTGTTTGGCATGTGTGTGTGTGTATGTGTATACACTGTGCTTTTTTCTCTCATTTTTCAGCAAAGGGAACAACTGTCACTACCGAGGCGGCCACCACTGTAACAGTACCGGTGCCAGATGACAAGAATACAACAACAACTGAAACTCCGACTACATCGACAACCACGACAACAACCACAGTGAAACCAACTACTTCAACCACAACTTCAACAACTACTTCAACAACCACCACCAAACCAACAACAACAACTGAAGCTCCAATCACTACAAGCAGCACCACAACAGTGGCTCCGAATTCAACATCCACTACAGTGGGCCCCACCACATCGAGCACCACCACACCGGTGCCATCGACAACCACCACGGCCAAGCCAACGCCTGTGCCATGCGGACACTTTGATGGCTCCTCGTTCATTGGTGGTATAGTGCTAACCCTTGGTCTGCTGGCCATCGGATTGGTCGCCTACAAATTCTACAAGGCACGCAATGAGCGCAATTATCACACTCTTTGAGCCGCCAACGCTTTCACATCGGCGTTCAATGCAGCAGCCGGTGCAACGGCTGTAAACAATGCCGCCACGGATGCCGAACGTGTGCGCTTTGTACAGCCATCGATTCCGTTGCGTTCACCACCCGCTCAACCGCCACCACCACCACCAACAACAGCAGCAGCAACAGCAACCGCAAACACAGCTCCCTATCATCAACAGCTCCTGGCGAGCGCAGCAAATCAAAACTCAAATAATTCACCTTCAGCCAGAGATCGGCTGCTGCACACGTAATTTAACTCGGGGTACAAATGTAATACAAAAAAAAAGAACAAAAACAAAAAAAAAAAATGAAAAATAACTATCCAAAGAGCCCCCGGATATAATCTCTATAAAAAAACGAAAACTTCAAAAATATCCTTCAGCTATCTCAAAGAAAAAACACTCACAGATTTGTCCGTTTCGAAACAGGCTGCACATTCAATCCTTATCAATTATATATATACCTATCTATATATCTCTCTCTATATATACATATATGTGAATATATTTAATATAATATACATTTCGTATGATTCACGATTTTTGCTGCAGTCTTTTATCAGCGGATGTTCAACGCCTTATTGAATCTGAATGCCCTTCAGCTTGAAACGAAACAAACACAAAAAAATTATGATATATTATATAAATATATATATATATGTATATATACATATGTATGTATATGTATATGTATGTACTACAATAACAGCAAAATTAATGTGAAGACTGTCGAAGAAATGTCGCGGTAGGTGAAGCAAACGTTAAGTAATCTAAAAAAGAAAAAGAAAACGAATGAAGCAAGCGCGTATATAAATTTTGATTAAAAATATATATATTTACAACAAAAAAAAAAATGGTTAAAGAAAAACTAACATTTTATAAAACTGAAAAACAAACTCATTCAAAGTAAAAACTAAGCGAGCTAAACTTAAAGTCAAATCTAAATCTCTGTTTTGCATTATAAAACGCTTTTGCATTTTTGAATATATACATTTATAATTAATGCTGATTACTTTTCCAATCATTCAGACACTCTATCAATACATACATACATATATGCATCAATGTTAATGTACGTGTCAAAGTTGAGAAGAAGAAAAAATCAATAACTGCACAAGCTTTGATAGAGAGTGTATATGTATGTATATATTTATATGAATATGAATGAATGTATTCTTTTCTCGCCTCTGGGAACTCCCCGTTTTCAATTAACGGATATCAGATATCATTTGGCACTTACTGTGAGTTTTACATATATCTTATATACATATAAATATATATGCGAATGTTGAATATTTTGTATTTGATAACACTGAACAACACATATGAATGAATTATCTAACTCCCTCACACACACACACACACACACACACATACACATCTATTGTTGGAAGTACATACAAAACTGGCGAACCCATAAATCCCTCCCTGTGCACAAATTAATCTCATTAATATAAATATACTATATATATGTGTATATATATATATATATAGGCTTAGTGAACAAACTTATGTATATCCAGTAAAACTCGAAACTCGGCTTATTAAATGAATACAAAAACAAAAAGAAATACCTAAAGCTATGTATGTATTGTATATCGTGTACGATAATAAATATTTTAAAATTTAATTGAGCTTTCATATATGTATTTGACATATTCATCTACTATACTGAATATTTGCTTAATCATTTTTTTCAATGGAGTTTATTTAGCATTTTTATCAGATCTTATAAAAGTTTAGTTAGTTACACATTACATAAAGTTTATATAGTTAAATAGTTGCTAATTCAACTATCTTTTATTCCGCCTTTACAGCTCGTTTCGCTTTCTTCTGCTTGGCTATTTTAGGTGAATCCCCGCTATTTGCTTTGCGTTTCAAGTTTTGCCTCGTTCGCCTCTTCTGCTGCTGCGTATTGAATCGCAAATTCAGCTTGGTGCCTCCTATGCTCAGCTCTCGCTTGAGCGCATTGCAAGCATCCATTGTCGTGGGCAGCGTGACTGTTGCAGCGCTCGAGTCGCGGTATTTGCCTTTGCCTGGCTTGATCTGTATGTCGACAGCAGTTTCGAAGAGCTTGCGCACCTGTGCCACAGACGTCGTCTTTGGCAGATTGGTGATCACCACAGATGATGTGAAGACTTCCTTGCGCTGCACCTGTTTGGTTGCTCGCTTCAACAGGTTCTTTGATTTCTTCTTTTCCAGCGACTGTTGCTTGCGTGCCACCAGTTCGTTGACAAACTCTTCGGAATCGGTTTTGGGCAGTGAAATGAAGATGCCCTTGTAGGCAGCATCACTTTCAATTGATACCTTAATCTTCTCCAGCGCTGCATCGCGATCTTCTTGGGATTTGAATTCCACGAGGCAAAACCGTGCATGCTTTTGGCGAGGCTTCGCGGCCTTTGTTATTAACGGATGCAGAGATTTTACCTTGGCATCAAATTCGTGGTCATCGAGTGGTAGCTTCTGTGGAAAGCGTACATATAGTCGTGTACCCTTCAGCTGTTCGTATTTATTGTGTATTTGTTCTTCAATTATTTCGGCTTTTGTTTTTTTCTTCGATGCCGTAGTTTCATCTTCATCCTCGTCTGAATCGTCATCCTCGTCGGATTCTGTTGCGCTGGCTGCTAAATCCAAATCGCTTTCATTTTCTGATTCATCTGCAACACTTTCTTCCTCGTCTAACGTTGATTCCTCCAGTTTTTTCTTCATTTTTAATGAAATAAATGTTGTTTATATCGCTGGAGTCGCACGTGCTAGGATTAGAGTTGTCACCTATTGTTAAAAGAGATGCATACACTATCTGAAGTCAGCTGTTGCGTTTACTAGCACAATATGCGATAGTTCAAGTATATCGATATATTCGATAAATCGTGCAGGTGTTTCTGCCTTAGAGATAACTCTGTGTGACTATCTGTTTTTTTGGAAAAACATTAAACGAAATTTACAATGGCTTTGCTAGGAAATATTAAGGAGTGGTTCACATCTGAAACATCTAGGAACAAAAATGCTGCGCTGGCCGCAGGTTTACTGGTATGTGCAGATCTAGCATAAGAATTAATGCGCATTGCCTTATTACTATCTCCTAAATGTCAGTTCTTCACGGGCTGGTGGATAATAATCGATGCGATGGCTGGAGATGGACAGCATCAAATAACAACAGGACATGTATTTATCGGCATATTTGGCACAATTAGCTTCTGCATGATCAATACGGTCAAAGGCGAACATGTAAGATAACTGCATGCCATATACTGTACACATTGCACATATGTGTGGGAATCTTGTATACAAAGAAAATGAGTCATTTACTGTTTGTTTGTTTTTAGATTTCGGAAGATAACACCTCGGAGTCGGGCGCAAGGATCGCCAAGATATGGCTTCTTATTGGCTTTGTAATTGGTTTTGCGTCTATTATCGCGGCCGTTTGGGTAATGGTCGATGACTTTATTAACAATGGTAAGCGAAAGCAAAGATAAATAAATAAAGATATATTTTTGTATTATACTACTATAATAATATACTTTATATATTGTCTTTACAGATAAGAAGGACACAGGTCTGGGTGTCGCGTTACTTTTGCAAAATGTTTTTATTCTGATTGGCAGCGTGGTATATAAATTTGGACGCAACGAGGAGGATTGGAACGAGTAAATTACAAGTGCATAAATACTCAGATCTGTGACTGGGGCTGCTTTTAGAAATAACACATACATACATACATATATATATATAAATATACATAATTGTATTTCATTTAGAGTAAAACAAATCTCATAAATTTATTAAACGACGAGTCACTCGCACACTTTCAAGTGTTGTTTATTGCAGGCACAAAGCAGGATGATGGCAACGAGGAAGAGGCTGAGCGCAAGCCTTTCGCTGCGTTGAGCATATCTATAAGTATAATAAATTGTACAGTTGACAGAACTCTCGCTAAAGATATACAAGTATACATAAGACTATAGAGCATACGCATCAACGGGACACTCGTTCTCGTTCTGCAGACACCACTGCGGCTGCAGTGCCTCAGCACCGATGCCATTCTCCACCAGCCGCTCGCGATGCAGTAGCAAACGCGACTCGGCCTGTCTCCAACCCTCAGTCGGATTCGTCCAAAGGCGTTCAGCCATTGCGCTGGCGCGTGGCCAGAAGCGATTATCCAAGGTGTACTCATCGATTTGCTCTGACCAAATGGCAGCCTCGGCGCCCAGCACATGATGCTGATAATCGCCCGCAATTTTAGCTAAATTATTCTGGTAGACCTTCTGCCAGCCAATATAGGGCGAACACCAATTGTTGCCGTCGGTCACCCAGCCAGGTCCTCCGCAATCCAAATACAAGGCATCATAGTTGGACACAATGACTCGATAGCCACGCTTCAATATCTTCTTGATCACCTTGTCGTTGCCCTTAGTCCAGATTTGTATGATATAACGCAGTGGATCCAGATATTGATCGATGTAGGGTTCATTGGTGAGTGTGCTGGTCCACAGGATGATGGGAATATGCGAGCCATTGGCCACACGATCCACACGACTGAGAGCTTCGGTTTGATAGTGGCCCCACAGACGCATGAAGTCCGCCTCCTTCAAATTCCAGCCACGTTCCAGCATCCAGTTGCGTATGTTTGCACTGCTGTTCCAGCAAGCAACGGACACTTCATCGCCGCCCATATGAAAGACATCCGGATTATGTAGCCTAAACATATCACTGAATATATCCTCCAGCACATTGTACATGTCATCCACAGTGGGATCCAGTTGCCCGCATGGCGGCTCCACACAATATTTATTCCAAGGCTGTGCATTGAAGCAAGCGGTCATATTCTTGTGCTGCCAGCCCTCGCCCACATGCGCCGGGCTGTCGAACTCTGGCATTACGCGTATGCCCCGAACTCGTCCATACTCCACCTGCAGGGTGGAAGGAGGCAATTAGCTAAAGCTCTGATTTGAGTACAATTTATATATATAACTAACTATATCCTCTACGTCGCTGTGAGTGTAGACTTTGCTTGGTGTATAGGCGCCTAGTTTGGAGAGCTCTGGTCGCTTGCTGACTTCCAGTGGAAAGCTATGGGAGTCCGTGATGTGCCAGTGGAAGGTGTTCAACTTGACCATGGCCATGCCATCTGCAAGGTGGAAAAAATGTTGATTGTGGATTACATATGGAATGCATGAATACCCCTACCCAATGTCCGCTTGATGGCCTTTACAGAGTAGTAGTTCCTCGAGGTATCTAGCAGCAGTCCACGCCACTTGTAGAAGGGTGCATCCGCAATAGAGGCATTGGCCACCACTTGCACCTCCCGGCGTATATCGTCATAGACAATCAACTGGCTCAAAGTCTCCAGGCCATGACGTGCTCCAAAGTAGTTGCCAGCCGTAATATTGGCCGTCACTTGGCCAGCGCTATTGGAGCCAATGCTCAATGCATAACTCTCATCCGTGTTCAGCTGGAGACGTGCTGGTGCCCCATTGTCCGCAGTATTGACAATAATATTTAATTGATAGCCGCCCTGCCTGAGAATCTTGCGATTTGGTATCTTGGCCTCCAGCAAGTCGAGCCAGCGCTGTTCTGTTGACTCCCAGATTTTGTCCTTGGTACCAGGTAGCTGGAATTCAATTGAAGCCACGTCCACCTGTCGCATTAACGGCTCTAGCTGCACCACGCCTGTTGGCTTCGGCCAGAGGGTGCCAATGTCGCTGCCACAGAAGAGCCTGCAAACGGGCAAGCTAATTGCCGAAGCGAAATTTTCCTCACTCAGCTCGACCTTGCGACATAAGCCCTTGCTGCACTCGTAACCGTAGATTAAATCGCTACAATTAAACCAGTTAATTAATAATGGATACCATAGATAATTATAGATGAAATTATACGTTATACGTTATAGCTGCTCTGACTTACTTAGCACCCAGAGCTGCGCCCGGAGCTGGCGCCCAGCCAAAGGCCAGCAGCGCGACCATTGCCAACGCCGCACAACGCATTTTTGCACACTGAAACGCGCAGCGAATGCTCAAATAGATTTTAAAGAAAATAAAGCAAAGAAATGAAAAGCTCAAAACGGGTTTCTCGATTCACGTTTTATGGCGCAATTGTAACAGCTTCTGATCTACGCGCTACTTACAACCTGCGTGGAGGTCGCTCTGGCGTCGACTGACGCATTTGTTTTGTTACGCGGCCAATTTATCGATTGCAACCACAAGCAAACTCAAACACACACACACACATGCACACAAATGTACTGTTATGATTTCGTGATTACACTGTTTTGCTTTTAACTATCGTTCATGTTCGACAAGTTATATTTTTAAATGCAAAACCAGAGGCAGATAACAAACCTCTCATAAATCTTGGCGAAAGTTCTATGACTCTTAAACAGTTTAACAGATAGGAACTAGGTACATACAAATAAATTAATGACTTTACCTTTGCAGATACTTAGCTCATTGACATTTATTATTTATTAAATATTTTTGACAATTTTTTAGTTAAATTTCTTATTAAGAATACGTTTTTAGGCTTATAATTATACCATGCCTTAACCGAGAACATCTAAACTTTGATCTATTATGTGGGATTTGCGCCCTTTTGTGTTAGGGTATTGTCTTCGTAAGTTTCCAAAACATCTGCCAAATGCTCATTGTCTCTGGGTTTCTTGAACTGTCGCTTTTTGTTGGCTGCCTTTTTGCGTTTCGGCACCGGCTTCTTCAGCCCATGATCCTGCATCGATCGTATGCCTGCAATACATTTCATTAGATATATGTTCAATAAAGTAGTATTTGGTTTTTCACCTTGTTTCTCTAGGTATTCATCAATTTTGGCATCATCCATGGCATCAACTGTTGCGGAACGCCAAAGCTTTTGAAATTCATCATCCACCTAAACAAGGGTAATTATTATTTATTAAGAGTTTTAAGTTAAAATATTGATTGCTCACTGAAAAATTTGCCGTTCTATCATTGTAGAACAATATCTTCTTCTTGTCTATGGGCCGTATAATAAACAGAATTTCTGCCGCCCGATTTTTTAAAACTTTTTCACAATGCGGCAGAGATTCCTGTACATCCTCCAGCAATATGCCACCGAGACCTTTAAGATCGTGTTGTTTTAGTAGTCGCATCAGACTTTTGCCATCCTTTATCTTATACACAGGTTTGAAGCTGAACTTAGTGCCATCGGGAGTGACATCAATTTTCGGATTGTTACTGAGCGCTTCACCGGCGAGCCACTGTAAGAGGTAACAGAGATTAGTACAGTAGATAGAGAAGATGTATTCATTTACATTTTTCACAGATTGACCAATGTCCAGTTGATTGGTCTCATCTAATATTTCTTCTATGCTTAGTGGATGATCATCACCATCCTGATGGCGGGTACGCATAAATTTTACTATTTTGGCCAGCACACCAAATCGATATTGAGAGCTTCCCGACATCGTTTTGTATCTGCAAGAAGGAATGATATGATGATATATGGATCTCGGATTGCAATCTGCAGCTATTTGCTCCTTACGTGGATGCATCCAGTTTTGGTGCCGTTGGCGGCCGCATTTTCTGTTGGGAATCATTTCTACTAGGCGGGGGAGGTGCTCTTTCTGTTCTGTTTTTCTTCTCCACGCTGTAAATGCAAAAGGCAATTGAAGCAATTTTTAACCTGGGCCGATTAGTTCACTTACGTAGGTGTGGCCATCGCTCTTTTTTTGAACGCCTCGCGTTCGCGAAGTAACGCTGGATCCATGGTTGATTATATTTTCTGGCTCACGTTTTAGAAAAAATAGTTTTAACACAATTTACTATACCCAAACAACAGAAAGTCAGCCAGCATCTTGCGATCAGCTGTTGAGTGAAATTTCAGGGCTGACACATCTCAATTAAATATATCGGCGTAATCGGTTTGTATTGTATCGATACTTTCCTTTTCTCAAACGATACACCTTTCGAGTATCGACATAAGAAATATATCGGACAAGAATCTTATTGCGCCATTTCATGATTACAATCGGACCATTTTAATCGGAAAACCGCCAAACTTAAATTATTTAAAAAATGCCAGCAATTTATGTGCTAATTCCGTTTATTAATGTCGCTTTAAAGGCTTTACATAAAGTATTTATAATTTTATTAGGTCATAATTGAATTGGATTTCTATTCGAAAATCTACAATCCGTAAGTTCTGCATATATATATACTATCTATAATATATATATATATATATTCTTATCTTTGTCGTAATACGTTAGTAAATTGTACAAAGAGTTCGTTTATGTATATAGTTTCTTGGTTTTGAGTAACGGTAATGCGATTGATACGATAGTCCCGTTAGTGGTTCATAAACAATCTTTGCGGTTTCGTTGGCTCCGTTTATGTCTGGTCTATATATGTATATATATGTGTGATATACATACATATTTATTACAAGGGTCCTCAGTACTACAGCGCATTTGGAACAGGTCAATAATTGTACGGTTGGTTGGTTGGTTGTTGGTAATTCTTGTTTCCGTATTCCGTGTCTGTTTCGCTCTGTGTGGTTTTTGTTTTTCTGGTATTGGTTGATTCCGTAGTGTTTTTATTTTTTTGGCGGTTCTTGCGTCAGTTGAACTGTTTATAATTGAACTGTTATTCTTTTTGTTGTTGTGTTTTCTTTTCTTTTTTGTTGTTTGTTTTGTAAACTACTCGTACATAATGTTCTCTGTTAAGTACAAATGTTGTCAGTGGGTCTGTGGAAATAGAAAGATAAAAATTGTTTTGCTTATTATGTACGTTCGATCGGTCAAATCGCTGATTGTGTGTAGAGTTTAAGTTAAGTACAGATCGGTAGTAACTAATTGTAATTGAGAAACAGAGAGAGAGAAAGAGAGAGCAGTCTGAACAATTATACAATAAGTCTATTTAGTTGAGTTTTGTATGCAGCAAAAGCAATCACAGTTTTTGATTTCTTGTTATTATACTACAAGCTAAAAACTTACCTCACAACCCGTTGATAAATTCCAAACTATGGCTACATTAATGCATATAGGATACGAAGAATCAATTGTGTTTAGGATTTACTTACTTAGTTGCGACGCAACCGCTTTCTGCCGCTATCATCACCATCTGAGCCGCTACGCTCCTCGGCTTCCATGACCTTGATTTTCGTTCCACAGATTTCAGCACCATTTAGTACGGTTATTGCCTTTTGGGCACTATCACGTTCCGAGTATTTAACATATCCACAATTCTTGTTGGGCAACAAATACACATCGATCAATCCCTTCCAGCAGGAGAATATGTTCTTCAGTATCGAGTGGGGTAGATTCTACAAGTGGAACATAATATATATATATACATATATTAGAAGAGTTGGGAAATTATTGAAATATTGTACATACCGCTGACAGTACGATGAACAGTCGCTGTGCAACTTGTGCATCTGGCGATGCCAGCGGCTGTGTTGGCGGCAATGGTACGTTGCATATAGCATCCTTCTTAGTTCGCTCTGAAATGGCAACAGGTTAATGGGACACACATAAATTTGGGCAATCATTTCATACTGTCTATGAAAGAGGTGTCCATGCGAGCTGAACTCATGCCGTTGACCTTAACAATTATGCGCTCGCCCATGGGATATTCCAGGCCATGCAGTTTATCCCTATATAAATAAAATGATGATTAACTAAAAGCCCTTAGAAATTCTATGTTAAGTCTCATATATACTTGGCATATATTGCAGCTTCGGGATTATCGTATACGACCACAGCTTCATTTGTGCGAGGACCATCTGAAACGAAGTTAATAAACTGTTAAATACATGTTTATCATATATATATAAAGTTTCCGCTTACGCTCGCGCATAATTTGGCAGTAATCCAGGCCAGGTATTATATCAAAGAGACGCCACAGCTGATCCTGATTTACACAATTGCTGACATTCACCTCGAGGCACGTGGGCTGTGGCACCGGCACATTTTGCATGCGTAGAAAAGCGGACATATCGCTGTTGACCGATGTATTCCACTCGTTGTTGAAGCTCCCACCACTACCGCCGCCGGCACTACCACCATTATAATTCGAACTACTACCACCGCCACCGCCGCCGCCTCCACGCCCCGATGGATAAACAGGACTATCATCAGCAAGGCGACCATATTGATCCCGTTGTGTACGTGTGGAGCCCTTGGGCTCGGCAAAGACCGCTTTATATTTAGCCGAACAGTTTTCAAATGCCACGGCCGCATAGTAGAATCTGTAAAAAATAAATATTTATATATTGAACTATTTATTCAATTAATTAGCGATCGGCGCGTGAATTTGTTGTTTGAAAGGATTCATTGCGATACAATTTACGCGCCCATCTCTATCGATAGCTGAATACATACTTTGTAAACCGCACGTAGCCGAAACCCTTGGGACTACCATTGTTCTTTTCGCGTACAATTGTGACGTTCTCCACCTCACCCCACTGAGCAAATTCATCGCGTATGTCATCCTCTGTGGCGGTCTTTGGAATTACAATAAACAAACGCACATACTTTTCCTGTTCGTTCTCCGACTTATTGGAACCTTGATTACGACTGCAACAAATTAAAATGACAAATTTTTTTAATTTACGCTGACCTCAGCAAGAGAAAAAATTTATGCCAGGTCACTTACTTTGCGGCAACCAGCACTTTGAGGGTTCTGTCTGTTTTTCCAATAGTTTTGCCATTCATTTGCTCTTGGGCCTTGGCTGCATCAGAGGTTTTTGAGAATTTTACATATGCAATACCTTTGTTTTCCTGTGTATGCTTATCCTTAACTACCCAAATATCCTCAATTTCGCCGTAAGGTGCGAACGCTTCACGAAAATCTTCCTCGGTGTGGGCTTTGTTACATATTATGAACAGTCGCGACATGGGCGGATCGTCGTCGTTCGAATAGTCTTGGCCGCGGCCACCACCACGGGATTGAGAGCGATAGTCCGACATACTTTTTTTTATTTTGAAAGAAAATTAAAATTTTGCGACACCTACTTTTCTGCGTTTTGTTTTGCTGGCCGGACGCCGAATACAAAATGGCAGAATAATCAGAGAAGGCTTTGTGTATACTACTGAATAAGTTATCGATGAGACTTATCGATTGGCAACGGATTTCATTGTATTTTTTTGTTTTTGCTAACAAGTTTGTCGCTTTGCAACACTGATGTTTGGCAAATGTTTTTGTTGAAGTCTTAGGTAGGCGAGCAGATGCTCTGTTGATCCTGAATTACCTGTTGCGCAGTCCTAATAATTTGCGCTAGTTTATCATTACCTGTGTGCAATATCTACATAAAACACAACCCAGCAATAACAAGTAATTAATTCCTAAAAATGAAGTCAATACAAAGAGGAGCACTACAGATGCTGGCGATGGTGATCTACATCCAGCTTATACGTGGCGATATGGCTAAGATGTCCAAAAAGTCTCATGTGGAGGATTTTGATGGAGCAACAGCGTTATTCGAAGCCCTAACATCGTCACCAAACGACGGTTACACCTACAATTGGCATGTGCACTCATTTCCAAAAAACAGCAATGAAATCGACGAAGAATCTGTGATGCGCAATTGCACAGTTTTGTATCTGGACCAGTGCACTTCTTGGAATAAGTGTCGACAAACCTGCCAGGCGACAGGTGCAGCTAGCTACAGGTGGTTTCACGATGGCTGCTGTGAGTGTGTTGGTGGCCATTGCTTGGGCTACGGTATAAATGAGAGCCGTTGCAGCCAATGCCCCGAGCCCGGATGGGACACGGATGAATAAGAATAGATTATATGTATATTGTTATTATTATGATAATTATTAGAATTAAGTTAATTGTTACAAGTAAAACGGGGTGTGCTAAAGGGTTCAAATGAACAACATTCGTCTGTGTTTGACTAGTTCGATATTATCGAAGTTATCGATATTACATATTGCGGTTATGCGCATCTCTATTCATTTCAACTCCACGTTGTTTGGCGTGGTGCGCAATATTAAAGAGAAATAAGCGAAAAAACACGAATGGGGCGCAAATTCATAAAGAAAAAGAAGGTTGAGCAATTGGAGATAGTGCCACTGGATGAGAATCCACCTCTACCATCCCAAAGGCCATCCGATGAGGTGGTACCCAAGAAGGTAAATCCATTTGATACCAAAACCAAATTCATTTTCACGATGTTTGTAATCTTTTTTGCAGGAAAAATGGATAAATAAACAACGCGTTTTGGTGTTTTCGGCACGTGGTATTAGCTATCGCGACAGACATCTCATGCGTGACATTAAAACTCTAATGCCCCATCATCGACCCGAGTCGAAAATGGAGCGATCAAAGACGCTGGCGGTTATAAATGAAATGTGCGAAATGAAGCACTGTAACAAGGCCATGTTGTTTGAGGGACGTCGTAAACGGGACTTGTATATGTGGATGGCCAACACAGAGGGTGCTACAGGCCCGTCTGCCAAGTTTCTCATTGAGAATATTCACACAATGGCTGAGCTGAAACTAACAGGCAATTGTCTGAGAGGTTCTCGGCCGCTGCTTTCCTTTGATGCCAAGTTCGACGAGTTGCCCCACTTAAAACTACTTAAGGAACTGTTTGTGCAGACATTTTCGGTGCCCAATCATCATCCGAAGAGTCAGCCCTTCATTGATCATGTCTACACATTTACCTATCTGGATAAGCGCATTTGGTTTAGGAATTTCCAAATACTATCCGAAGACGGTGGCCTTTCCGAGGTGGGCCCACGCTATGTAATGAATCCCGTGAAGATATTCGATGGCTCATTTACGGGCAAAGCCATTTGGGAGAATCCCGACTACGTCAGTCCCTCCAAGCAGCGACAAATGCTAAAGAAGGCAGCTAAGGATAGGTATGTAAATCGTGTGGAGCAAAAGGTGCAACAGGAAGCAACGAGACCCGTTAAGGCTTACGAGGGCCTTGAAAATGAGGAGCTGTTTGAAGATGAGGATCCACTAGAGACAGCCAAGCTGCTGGCACTCAAGGCCAAAAAGCAACTGGAGCAAAAGAAAACGCCCAAAACGGCATTGACCAAGAAAATCAAGGACAAACAAATGGAGGCCGTTAAGCAGGTGATCGAGCAGCGCAAGGCTAGAGTCAAACGTGTGAAAAAAGTTTAAAAATGTTTTATTTCGCGTTACATTTACGAATAAATACATACATAAATATACAAAAAAAACTGAATACATTTAATAAATACGTTTACAATATTGTGCCTCAGTTACTTTCGTTCACGTTTTACAAAATAGAATACACGCGTAGATATAAATATATATATAAATATGCTGGCTTTTTCACTACGTTTTGTACGTTGAGTTATTTTTGTTCACACGGAGATAGAAGAGTTTCTTAGTTATGATGGGAGCACGGAATACATAGAAGAACAAAGCGTCTTTAATTGCTTGATAAATGAGTTGATGAATTACTCCGCCATTGGGGAGACTTCAGCATCCGTGGGCGGCAATCGAGTAATGCTAAACGGCTGCTTGTTAATGGGCATCATCTCGTACACCTGGATGGGCGGCTCCTCGCCTGGCTGCAGCGGCTCTTCGCCAACCAGTTTGGCCAAATTGCTTTGTGCCCAACGGCCAGCGCGTCCATTAATAGTCTTGTCCTCACAGACGCACAGGAAGAGCGTATCGACAACCATCTAAGAATAGATTTTAAAAACTGAACAATTTTGATTAAATTTAAGTTTTGTTCACCTCAAAGAGCGACAGCACAATGTGTGCAATGAAGAAGGAGAATATTATGATGAGAATGACAGGCGCCATATAGAAATTCAAGCCTGGCTTATCCTTCAGCATAAAGATGCCCAGCAGACCCGACAGAGCAGCCACCACGACTTTGCCCAAAAACAAAATGAAATCGCCAATGCTGTTAATTGTGGCCACTTGCAGCACATTAGTGGCCATAGCATTCCAGGCCTGCAAGATGAAAGAAAAACAGATGAAACATAACTAAATATATAGATAAAAGAGACTTAAACATACAATGCCGGCAGCTGGACAAAAGTTGATGGATTCAATGGCCACCACAGTGTAGGCATTGTGATTGAGGAAGCGTATAAACTTCTCCAGCAGCCAAAAGCCACAAATGCAGCACTTCAAGCAGCAGGCAGCGCATTCCGAGCCTTTGTCCTCGCCCTTCTTCAACCTAAAAAAATACAATAAATATATTTAAGATATATATTTATGTAGTTACAGTCTAAAACTCACTTGGCATACAGATAGGTCAATATCAAGCGCGGTATTTTGAATATGGTTATGACAAAGGAGCCCTTTGCCACGGTGCCCAAATGGTATTTAATCAATTTACCAATTGCATAAATAGTTGGCGTCGTTGTCGGCTTGCCAAAGTACCAGAAGGCAACGGCCGCGGCCAATGCGAACTGCTGACAGGCAAAGATGAATTCCACCGTCCAAATCAAGCCAACCACATAGATCCAGAACATGCTGCGCAAAGCACTCGCATCTACATACTCTATGCGTGTGATGGCTAAAAGGGATTAGCATGACATTTGTTAATAACATTTTACAATATATAAATAATATTGGTATATACATGATAACATAATGTAGTAATTAAAGAGATATTTAAAGTATTTCAAAGATTTTTACACATATATCAAATATAGCGAATGGGCATAGCTAAGTATAAGTACTATATATACACATAGATTTATATAAAAATAGAATATAGATTATTTACAACTCTTATAATAACATGATTTAAATACAAAGATATTTCAATTATATATGAAATGAATACAAAATATACACATAAATGTAAATATACAATAGAAAGAGAATACCAAAATGGAACATGCAACAATTTGGAATGAAAACTTGACTTACACATTTAAATAACCCGAATTGGAAACAACCAAACCAAAAACAAAAACATATGCAGAGAATTAATAATGGTTGAAGTTCATTTTTGAATAGAATGAAACCTAAATGATTCGGAATTTAGCAAATCTGTTTGGGTATAGAAATTAGGCTTTTAGGTTGAGTACTCTGCGAGTTAGTCGTCCTAAAGCAGTTAGCTTAGTCATAGTTAAACAGCCTAGACGAATAGTTAGTTAAACTGATTGCTTACTTCTCTCATCGGTGCCGGGAGCTGTTTGATTGAGCTGCATTGCGACTGCATTGGCCGGCAGTGATGGATGCACAGCAGAGCTATGAAGCGGTGCAATGGGGCTTTGATCGGGCGACGTTGCTGTCACCAAACAGATGACAACAACCACCCAAAAGGCAAGAAAGGCAATGAGCACCAGGAATGCCAAGAGTGGAGCTATCAAAAGACCAGGCAAATTCATCATGCAAACGCCAGCCTCCTCGAAGAGCGCAGCCAGCCCAGAGAGCTTGTTCTTAAGGAAATATATGATGACCAGCAAGACCACCTGTAAGGCAAGCCAGAACCATTATAAACTGTGTATATTATATATATTGTCTTAAAGTTCACCATGGTTATGGTGGCCAGCACAGCGAGCGTGAGTACAGCCTGTTGATTGCGCAGAAACTCCTCCAGCTGTGAGTATTGCGTGTTGCCTGACTTGTTGCGTATGCCATAGTAGGCATACCAGAGAGCTGCAGTCAGGCCAACGCTGGCGACAATAACCAGCACACAAATGAGCCAGGAGACAATGCGGGATAGCCAGTGCATCATGGTGACCAAAGCAATGGATATGACTAGACAAAGATATCATTAGTAGACTATATAATTTATAGTTTGATATATAGATTTAAGGCACATACGCAGGGAAACGGCACAGACACTCGCTATGATGTGCCACGTGGAGTAGATGTCGCCAAGAAATTGCTGCGCTACATCCCAATTGTTGAGCATTTTGTACATTTCCTTAACTTCCTTGCTGGATTGCTTTGGCACGCAGCGATGCAGAACGGGTGAGCTAGAAGACAGTTTGGGGGAAAGCTTAATAAGTTTCAATTGGATATGCAATATGCAAATTACCTCTCGAAGATGGGCAAACTGGGACATGGACCGAGTGTATTGAAGGGACTAACATCTACGCCCGGCCTGTCTAATTGTGCCATATTATAATCATATTTACAATATTGGGCGCCCGTCTCGGTATAGTATTGCAGCACTTCCTTGGGCTGATTGAGCGTGCGTTTTGGGCAGCTTTTAACGCAGATCTTCAAGGACTTTTTCAGCTCCTTAACGTCAAAGTAAAGCAACTCCGGCTTGTCAATCGTATTCATGCCCGATAGCGGAAAGTTCTGAAATTTTTCATTGTGCTTGACGCCGCAAGTATTCCCAAACGAATCATATCCATTAATCAGACGCAAAGGATTGCCGAACACAAACGAAAATATCGCAATGACAATCTGCAAGCAAAGTAAACAAACGACAAATGATCTAATCTGCATGCTAATAGAAATACCTTTTATAAATACTTGTATGCCTGTGCTACTGTCTGTCTATAATATATGATAATATATGTATGCATGTATATATATATATATGTATATGCTACTGTCAGATTGCCAACGCCCACGCCTTAAAAATTATCATGGAGCATGGAAATCGCGTGAGGAAAACCAATTGTAAAAAAACAAACAAAAAGAACTTTAATGACTATGCATAGGGCTAACAGTAGGAGCAGGGGGAGGCATATTAACCTCATTATTCATTGTGGTCAGTTTTACATTAGCAAAATTAGCAATTCCCACTCATATGAGATCGATGACGTCACACGCTGTTTTTGTTTCATCCGGCGACCTCTACCTCCCTTCGTCCCCTCCTCCGATGAGACAACTTGCAATTGTCTGTGATTAATCTTTGCAGCTTTCACTTTCTTAAAATAAATATCTAGCTTTGCCGCACTTAGACAAGTGTGCATTATACAGTTAATCATACAAATACATTACATTTAATTTAGATTATATTATTTACCAAAAAGAGCCAAAACAATATGTAAATAGCCAGCCAGAAGACATCCGTGCAGGAGCGATATTTGGGTCTATTTCTATTACTTTGAGCTTCACCTTCGCCATCCTTGCTCTCAGCACAACCCATGGTTTCAATTAAATATATTTATAGCACTTAATGTAATTAACAACTTATAATTCTTGAGCCAATCAATATTTGTTTTCTTTTTCTCACAACCAAAACCGCGAAACAATAGACCAATCCGCCAGGGCTGGGTCAATGAAAGCAGCGAAGCGATTAGGGTTACCACAGCGAGCAACGATTTCGATAGACCCCATGTAGTTGGCAAGTAAATAATCGATAAAAAACTCTCGTAACGATATTTCAAACACACCAATCGAAATTGTTTACATATAAATTTATTCAATATTCGAGTTGAAACTTTTTTGACTAAATTGTAACTTATATTTATATAGTATTAACTTAATTTCGTAAGCTGAAGCTGTAGAAAATATAATATTTTGTTGTGTGTTTAATAAAAATTGAAAAAAAAACTAGACAGCTTCGAAATCGTATACAATAAATAAAAAAATCTTAACTTAAGTTTGGCTGTTTTTTTTTTTTTTGCCAAATACTAAAGAAATTGTCATTCCAAAATTGTTCGGTTTCGGATATGTGAACAATTTTCGAACAAGATTTTAATTAATTAATTAAAGTAAATTAATTTAGTTAAATTGCGCTTAAATTTTCTACTTATCAAATAAATATTTTAGAGACGCTTTTCTAAATTCTTGCTTGTTTTTTTTTTCGTTTTTTACTTCCTTTTTCTTTTAGTGAGTTTTATTTCTTGACCGTGACCTTGATGCCGCCCTTGACGACCGCCTCTGCAGGTGGCTGACCAAATCTTCGACTCTGATTCGAATTGGTTTTGCGGCGTATGCTGATGTTGCCTTTGGATCGTGGTTTGGAGGATTCGGGAGCAATCTCTACTTGACTCTGACTGCGCTGTGAATCCTGCTCTAAGTCCTCTGTGGGTGGTTTGTAGGTGCGAATGCCGGAATTGGAGCGCACGGGCAGCAGCGTAACTAAACGATGTGGACTCGGTTCCGTGGACGTAGCTTCCGCGAACTGCGATGTCTTCAAAAGCTCCTCATACTTGACGGGGTCCACCACTTCCACCTCTGCTTCGCCCACAACGGGAATAGCAGCGCCCAACACTTCAGTGGAGCCATCGTCCATAAAGCTCGACATGGGTCGGATGAAGGGTTCACGCTGTTGCAACGGCAGCTCCACAAAGTTCTTCACGCTGGACTCCAGCAAGGGCATGGCTTCAGTGGTCGTCGACGTCGTCTTCACCCTCGTCTCATTCCTCTGGCTGTGCTTCAGTTTGTTCTGCGAGAAAGGCGGAAATTTCATGGGCACGCTGGGCGTGATGCCCAGCTTGGAGGCCAAAGTGTCGAATATCAATGATATATCCTGTATATTGCTGGCGTTATTAATCCTCGTCTTGATATCGTGCAGCGTATAGTTCTCCGTCTTCTCCACATCCTCAGAGACCCAAGCTTGGAGTGTTTTATTAAACACCTTGCGCATGTTGCCTCCATAGCCAAAGTTCACAGGCGCCGAGCTGTTCACAAATTCCCACTTGGAGTGGGAGGGAAAGAGATTGGAGTCATCCAACATTGTGGGACGTTCGCTATTTGGACGTATGCGATTGCGTTTGGTGGTGCTGCTAGCTGGTGCCTCTGTGGTGGTTGTTGTTGTCGTACTTGTGGTTGTTGTTGTTGTTGTGGAGCTTCGCTGTAGAATCAACTCCTTAAGATTCATAAAGTTTGGCTTGCTTGGATTTGCTGTATCCGCTGGCAGATCCAAATCTCCCTCCTTATCCTCAGCTTCAATGCGTGACTCCAGCTGCTCGGGCTCCATTGTAGTTGTGGCATTCCCCTCCTTGGGCAAATTCAGCAGCTCCATAAAGAACTCTCCTATGGTATCGGCAAGCACAGAGTTCTCTGGCTTCTGGCTAGGAGCAACCGGTGCCACAGTGGGCGCAGCACCCAACTGTATCTTCAATGGAGTTGTCGAACTGGTGACCGTTGTTGTGGTCAACTTGGCGGTTGTGCTCTCCACTTTGGGCTCCGCATTGCTAACGTTCTCCTGCTTCTTGGCTATGACGCCGCCGCCCAAATGCTCGAATTTCTCATTGTTGCCGTCGATGTTGAACTGCAGCTTGTTGAGCCCACCCAGCGTGGGATTGATGGGTCTAAAGGGTGGCACAATGACATCATCGATCAGTGGCACCGGCAACGGATGTGGCTCAACCAAAGCACCACCCAAACGCTCAATGTTCTCCGTGCCAGGCATAAAGACGGGACTGCCAAAGCTATGATAGAATAACATATCCTGCTCCGGCTTCTGACCGTTGGGCAAATCCAACTTGCCATCGGCTGGCTGACGGCTAACATAACCAGACAGGGCAACAAATGGATCCAGCGTAACGCCCATGGCGGGCATTGCGGCTGTTGGGGGCGTCGGATTATCCGCTATAAACGGCAGCTCAAACTCATCGATGCGACGCTGTGGCAGCATCTGATTCATAGTTGGCAACGTTTTCGTGGGGAAAGCAGGCGGTGGTCCGGCCATCAGCTCCGGCACCTCACGATGTATGGGCCGCCATGGCTGAGTGTCCAGTATGGGGAAGGTGGTAAATAGATTCGCATCCAATTTGGGCAGCACCATGGTCGAAGAGGCAGGCACAAATGTGGTTGTTGTGGTCGTGGTGCTGGGCGTGGTTGTTGCTGGAGGAGCAGCAGTTGTTGTAGTTGATGTGGTTGTTGTTGTGGTCGATGGCTTAGGTGTGGTTGTTGTGCTTGTTGTTGTAGTAGTCGTCGTGGTTGTTGTCGAAGGTGTTGTTGTTGCTTTAGTTGTGCTTCTTCTAGTGGTTGTTGTTGTTGGTCTTCTGGTAGTAGTAGTAGTTGTTGTTGTTGTTGAGCTGCTGCTCATCTGATTTTGTGGTGTTATGGTCGTCAGCTTATCCACACTCGTCTTTTTCGGCTTCACGCGCAGCGAGTAGGGCGTCACCGCTATGGACTTGGGTGGCAGACTGCTGCTCTGATAGGAACGCGTGGGCGACGTCTTCTTGCGTGCAATATCCGCATCCGTCTTGGTTATCTCAAAGGAACCCTCAAAGGAGCCTTGTATAACAGGTGCATTCTCCACATCTATTTCCGGCTCATCGTCGGGTGAATGGGGACGTGAAGCTGGACGTGGCTTGACTGTAGTTTTGCCTTGCAGTGGGGCAAGTGGTGCAACGGCTGGTGCAGCACCCTTCTTCATCAGACGCTTCTCCAATTGGGTTTGGCTGGTGGGCACCGTTTGCTAAAGTTGATAGAGAATATAGTTTCGATACAAATTTGATAGTTGAGGCTTTGCAATACTTACAGCTTCCTTCAATATAGCTGCTGAGCGCACGACTTGCTCATCGAGTATACGCTTGATCTCCACAGATTCGGTGTCCAGACGCAGGGAGCGATAGAGCGACTTGCTGACTGAGGTTTCCAGGAACAGAGACTCTTTTATGTACTCCTCCACGCTGATTATGTTTCTGATATAGAGAAGATTAGTAGATCTATAGATGATTGATTGACCAAGCACTCACTGTGGCAACTTGCGCACATCCAGAAATAAGCGAAACGATACTTTGATCAATGGACCCTCGCCAAAACCCCAGACGTCGGTGCGCAGTGGCTGCAGTCCATTATCTGTCAGCGCGCGTTCCACAAATCGCTTATAAAACTCGATCTTTTGCTTGTAGGTCGTTGTATGATTGTATTTCAGACCCGTGGAATACAAATCGCCCTTGGCAATGCGAAAGGAGCCCTCAAAGCCAAGAATAGCTGCAGGAAGTAGAAACATTGCTGCATTAATAAATCATTTTTAAGAAGTGAACAAATTAACGGGTTTTCTGTATCTAGGGCTGCAATGCACACAAAATTTGTTCGGTTTGGAATTCAATATTTTGAACAACTGGTTCAGTGCACAGTGATGGAGCCAGTTATTCTTAGAGTTATCTGGCAGCCCTGGTTATCATACAATGAGAGTATTGCGCGCAATTTTTAAAATTGTGTTTTTTTAATTAAGATATATGAAAGTATATCAGTGAAGTACTTACGATCCTCCAGCGTGGCCTTGATGGAGCTGAAGTAGAAGGCCAGCCCGGCTATGGAGATCACCGCCAGCAGCACTATAAACGCCGCTGTCGTTAATATAATCGAGAACGATCGATTCTTTGGATAGTGCGCATGCGTTTTCGTTGAGAATGTGGATGGCGCTATATTTCGTCCATCTCGCCAAATGCCCCACGTATTATAGCCGCCATATTGACTGTTAATGCTGTGATCGTTCGTGTACGAGGGCTGCTTGTTCATGTGATAATAGGCGCCCAGCTGAGAGCGACGGCCCAGCGTGTTCTGATAATTGTATTCGGAGGTGTTCTAAAATAACATAATAAATATTAGTTTTTAAAACTAAATAAAGCAATTTGGTGTTTGGCTGCAATAATTATTTAAGCACTTAAGATACTAGATGGTTCGGTTCAACTTCCTGTCTTGAAGTTGCAGCCCTGGTCGCATAACAAATCGCAACCTTTTTCTTTTTCCATGTTGCTTAAAGTGTGTTTCTAAAACATGTCAGACAAACGTCTGGGTAAGCCATCAAAAACAATTAATCGGTGCTAATCAGATAATAATCTAAGCACTTGGCTAATGGGTCGAAGGCATTGCGAAACTTTCTCAAAAAACCCGCTAGACCTTTGCATGCTTTCTTTCAACCCATAAACTCAAATTAGAGATCACAAATCTGATTAGCATTCGAGTTTAACCTTGATTAGAGTTTACCCAAATTCTAACGGTCAGCTGGGAGAATAACAATCGTGTGATATTATAAGAAAATTAGTTAGCAGTGGTCATCGTTTGCTAATTAATGCTGTCATCCGTCGTAAGACAGTTTTTCGCGTATTACGTATTTAATTTAGTCAGTCATTGCACTTGGAACAAACCGTGGAACTTCTGTATAAGACTGTGATGATGTATAAGACTTTCATGTATAAGACACTAATGGGCTGCCATTTTTTTTTTTTTTGCTGATATACCTTGTAGTAATTAAAAATATGTTAGGTGGGTATATTAACAGTGTGCAAATGTACGTAACAGGCAGAAGGACGCATGATCGATATTTTTAAAGGAATATTTTTGACAAGTATAAACTGTATTTTGTATTTTCATTATTTTAAATTTAGTTTTACTTTTGTTTCATCTACACAGGGTATCTGTAAATCAATCAAGCAGTCATTCTTCCTGTTCTTTTTTGGCTGTTTTGTTTTCCAATTGCCCTTTAGCAGTCATTAGCTGTGGAGCACGATACAGGTCGTCTTGATTTCAGCCCCATCTCTTGCATTCTTCCTCTCTCGCTATCGCTATCGCTCTCGCTCTCTCTTACTATATGCCTTGACAACCTGTTGTCGCAACAGCTGTTTTCCAGGCCTAGCCAAATTCTTGTTAGTTTCTCTCTCTTTCTCGCTCGCTCGTTCTGTTCTCTTCGCTTTGTTCGTGCGTTCTGTTGTTTGGTTCTTTGAAGAGAAAGTCATTCACCTTTAGCGTTCTTGGCTGTTGAAATTGTTTGACTTAATAACTAAGTTGGCATCTGGTTTGTAGAATGGGCAATGCAAACAGCATCACTCGCATCAAACAAGCCTAAATAAATATGCAGCTGAGCTCTTTGTCGCTTCATCTTCAGTTCGAATCTCGAGTGGGCTTTACGTAAGCGCTTATCAAAAGCAATTCTTTATTCTACAGAAGAAGATATTTAACCCAGTTATGCTTGAAAAAAGTCTCTTGTCATGCAAATTAGTATCTAATATTATTCATCGTCAAGTTGTATAACAGTTAACCGTTCTTTCACAATGATAGATAGACGAGATATAGGTGCAGATGGTTAGGAAGTGAGTTGGTTAATTATACAAACCATTTGTCGACATGTCTGCGTGCGATATATATCGCTTACACCGGACAAGCTCTGAAAGTATTTCTTGGTGCCATAAACCGTGTCCATTTTGCACAATTTCGCTCAAGATTTTTAATTTTCGAATCTGCAACAGTTGCTCTGTAAGTAAATAAAAAAAGATTGTGTTTGAGTTAATTATTTTCAATGTTAAATGCATATTTATTTGAAATGGTTTTTGTATTCAACTGAACTAGTTAATCAAGAGATTGGGCACACGATTCTTAAATGAACCAAAAGAACTTAAGGCTAAAGTTCTTAAAATTGTGAGCTAGTTATAAAGGGAACTCATTTGCAATGTTCTCGAAACGAACCTGTTATTCAGCGTAACTGTAGGTGAATCAGTAAATCATGAAACTAAATTAGACCGCCCAACCTCTTTAATAATTTCCTCTACTTAGTTCACTTTCGATCAAAAAAAAAAAAAAGCTGCAAAAAAAGTTTGCTTTCTATTGGTCTAAACTTTAAAGCTGATTGCTTCATCAGACTTTTCAAACTCGCTTCCGGTGGCCAAAAAACCGGCTCGTCCTGTTCCACCATCCTATGAAAATTCTCACTTTTCGCCAAGCAGAAGAAATTACAAAAAGAAAATAAGAATGACAACGAGGTGTGGAAAATTGTTATGCAGCAGAAACTTGTTAACCGGTTTACCTGAAATAAATCTACTCCAAAAAATGCTTTCTATGGGAACGCAGCGCTGACATTTTCACAATTAAATTATTATTTTTCTCACATATATATATTGCCATAATTGGTTTATGGCACAAGTCAAGTGCTAGCTGGACAGTCGTAAAAAGCGAAAGCTTTTCCGAATTTCCAAAAACCAAAACCAAAAGCTAAAAATAAATAAAAAATAAGGCTGAGCCAAATCTAATTAGAGAACTCCAACACTTTGGATACGCTTGCTAGGCCGCATCTTGAGCTACAAATTCGAAACAATTGTGTTGGCATTTTCACTCATGTTGAGAGGGGAAAAAAGAAATAACGAAATGCAGAACACAGTCGAGTGACTTTTTTTAACCCAAGTACAAGCCGAAGATCAGGCAAAGAAACCAGTTCTGGGTTGGGTTTGGATGGCTTGGATGGCTGGCTGGGCAGGGTTATTGCTCGTGCCAGCTAGTCATATACATACGTAGTATTTATATTGCCACTATGTATAATCAAAGCTTAGAGAAACCTGTGTAAAAATAGTCTTTGCGTTGGCTACCTGGGATGCCAAGCTGCGCGCTCAGCGGCCGCCGCCGAGCAGCAACAACAAAAATGTTAGTCTTGTGAGTTTTGAGCCTCGTCGCTGAACTGTCAAAAGTAAAAGTTCTGCCTTGGAATGCGCTGATGATGTTGTTATTGTTGTTGGCCCAATGTTCGATGTTGTCTGTCTTCAGGTGAAACTAATTGGTTTTCGGTTGTTTTCAGATACATACTTAAAGATAATATTGAAAGACTTGCATTATTAAGCAGCTCAAAAGCTATTAGGGCGGGCTTATTTTAAATGAAACGGTTTTGCCGATAAACTATCGCTAAATCCACAAGTGAATTACGCATCTCAAAGGCAGGTTCAAAAAGACGAGCCAAACTGGTTCAAATTATCTTAATCAATAAATGATGATGAACCAATGCTCCAAGCAGTCTCTAGGCAGCTTCAAGGAAGAGGGAGCGAACTGAGATGAATTGGTTCAAGTCGTGAACGGAGCCAATGTTTATTTACTGAATTTTCAGCCTCCGCCATGTTGAAATTTTAGCTTTAGCCTAAATCTTCAGTGAGTTAATAAGTTGATGGCAAATTATTTAGTTAGTAAATAAAACGGCACATTTTCCGCATGAGGAAAACAACAAATTTGCATAAGAAACAACCAAGCGGCGAAGCAGAAAAAGCTTCATATACAACCTGCAGTATAAGTACAATTAATGTAAGCAGACAAACACACTCACACACACACACACACATGCTTATACGTATGCGTATGCGTATAAGAACAATCATGGAGTGTGGCCAGGCTGACAGACACGCACTCACAGATGTGAGTGCCGACACACACGCATACGATCATAAGAACCATCATGGAGTGTGGCCAGACACACATATGTGACTGCTGCCAGAAAAGCGCCTGGCCGAGCCACTGCGATTGCCATTGCCATTGCCATGGGTTGACGTTGACCCAGTTGCGCAGCCGCTACTCAAGGCGAAGCGGTGCCAAGCGGAGAGCGGCGGCTGAGCTAGCCAAAAAGAGTCAAAGAGTCGGCACTTGAGGCGCAGGCCCAGACCCCAAAACTGGAAACCTGACCGTTTGTTGAATGTACATTTGTGTATGCATGTGTGTGTGTGTGTGCGCGAGCGTAAGTATTTATAGTGAAAGAACAAATTGAATTATGTGCGTGAAGTTAAAAAATAGCTAAAAAAAAGTCAACACTCACTCACAATTCGGTGGCATTAAGACGTTGTCAGCCTCGACAACGCATAAGTTGATTAAATTTCTCGCATTAACCGATTTTCACCCATTGGTGAAATTGTGGAAGCAATGCAACAACAACAACGACAACAACAACAACAGCTACAAAAGCTAAGAATGATTGATGAGAATTCGGTCTAGCCGAATTTCTAACGGAAGCGTGCAACCTGTTTGGTCCACATAACCATTGTTGAATTGTTATTGGAACTGTTTGTTGAACAGTGTTGGACAGTGTGGAACCTGTGAAACGATCTTTCGAACCAGATTATAATCAAGCACATCCACTTTCAATAATAATGGCCACACAAAGTGTCAGCGACGAAGAAAGTGAAATGTGAACAACATTTCGACATTTGGAAATGTTTATCAACATAAAAAAAAAACAGTAAAAACAGTTAAAGATGCCAGCGAAATGGAAAGTTTATTTTTCGTCCAAAATACAAAAACTAGAAGATCGAAAATAAAACATTCCAAACAATGCAACCAAAGAGCAACCAATTTCCTAAATTTGAAAGTATTCATTTATTTATTATTTTTTCGCACACGTCTGGCTGGAGAGAGATGTCATAATTATGTTGCTGATTTATTGGTTTAGATGCGGGGGTAAATTTATGCAATCCATCGATTGAATGAGCTCTGGTAAAAGTAGCTCAATATGAGCGCGCACTCATGAATGAAAATAATTGTATAATATATGTATATATAGTAAGTAATTGTTTCGCATGCATTAATATGCAATATGCAACACAGCTTTGCAATTTCATAATCATTCTAACGGCTTTTCGCTTTGAACGTCTTATTAGAGCAGAACAACAACAACAGCGACGCGTGCAATGGCAGCGCTAGAGACGACAGCGACAGCGATAGCGGCAGCGACAGCGATAAGCATTAAAAGTGCTGGTAAACGTCACCAAAGTTCCGTATGCGGAACTTTGGAGCTTGGAACCAAAAAGTGCATTTCATTTGGCATGACTAGACGAACGACACTGCAGCAAAGTCTTCTACACGCGAATGGGATGGGATGGGAGGCGGGCGGGTGAGCTTAGTCATTAAAAGCATTAACCGTTACGCTTTAACCAAACTAAATATGTATGCAATTAAAAGCAAACAAATCTCAAGCCGTCGCTCTTTCCCAGCCAAGTGTGTGCGAGTGTGTGTATAGTGTGGAACCGATTTTGGCTGGAATTGCTTTTTTGATTCACAGGCATGTGAGCTGCAGCAAATTGTGTGTAGTCACCCTGTGTATTTATTGTTGCTGTTCCTAATACTGTTATGCCGCTAACAGCATTGAGTGAGTGCTAAACGGTTATTTTTGACAGTGCTGCCAGACAAATTAAAAAAATTTTTTTATAAATAAGAAAAAACAAAATAGAGTTGATTGAGTGCTCAACGGTTTTTTGAGCTGTGTTTGGTAAATTGAATAAACATTTGGCGCGCAAGCTGAAATTGTTTAGTCACCCTGTGTTGTTAGAAAGGTTAAATTGGATTAGGATTAGTGTTGTGTAATGTGTAATGTAATTGACAAAGTTTTAAACTTGGTATAGTCACCCTGTGTTGTGGCAAAACGTCTTTTTGATTAGTGTTGTGTAATGTAAGAATGTTAAAGAACTTTTGATTTGAAAAATAAAATGCAGTTGGGGTAACTTGGAAAATATCTAATCCCAGCTGAAAGTGTGCACAACAAATGCAAATAAGCTGAGTTTATTTAGTATACAACAGAGAAAATGAGAGAGAGAGAGAGAGAGAGCGAGAGATGCATAGATAAGAACCACAGACCAAGTGTAATTAAAGCCACGATCAAAATGCACGACACGCAGATGAGCGAATGCATTTCATTTTCTTCTTTTCTACCACTTTTTTCTCTCTCTTTTTCTTTGTATACCCTGAATCCATTGAATTTGAGGGGTATATTAGTGTTGTGAGAATGTATGTAGTAGGCAGCAGTAGGCGTGGTGGACTTCATAATATACTATACATATAAAGTCTAGATCAGGAAGACGAGCTAAGCCCAGCTAGTCATGACCTTTGCGCAGGGTATCTTTTAGTCGTGCACTGCCCAACTACTTGTTATGCATGTGTTGTTGCTGCATTTGCTTTACCGCTGCTGCTGCTGCTGCAACGCGACTCACAATTTGAGGTCGGCGAGACGCGGCTCGGCTGGCGAAACAAAAGATCGGCCCATTAGCTGCGATTTTTACATCATTTGAATGCAATTTAGCTGCAGTTTAGCGTTATGTTCTATTTCTCTGCCCAGCTCGGAGCACAGCAGTCGCAGCGATGTCCGGCTGCCCGTCGCGCAGTCTGTCATTTATTTTCATTGTCTTTTGCGCCGCGAATCGTGCGGCACAGTTGACCAGCAAAAGATGCCAACGTCAATTGTAATTTGGGTTAGCTCATAATGATCGACTCAATCTTTCTTGCCAATTTGCGATTCTACACAGACTCAGACTCAGTCTCAGTCTCAGCGTGTGTGGGTGTAAACTGAAAAAGAAGTGAGAGGGGGAAGGGGAGAGGGAGGGAAAGCGGGGAGTTCTTCAAAGGGAGTTTGCGACTTTGCATTGAGCTTAACGAGCGAAAGTGTTTCATTAACGCAGAATTTTGCTCGCAAAAAATGAAATCAAGCACAAAAAAATAAGAAATAATAAAAAAAAGACAAAACATAAAGCTGACAATCAAACAAAAAATTTACATAATTTATAATCTAGAGAAATTAACAAAAAAAAGAAGAAAATAATACAAAAATAAAATATTTCTTTAAATAGAAATTGATAAAAAAAATGAATAAAAAGATTGATATGAATATGAATATAAATAGTATATGAATATAACAAAATTAACATAATTTACAAGCTACAAAGGTTAAATATCTTATATTATATATATATTTTTTATATATTTATATATACATATATATTTTTTTATTTTTAAAAATTTATATATATATATATATATCTATATATACATATATAAATTTGTTTTTTAAATATTCTTTATAAAAAAAAATATATATATATTTTTTATTTGTTTTAGTAATGTCTTTTTTTTAAGCAAATAAAAACTAAATGTTTCCATTAAAATTGAACTTTTTATCAGAAAAATCAACATTTTGTCCATTAGTATATCTCTTTTATCAAACAAAAAGAAAGAAAGAAGTTATTTTTTCAATTAGTATTTCTCTTTTGATCCACTTCCGTCACGAAAACTGAAAACTGAAAATTATAACGAGTGAAAATGAAAATTAAGCTCAGACAGCAAAAAAAAATTGTCGCCTCTTTGACACCGATTTGGATGGGGGCGTGGCCAGCTGCATGCCAGGCGAAGAAATACCAACGATTTTAACTAATTTTCAGCTGTCTTCAACGTGATTTTGGCTTTGGTTTTGTGCTGTTGATGGCTGATTCATGCCGTTTGGGACTTTCACAATTTGGCTAAGCGAAGTTTGTGGATCGATTTTCATATCGATTTTGTTAAATGATTCAGAGTCTTGCAAGATGGTTTACAGCTTCCGCTTTGCTCTGCAACAGTTTGCTCCATTTATAAATCAATTTCCGGCAAATCAGTTTTGCCTAATTGTTCAGTTTAGCATATCAGCTATCGGATCGGAGCGATCTACAAGGCATAAGAATAATGGAGCAACGGGTTCCATTGCCGCCAATTGGCCCACTTCATCAGATGTTGTTCGTAATTGCGCACGGTTAGCGACATTAAGAACCGAATGGACAAAGAGAATGTTGCCAGCGAGATTCTCTATTCTATTCTACATTGTTGATTTGAAGCTGACGCTGACGCTGAAGACTTAAGAAACGTATCAAACTTTGTTGGTCAGTTCGCCCTTTGCTTTGTTTTCTTTCAGTTGCTTTTCGTATTTTCTAATTTTCATAGCATTTTATGGCACCTCGAGCACATGAGTCTTGTCTTTTATGGCCCAGAGTTTCTTTATGGCTTTATTTTTTTTTTTTTTATATCGTTTTTATTGCGAAGAAAATCATATTTTCTGCTACTTCTTTGAACATGTTCGGTAATGTAACCAGTTTTGTACCTTCAGCTTTAAGTGCGACCACTTCTTTCTGGCTTAATGCATGTCTAACTAGTTTATGAGCAGGGAGCAACTAACTACGAATCATTTTTCGTTAGGCAGAGCAGCTGAACTCAACAGAAATGCAAGAAATTTCAAAAGTATTTCATACAAATAACATAGTTTGTAAAATATTCAATCAAATATATCGCATGTGTAATTTTTCGCAGTGTATTGCTTACCAATTAGTTTATTCGCTATAGTCCAATTGGGTTTTGCAGTCGTTTAGTTCCATTTGACTTAGTTCTAAATCTAATTCATCATATAACAGTTTAATACTTTCCAATAAGAAACATTCACTACGGCAATCGATCAACGAACCACACTTGCAGAGTTTTATACACCAAATATGATTTTTCAGCCGTTATTTTACAGATATTCACGTTAAATGATTCACACAGACATTTTTTCCGTTTGACAACTGAACGCGCCCGCAGCTGCAAGAAAACTAAAATCCAATGGGAATCACAGCCAGGCTTAGCTACAAAAGAGAGTTGAAGATGAGCCCGGCACGCAGGTCAAAGAGAAATTGACAGTTACGCAGGCGCCGTAAGCGACGCTCGCTCTCAGTTACTCTCACACTCTCTTCGTTCGATGAGCTCGTTTCGATCGAGTTGGCAGTTGCGAGTCTCACGCTCGCACTTCGATCAAGTTGGCAGTCTTCGTCGCGCCAAAGTCAATTTGAAAGCAAATCAATTTATATTAACCAAACAATTTAAGCACATTTATTAGAGTAAATTTATTTTATACATTTCTGATTAACATAGTTTATACAACAACAGATATTTTATGTGGTAAGTGCGTTACGTTTAGCCCTCGACGAGTTTGTTGTCCCACGATTTGGCAATCATTGCAATGGCATGTCGCTTCAGTTTTGGCCCAATCATTGGATTCATTTGGGCCATGTAGCAGCACAGCCAGAACAGCCAGCAACAAGCCGCAGTCAGCATCAGAATGCAGCGTATTAAATTTTGATGCGGACCCTTAGGTGTCATAATGGGCATTCCAATGCCCACAGCACCCCAAACGGCAGTGAAAAACAACACGGGAAAGAATGCAGCTCCCATCTTTCAATTTCTTTGATTTTGCTTACTAACTGTCCCGTATATTTAATTAAATGCAATTTTGACTGACACCAAACGTTGTTTGCCTCCAATAAGAATTCTGTTCGTAAAATCAATAAAATACCGATAGAATAACTTACAAGTTTAATCGATAGTTTGTAATTTAAAATACTAAATACTCGATACATTTCGTCGTTTGCAGCTTGAGGTTGTGGTGGTTGATGAGGTTGTGGTGCGTCGCAGTTGTAATTTCGTTAAAATTTATTTAAAAATGCGAATTGTGGAATTCTGATACTTTAGGTAAGTACATCACTTAATTAGTATAGGCAATTCATTGAATATGCGCATATTATTAGGTGCAATCACGTTTTATGTTCAATTGACCTTGACTGTTTGTGTTTGCGACGAGCTGCAGCTCAATCTAAAGTTCGTTTTCACATGATGAGCTGGGATTACCAGCAATATGTCTGTGCCGAAGCAGGCTGTGGTAAAAAATTTAATACCAAATGGACTTTGAAACGACATTCAGCCAAACACCAGCAAGGCTCCACCACACTATATTATTGCACGAAATGCAGCAAAGCCTTCTCTCGCAAAGATTCGTTAGATCGACATAATCAGTAAGTTTACTAGCTTTTCATTCCTCTATTTCATATTCAAGTAGTCTATTCCTTTACCTTTAGTATGAGTCACAGCGACTTATTGTTAATGTTTATGTGTCCGGAGAAAGGCTGTGGTAAACTCTTTAGTCTTAAATCCACGCTTTATCGTCATATATCTTCGCATACGGAGTGCTTCACATGCGTAGAGTGTGGCAACAGCTTTAAACGCAAGGACAATTTGACTAGGCATAAAACGTAAATATTTGTACCTTATTTTCCTTCTACTTTATTTATATTTAAATATTTTTTATAGTATTCATACAAAAAACCTATCGAGTCATTATGAGAAGTCTATCGAAACTGATGCGGCTGCTATTGAGAACATCCCTAATCTGGTAAAGACACTGGAATACCATAAAGTAGACGATGATAATACATATGCCGTCTTGGATAGCTAATTGCTGAAAGCCTATCGGAAATCAAAGTCAACCACCTCACCCGCCCAACAATAATTGCAACTTAGGAATTATCGATATTAACTTATAAAAAAAATCATTGACCGTTAATATAAAGTTAAAATATATGAGTTTCTTGTGTACCCGCGCTGATTGCAAAGTAATCAACCAAAATGATATGATGTGAATACATATCTGCGAATGTTTGTATTTTTGGCAGTCTAATTAATGCACTGATATCGGTAATCAAAGTCGACCTCTACCATCCAACTGCAAATGCACCACTGCGTTTCAAAACTTATCGATACTTATTTATAACATATTTATCGCTCTTATAAAGTGTATAAGACTTTTTTTTGTACAATCTTGCACTTAGAAAAGAAAGTAAGTAAAATGACGATGCGACCAGATGATCATCGAAGAAAATGGAACAAGAACGAATATGAAAAGTTGGCTCAAGAGCGCCTGCTCAACCAAGCGGCGCCGAAGGACGAAGGTAGGGCAAACATGGCAGGGAATCCAATTATAGAACTGTATTGATTCTGTTTTAAATAGAGCCCGTGCAGCGCGAGAACCTGAAGAGACGCGATTATAAGGTCGATCTGGACAGCAAATTGGGCAAAAGCGTTGTGATAAACAAAAACACACCTACCTCACAATCTGGCGGCTACTATTGTAATGTGTGCGACTGTGTGGTCAAAGACTCCATTAACTTTCTGGATCACATCAATGGAAAGAAACATCAGCGTAATCTTGGCATGTCCATGAAAGTGGAGCGCAGCACCGTTGACCAGGTGAAAGATCGCTTTCAGCAGAACAAACAGAAAATGGCCGAAAAACAAAAAGACTACGAACTGGAAAAGAGATTACGCGAGGCCAAGGAGGAAGAGGAGCGCTACAAGGAGCATCGGAAGGAGAAACGAAAAGATCGAAAACGTAAAGCCGAGGAGAATGATGAATTTGCAACGACTGGCCTGCCCGACGACATGGCAGCAATTATGGGTTTCTCCGGCTTTGGTGGCTCGAAGAAAAACTCATAGGAATCAATTGATGTGTGGATCCTAATAGAATATAGAATATATATAGAAATAGACAGATTTTCCACCAACGAAGCCGTTTATTGGGCTAATCGCTATGACTGTGATTGGTTTGCGACATTTATTTCATTTTATATATATTATATTATTATATGTACATATATGTACTTGTGTGTGAACATGTATGTATAAGACAATTTTACACCAGTTATTGTATTGTACAACAGGGCTTTGACCAAGTTCATAATTTAATAAGCAGTTTAAAATGCACTAATTCTTAAACTAAACATTGTGGACCCCCGAAAGAAAAAAAAAACACTCGAATACCATACTTTTCTTTGTGACTGCCAAAAACGAACAATGCGCGGGGTCTTAAGTAAACACGAATCCATGCTCGATGGGTATATCCCATGGAATGCTAAAGAACTCGCCCGGCAGCTGAGTGCAGTGCGACGAATTGTAATCGCGTAAATGCTTGCGCAGCTATATAGATTGGAGAGATTATTATGATGAGCAATAGTAGTTTTTGATAATAAATTGTAGACCTACCAAAAAGATTGCCATTTGATTGCGCGTTTCGTCATTGTATTCGGCTCCAATTAGCATGGGATAGGACTTGCCTTCATCGGAGGCATATGTGATTAGACGTGACATGCACAGCTTCTCTTCGGCCAGGTTGTAGCTATACGATTCCAAGGGCTTGGAAAGCAAAGCCTTGGCCTGCGACAGCTGGGCGGCGTTAAACAAATTGGGATAGCGATATTTGAGCACTGCGAGCGTGAGATAATTGCCACGATTCGTATCAATGCGATTGTCCCTGCAAAAGGCAAAGCAATATGAAATATACGAAAGACAAAAACAAATGCCAGTGTCAACCCTACTCGGCTATGATCTCATCCTCAGTGCGACGTATGAACAGCAGCGGTCCATTGTATTTAACAGCCAATTCAGCATTATTCAGATTGCAATGCTTGCGTATGGCAATGCGTACGATGCCGCCCAAGCTGGCGGGCATACGCGGCTGCGCCAGGTAGAGCACATCATCGAAGGTGGCATCCAAGACCTACAAAAATACCAATCGGAATTCTATAAAAATTTGCTATCCATGGATTTGTAAATAAGTCACTCACCACACCCTTTACATCGGGATAAATGGTGGCAGCCCACAGTGTGCTGAAACCACCAATGCTCCAGCCATATAATATGATATCCTCAATGCCAAAGCCCAGATGATTCATGGCGAAGCGCACCACAGCATCGATGGCATTTTTATCCTGCTCCGGTTTTGGTTGGCCCGTGCTGCCGGCAAAGCCCGGATGATTCCAGCCCAACACTGAGTATTTTAATGCAATTGGTGTGCCCATTATGCCGACTTCATAGAAGCCAGCATTGCCCTCGGAGCAGATGACCAGGGTCTTGCCATTGCCCACATTGTCGTTGCGATTGTCAATGAAAAGTGTATCGATTTCATTTGCATCGATTGTCTTTACTTTATAGCGGATGCCATTGTCATCCTCGATGAGCTTGGCACGGCCTGAGATCAACGCGGGCCCTGCAAATGACAAAGGATTAGTTCTAGATTAACGGTTGCATTGCAGTCTTTGCTCTGGCAACGAAAACAGGCAGACATACTCATGAACTTCTGCAGCAGCTTCACTGAGCCGGGATAGATCAGAGACAGGCCAAAGGTGTGGATGGCCACATAGGCAAGCAGCTCGCAAGGCAAAGTGGCAATGCTCGAGCTTTCACGCCGGCTTACAGTAGTTGTGGGCTTCTTGGTATCGCTGAGAGATAAATATATACTTGATATATTGTTTAAGATAGCCTTTAACCTTGACACTCACCCCGCTGTGGTCTTCACATCAAAATCTACTGGCCAGGAAGAGAAGTCAATATCAAATCGACGCAGTGCATCCGATGATCTATTCTCTTTAGCCGAATTTAAGGCATTTATCATGTTTGTATAAGCACGCGACTGTCGACGACCAACGCCGCGCATAAATAAAGAGATGATGACTATTAATCCAACGCTCGTTGTGAGCTTGGCAAGCGTTGGAATCGAATCAGCGACCAAATAGCCGCGCCTATAGAGGAATGTGAAGATCAGCGGTGACGTATAATAGCTGACCGACCAAACCACAGACAGCTGAAACAAGAGAAACGAATTAGTATTGGTATTGCAACACATACACATGCACACACACACACACAGACACCTCTTACCGTTGACAAGATTTGTTCACCAAATTTTTCAGCTGCACCGGGCTCATACATTTTCCTCTACAATAGGAAAAAAACTGATTAGAATTTCACATTTCCACAATTGGCTTAGCTCATACCTGCGGCTCAGGCACACCTCGGTACTCCATGTACAATTTTGGCCCGAATATATAATTAAAGAAACTCATTGTGGAAATACTTATTTGCGTCTGCGTCTGAAAAATATTATTATATATATATTTTTTTAGTGAATTGTGAAAGTGAGTTAGTGAAACGCAACTGCAATCGCAATATGAACTGGTTCGTTTTGCGTGATAGAGATGTGCGCGTGTTGAAAATATTATAATTTGATGAGCGACAAAATAAAATTTTAACTGCTTAAGCGTACTTTTTTTATTTGCAATTGATATTTTAGTTGTAATAAATAAACTGAATTAACTTATTAGCAAGAGCTTCTGTGATAAGTCTAATATTTGGTGTTGTTCAGTGCTGTGTAATGAGCTAGAGTAGGCCATGGAACTGATTGGGAAGTTCACTGCGTTTCGTTCCAGTTCGATTACATCGAGTCTTTTGGGTGTTGCAACTCGCAGCAGTCGAATTTAGAATTCAGCGCAATTTTTTAGCCGGTCGAAATGGAGAAGTTTAATAAAGTGCAGGCCAAGAACTTGGCAGCTGCACAGAAATTAGTGAATGCCTATGCCTCCAGCTCCGAAGATGAAGGCGAACTGGATGAAAAGCATATACTTGGTAAACGAGCTACAAAGGCTTATGACGTGTCCTCCATTTCAAGCTTTGTCTATTTTAGATCTTTTATACAAACATTACAAGGCGCCAGTGAATGCAGCGAGTGACAACAATGTAAACCGCACCGCCACCTTCCTGGAGAATACTCTGCACTCGGGCGCTGCTACGTGTCTCATTTGTATTGGCAGCATACGACGCGTGGAGTCCATTTGGTCATGCAAGAGTTGCTATTGCTTCTTCCATCTCAATTGCATACAGCGCTGGGCCAACGACAGCGTCATGCAAATGAAGGTCAAGGCGGAGCAGCAGCAGACCAATGGCAATCAGGGCCATTATAATCATCTGGGCGAATTTGTGCCGCCTAAGCGTACCAAGTCGCTCCATTGGTGCTGTCCACAGTGTCGTAGGGATTACCAACCCGCCGATCGACCCACACAGTATGAGTGCTTTTGTGGCAAGGAGCCAAATCCGCAGCCACAGCCCTTCCTTGTGCCACACTCCTGTGGCGAGATTTGTGGCAAGCTGTTGCAGCCGAAATGTGGCCACGATTGCAAATTACTTTGTCATCCGGGTCCATGTCCGCCCTGCGCCCAACTAGCGAACAGTTCTTGTCTCTGTGGCAAGGCGGCAATGCGGAGCGTGCGGTGCATCGACAAGAACTGGCAGTGCGAGCAAAAGGTATGTAGAAAGTCTATTAACATTTAATAATTTAAGTAGGTCTGTCTTATAAGACTCTTATATGAAGTCTTATATCTAATATCAAATCCTGATTTCCAGTGTCAATCGCTTTTGTCCTGTGGCAAGCATAAGTGCAATCAGCGCTGTCATCGACCTGGTCAGTGTCCGCCATGCAGCAGCAAGAGCTCACAGCCCTGCGAATGCAAACGCGAGCAGAAAGTCGTGAACTGTGCGGAGCCCAAATGGAAATGCAGCAACGTAAGCAGGTGATAAGCTATAAATAGCTGCAAACATTGAACATGTTGCTCTTTATCTAGGTATGTGGCGCTCTGTTTGCTTGTGGTATTCATACCTGTGAGAAAGTATGCCACGCAGGATCTTGTGCAGGCTCAGAGTGTCCCTTGGGCGTGCGTAGCTGTCCCTGTGGCAAGAGCGTAAGCTTAACAACTCAACTCTGCTCAACTATATATAAATATTCATATACTTATTATGCTTTATGCAGATCCAAAGTGGAGGTTGCAACGAGCTGCAGGAGACATGTGGCGACACTTGCCAGAAGTTGCTGTCCTGTGGCAAGCACAGCTGCGCGCAGCGCTGTCATCGCGGCGCTTGCAACTTGGTAAATCTCTTAGTTAATCAAACAATTATATTATTTATAACTCTTTTGTTATAGTGCCTAGTGCGCACGAAGAAGAAATGCCGCTGCGGACTGCATGAAAAGGAGCTGCCCTGTTCCAAGGAGTTCAACTGCGAGACCAAATGCAAGCAGATGCGAGATTGTGGCAAACATGCTTGCAATCGCAAGGTATTCACCTGGCAGCTACAAAGTATCTTCTCTTAACTGATGTATTCTATGTTTGTTTGTAGTGCTGTGGCGATCAATGTCCGCCCTGCGAGAAGATCTGCGGCAAGCAGCTGAGTTGCAACAAGCACAAATGCCAGTCCGTGTGCCACAACGGACCCTGTTATCCCTGCAAGCTGGAATCCCAAGTGAATTGTCGCTGTGGCAAGACACGACGAAGCGTGCCCTGCGGGCGCGAGAAGAATGCGCGTATTGTGTGCCAGGAGCTATGTCGGTGTGTAGCTTAACTCTTTACCAAAAAGAATATATGACAAGTCTAAAGACTTTTTCTACTGATTAGCATTACGTCCAAGTGTCATCATGCCATCAAGCATCGCTGTCACAAGGGCGAATGCCCGCCCTGCGTGCAGCCTTGCGGCTTGATCAATGATTCCAGCGGCTGTGGACACATTTGCAAGGCGCGCTGCCATGCAGCCCAGCGTGTGCCTCGACCAGATCAGGCGACACGTGGACAGCAGCACAAGGTAGGTCACAGATTGGAATTAGCTTTAATTCATATCTAATTATAATTCTTGCAGTATGAATACCGCGCTCTGCCGCATCCACGTTGCGAAGAGGGCGTCAGTGTTCGCTGCATTGGCGGCCACGAGCTGGCCACTTGGCCCTGCTGGAACTCCAAGCCCACATCCTGCCAGCGTAAGTGCGCACGCCAGCTCAAGTGCGGCAATCATCGATGCGATCGGGTCTGTCATGCAGTGCCTGAACCGCAGCATATGCAGCAGCAAGTAGGCTGTGCGAATTGTGAACAAGGCTGCGCCATTCCTCGGCCTGCTGGCTGCACACATGCCTGCACTAAAGGCTGTCATCCGCCACCTTGTGCTCCATGTGGATTTCTGATCAAAAACAAATGCTACTGCGGTCTCAGTCAGCTTGTATACAAGTGCAGCGAGTTCTTTAATGAAGAGGGCAGTCTGCAGGAGGTGCAGGAGCGACGTCAAAGGTTCAACAGCTGTGGCAATCGTTGCCTCAAGAATGTGCGTACAAATGTGAATAATATTGAATATTTATATATAACTGTTAACTCTTTTATGTACAGTTCAATTGTGGTCATCGTTGCCTGACCGTGTGTCATCTGGGCCCCTGTCCCAATCCCGAGCTTTGCCGCAAGAAGTTGCGCATCTATTGCAAGTGCAAACGTCTAAAGCAGGAAATCGCCTGCGACAAACATCGAGCAGGCCAAACGTCGCTCGATTGCGATGAAGTTTGCCAGGCGGAGCGCTCCAAAGCCCAAGCCACAGAGCAGCAACAGCAGCAGCTTAAATTGCAGCAGGAACAGGAGAGGAATCGACTGGAGCTGGAGAAATATGAGCAAAAGTTTGGCAAACGCAAGCACAAGGAGCGTAAAACTTTGGATGTGGAGCCCACCAAATCCAACATCAATTGGCAACGTTTAGGCATCTATGCATTATTCTTGCTGGCCGTAATGGGCGCACTGGGCGTGGCGTATTATGCAGACAGCTAGAGTCAACCAAAGACCAACTGAAACAACATGCCAATGAGATTTGAATTTTATTAGTAAAAAATTTTTAATATTTAAAATTTGTCAACAACTGTGTAAGTTCGTGTCTCTTGAGTATTTGTTTGTTCACAATTAACTTCTAACAATTAGCTGAGTTGAGCAGAGCCGCTTCTAGGCCGTCTTCGTCTTCTTCTTGTAAACGCAGGCGGCGACAAAGACGCTGAGGCTAAGGAACGTGGATATCAGGAAATTTGATAGCAGCATCAAATCATGCGACTGCACGTAAACTGTATAGATGCGGGCTGCAAATCGAAGAAGGGGATTAGTTTAAAGATAGTTCGTTATATATACTATATATATATACTAACTCATATTGGTGAAGGCGGACAGCGCCCATGTCGTACGGCTAACGGAGCTGGCGTCCTTTGTACGCAATATGGCCAGCAGTTGGAGCACTTTGCTCGTTGCTCCAATTGGCGTACAGAAAGGCTGTCAAGGATTTAGCATTAGTTAAAAGAAGACTTTATTGACTAAGGAGCTGACTGCAAGATTGAGCGAATGAAATTGAGGAAATTGTATACTTTAAAGGAATATACAGGATATATGGGTATATAATATTGTTTTGACCAGCTTGAATGACTGATAGCAGATTGAATGAGGTAAACTCTAACCATATTTTTAGTGGAATTTAACGTCTTCTACTTTTAAAGTATTTTCATTTGAAAACTGCCTAGGGCAAGCCCATAAATCTTAGATTTTTTGACATATTATGGAATCATTCATACAAGTTTTATGTATTTATAAGTAAATTCGTTTTAGGCAGGCTATGCTGTAATACATTCTTCTTATTTCTTCTACTTCTTTGCGTAATCAGCAGCAGATAAATAACAATAGCCTGTGATCGCTGTAAGCAGCGTCTACTGTACTTTTGAGACACATCGAGCAGTGCGAATGGCTCTTAAAACAATTGGTCGGCGACCGTTGATGTCTGTGTATAAATAGCAGCAAGACAAATATTATAAAGCAAAACACAAATGACCTTCGCCAATGATTTAGTTAAGAGCTGCTCATTATGCTCAGCTCCAAAGGCAACCAAAACAAATAACAAACAAATAAATAAACAGGTTCTCCAAAACAATTATCAAACTCACATAATTAGTTAAATAAATTAAAAAAGGGTAAACGAGTTTGTGGAGTGCGCTGTTATCTGAACGAAAGGTTCTAATCAATATCGCAGCTGTTATATGTACATATACATATATATATATATATATTAGTTATATATATGATTGGTTTTGCTTGGTTTGGTTACTCACCACCAGGAACGTTAGGATGATTATGGGAAAGATTTTCAAATAGATAAGTGTGGCGACGATTGCATAGAATATGGCAAAGATCTGCGTGCGTTTGCCCAGCATATCCTGATATTTGAATACATAGTAGATCAATACATATTCCTGCAGCAGCAGCACAGGATATTCCATGTAGGATAGAAAATCATAGCCTGATGTATAATTGTAGGACATCATAACGGTATAGCTGAACAGTTCCAGGCACAGGCCAAGGACGCTGATGCCTGGAATGGAAATTGTGTGAATATACAGTTAGTGTGTGGGCGTAACAGTTGCGTGGGCGTGGCCTCACCTTTTGATGATTTGTTTTCACGTATCGTATTTATTTGTGGCACCTTGATGACCAGACATGATGACACCGTAATTAAACTGAGCAGATCAGCTATAATAAGTACGATTCCCTTGTCCAGGTAGTGGGAGACAAGCTCGCCGAGGCCTTCAGACGGCGCCGTTGCGTCCATTGCGGCAGCTAAACTTATATTAATGGCCCACTTGGTTGGATTTAAATACAAACAATCGATTGCGGGCGGCTCTGTATATCGATGCGCATCTGCAGGCGTATTTCCATTTTAGAGAAAGTCCCAATACATTGTAATACACAGACCTCTAATTTGGTGTTGTCTTTACAAAGGCTGATCAGCTCAGATTGTCATAATTAATTTTTATAAAAGCAAAATCAAAATAATAACCAATATAAAGTAAAATCGAATAGCATTACTCATTGGTATCGATTTGTTGCACTACTATTATATATCGATACTTGACGCTGCGCGCAGCGTATCGATGCTTTGTCTCGATACTTTGGTGCTGCTAACATACAGTGGCAGCGCAGCTCAAGTCATTTAGTTATTTTTCTGTCTGAATTTAAGAATTTTTGTTTTTGTTTGTCAGAATAATACTAATTCGGTTAACCAAAATAGTAATACTGTGTGCTAATGCTAGCACAGTAAAGCAAACGGTTGAAAAACGTATGTGGTAAATTAAATTAAACGTGTGTGCTCGGTGGCAAATGCTTCTTGTGGATGGGCATGTGTGTGTGTGTGCGTGAACTAAACGCAAAAAGTGTAAAACGGATGAAATAGTTAAACAATTAAGCTCAACTGCAATTGGAAGCCTCATGTGTGCAACATCTAAATGAATTCTATAGTTCAAAGTGCAAAATAGAGCTATCTAGGGGTAAAGTAAACTCCTTTTCCTTATGCATGTCGTGACATTTGTTCTGTATGTGTGCGTACTTGAGTGTGTGGCTGTGTGTGTATGTGTGTATGTGTATGCATATACGACGTCCGACGTAGTCGCTTTCGTATGCTTCACTGTGTGTGTGTGTGTACAACAATGTTCACATTTTTTTTTTCTTTTGTTGCTTGCTCCACGAATTATGGGGCTGGCTCTCGCTCGGTGCAGGTGCAGAAAAGTGGGGTTAGGGCCAGTACAATTTAGTCAGTTAGTTAGTTTACTAACTTTTAAGAATTTTCATATCTATATCATAGTTTCCCCCATTCCCATGGCCGTTTGGGTGTGTGACGTAGATAAATGAACAGAAAGAAAAGAAAGAAGAAAAAAAATGAAGACGACATTAATGGATGGACAAGGTTCGGGGCATTCATGCTCGCTTGAGTCCTGTGGTCGCAGCACAGGTAACACGAATGCCGTGTGAAAGCGTACACAAAATGAAGCAAAACGTAAACGAAGACCCTTTAGACCTTCAGAGGAGGTCGGTCAATAGCTACATTTCTGAGAAGGGGAGGGTTCCCGACATTCTCTTGCACATCTGATCTCTTTTACGAGTGATGCAACAACACAGGATCTACACATACACGTGTTTGCTTGTGTGTGTATGTGTGCGTGTGTGCGGAGAAAATTCCTATGCGATCGCTCTTTGTTGTTTGACTGCTGCAAATGCACTGATCCCTTTTTTGCTGTCTGTACGCGTGTGCGTGCGTTTCTGTGTGTGTGTGTGCGTTAAATTGATGCTGTGCGCGTGCGAGTGAGAGAGGGAGCATGGCAGTCGAAGCTGATGACTTTGATGCTCGAGAGAGGGAGAGAGAGCGAGAGCAGAGAGCAGCGCAAACAGATAGCGGCTTAAATTGCAAGGTGTACGCTATCGTTGTTGTAGCTGCTGCTGCTGCTGTTGTTGGTGTGTATCTTTATTGCTTCTTCTTCTTCCGTCCGTTACTTTTGCTCTTGTCATCGCATGCCTTTACCTTTTCTGCCTGGGCTACTGATCTGTGTGTGTGTGTGTGTGTGTGTCTGTATGCATGTGTGTGTGTGTTTGTATGGGAATGTGTTTGTATGTTTGTTGTAATACCCGTTTCATCTTCTTTGCCCATTCTACTTCGCGCCGTTTTAGCTTCTTCCGCCGATGCACTTTTGTGATTTCCTTTGCCAGTTTTTTTTATTGCTAAGAAAGACGACAACGGCTGCTGCGGCGGCTGCTGTTGTTGTTGTTGCTTCTGCTGCTGCAACTTTACAAACATTTTTCCCACTGCTTTTCCTTTTCTTTCGATTTTTGATTTTTTTTTTTTGCGATTCTCAGAGTCTCATCATCATGCGAATGTGGTAGAGAGAGAGAGAGAGAGGGACAACTGACAGACAGACAGAAAAGTGCCTGCACACGATCTCCTCTCATCGTGCTTATTACTTTTGCCGCTTGCCTCTTTCATCGTGTCTGCTGCGCGTTGCGTGGGAATTTTTTACAGAGCGTCGCTGTCGCTGCTCCAAAGCGGCTGCTTCTCTTCCTTCTAGCGGGTTTCATATTTTTCGGCTGAACAAAAAAAAATAATAAGGATAGCTTCATAATTAATTCTTGTAAGTTGAAGATTTATAATTCATGTGTGGTTAGAGGATGCGCTTATAAAATTATTTGAGTATTGTTATTGAAGCCTGTTTTTAGGATAACTTTTGATGGAACATTTGGCATTGGATAGAAGGATACTGAATATCTTCGAAGGATTATACACAGAATAGTCTGTTGAGGGCATATTCGCTTTAACATATGTATGCTTGTTACACATGCTAAGGATAAGGATATACAGCTGTGGTCATAAAAATAGTAGTGCGACTGAAATGTTGGGCAACAACATTTTGTGATAAACATATTTTTCTGACCACAGCTATATGTGATCTAAAATATATTCTTCCCATTAAGGGAACACAAAATCTTAGAAGTTTTAGACTTCTAGAAATTCTAGAATTCTAGAAATGTTATTATTTTGGCTGTTAAAGACTTGAAATATGGAAATCTGTAGACAACCCAAGGCAAGAAAAATATAAAGTAGATATATCTATGCCCATTGGGGCATGGATTTCTCACAGTTTTAGAGCTAAAACCTCCAAACTAACTGAGTTACTTTAAAGATCATCTACAGCTCAAAGTATATATTTAACAAATAATTTCAGTTAAATAACTTTTGTATACAATATTTTAGCCTGAAATAGAAATCATTTAACTGATGCTGAACTATTTATTTATATTTTTCGTTTGCCTTACAGTTGAGCAAGGCTGCAGTGCACGAAGAGAGATTGACTTTACCTGCCCGTAGTGGAAAGTATTATGGAAAAAGGATGTTCAGCTGCTAGCAGTAATTGTTCAGGTGCCGAGGACGACGCTCAGCAGGAGCAGAGCCGCCGAAGCAACAGCAGCAGCAGCAGTAGCTATAGCATCGATTTAAAGCCGCCAACACCTCAAGCATCACAGCCAAAGGCGAGCACTAGCCAAGCGGTAGACGGAACTGAAGTAACTGATTCTATGTCCAATCTGAGGGAACAGGACGTGGAGGACTGTGTCTCTTCGAATTCGCAACATGGCTTTGCTGTCGTGCTCGATGATGAGTCCAGTACCGAGACCACCGGGGTGCTGGAAACATACGAGATAAGCTCTTCCAATTCACTGCCCAATAGTACGGGAGCTGGTGCCGGAGCTGAAACAATGGGCGTCGTTGTTGTTGTGCCCGTCGATGATAGCTCCTCGACAGACACGCTCAGTGGCAATGAAAACGAACGCATGAGCCGTAACGCTCCATCCGAGGAGGAAGAGGAGGAGGAGGAGGAGGAGCACAATAGCCCCATGAATAATGTTTTCTTTAATGTTAACGACGAGCCGCCCGTTGTATGCCTTATAAATGATGACGACGATTTCGACGAGGAGGAAATTGTCGATGAGGATGATGATGAGGAGGAGGAGGACGAGGATTCTGCAGTACGCTCCTGCCCCAATACATCACAAATTGATGGCACCGCTGCAGCTGCCACTGCTGCTGATGGCATCATCACGACAGCCGATGGTTCGAAAATATTTTTGGAAACACCTGTCGTCGAGGAGCCACAGCAATCACATACTCATGTCGGCGGCGCCACAGTTGGTGGCAATGCTGCCCAATCGGAGCTGCTGGCGGGCAAACCGAAGCGGCTCAGCGATGAATTCGAGGCGGAAGAAGAACAGCAACAGCAACAACAGCAGCCAGGCAATGCACCAAGAGGAGGAGTCAAGTCTGAAACAGGGAAGGCTATCGATGTGGCATCCAGTTCGTTGCACGATCGCCAAATGTCCGTGCGGCTTAAGCAAATGAGCCTGACGGCCAGCGCCGAGGCGACGGCAGCCAATGCAGCAAATAACAGCAGCAACGGTAACAGCCTGAGCCAGGCAGATATTGAGTCCATGGATCGCATTGAACGGCGCGACTTTGAAACCGAACAGCTTTTGACCGGCGGCATTATACTCGGCAACCATTCGCTCAGCAGCAAAAATCGCCTCAATCTAAGTCTGATCAATCGTGCAGCTGCAGCAGTGGGTGCGGGCGGTGGGAGTGGAGTAACTGGCGATGATTGGCCCAGCAGTAGCCAGGCACGCGCCTTTTCTTCGGATAGTAAGGTAGGGCTCATTAAAGTTTGTAATTGTAATAGCTATATTAAAACTCTCTGCTTGTCCCTCTCATAGTGCACCTACAAGGATCTATCGACGACGCCCACGAGCAGTCGCAAGTATACAAACAGCCGACTGAGCAAGTCCACTGCCAAACTCAACCTGAGCTCAACGCTGGCCAATGCCAACAACGGCAATGCCTGTCCACAGCACAGTTCCATCTCCAGCTCCAGCTCCAGTAGCAGCAGCAGCACCAACAGCAACAGCAACAATTCCAAGCTGCCCATTGTGGTTATTGTGAAGCCCAACGGTAGCAGCAACGCTTCCACTTCCACGAACAACAATCGCACAGATGTCTACACAAATACCAACTCGAATGACGACAATCCGAGCTGTCAGCAGTCGGACAAGGATGTGGCCATCACATCGTTTAGCTCGGTGGGCTCACAGACACACAGCCAGGATAGCAGCGGCTGCAGTCGCACTAGCGTCATGGCTTGTGCCAGCAGCAACAGCAGCTCTCTGGATGTGGATGCGCAGCCCTCGACATCAGCCACATCGACAGCGACTTCGACATCGGCGCGCTGTCATTATGCGGCAGCGGCCACCGGGAAGGTAGCCGCCACAAGGCAGGTGAATGCCAGTGCCCAGACACAGGAACGCTTTCTGGCACGCAGTGGACTGGCAGCTGGAGGTGCTGCAAATGTCAACAACAATCGCAGTCGTCGTCGTGTGGATGCCACGCGCAATAGCTCCAATGATGCCATTGTGCTTGGCATTGTTGTTGAGGAAAATGCAGGCAATGTCAATGATGGAGGCGGCGTTGGTGGCGGTGGCGGAGTTGTTGAACCTGGAGATTTCAGTGCCGAGGAGCCATGGGGCAATTGCGATGAGGAGAACAATTGCTCGGATTTGGAAGAGATATGCACTTGCCAAAACAGCATATTGGCCAGCAGTCGCAGCGGCAGCAATGCCAGCTTAAGTGAAGCGCTTGACATGGATGCCATAGATAGTTACCATGAGGAAACCATTTCAATGCCACCAATCGAGCAGCAGCAGCAACAACAACAGCAACAGCAGCAGCAGCGTAAGCGTAAATACAATGAGAGTCGTCTGCTGGATGGTGACTACTCGATGAGTATAACGGGCAGTGGCGGTGCGGCGGCTGGTGGTGGTGCCGGTGGTGCTGCTGGCGGTGGGGCTGGCAGCAACTCTGGATCTGGCGGCGATAATAGCCGTAAGCGTATTGCATATGATTTTGCCTCTACCCCACGCTCCTCAACACAGCCCTTAGGCACTGCGGCCGTGATGACGCTAACGATGACGCCAACCGGCATTTCCGGCACATCACTGGGCGGTTGCTCACCAGCATTGGGCAGGCGTACGCCGCGCGCTCTGATGCCAACACGCGATAATCCGCCACCCGAGCTGCAGCATTGGTTGGCACAATTTCAGCGCTGGTCCCATGCCGAACGTCTGCTGGCCGTGGATCGTCTGATCGATCATTGCGATCCATCACAGGTGCGGCACATGATGAAGGTGATCGAGCCGCAATTCCAGCGCGATTTCATTTCGCTGCTGCCACGGGAACTGGCGCTGTTTGTGCTCTCCTATCTGGAGCCGAAGGATTTGTTGCGCGCCGCACAAACTTGCCGCAGCTGGCGTTTCCTCTGCGACGACAATCTGCTGTGGAAGGAGAAGTGTCGCAAGGCCCAAATCCTCACAGAGACGCGCAGCGATCGTCCCAAACGTGGACGCGATGGCAATATGCCACCAATTGCGTCGCCATGGAAGGCGGCGTACATGCGACAGCACATCATCGAGATGAATTGGCGCTCGCGACCAGTGCGCAAGCCGAAGGTGCTCAAGGGCCACGACGATCATGTCATCACATGCCTGCAGTTCTCCGGCAATCGCATTGTGTCCGGCTCCGATGACAATACGCTTAAAGTCTGGTCGGCAGTGAGCGGCAAGGTAAGGCGATAGAATCTTGGTCGAGTCTTTTCTAATCTTTTCCTGTCTCTGTCCTGCTCTAGTGTCTGCGCACGCTGGTGGGTCATACTGGCGGCGTTTGGTCCTCGCAAATGTCTGGCAATATCATCATATCCGGCAGCACGGATCGCACGCTCAAGGTGTGGGACATGGAGAGTGGCAGCTGTGTGCACACGCTCCAAGGCCACACCTCAACGGTGCGCTGCATGCACTTGCATGGCAATAAGTAAGTGATTCAGACAGACTTGAATCAGACATCAGACTTATCTTTCATATGCAATCTTCATCCAGGGTGGTCAGCGGCTCGCGGGATGCAACGCTACGTGTGTGGGACATTGAGCTGGGCACGTGTCTGCATGTGTTGGTTGGGCATTTGGCCGCAGTACGATGTGTGCAATATGATGGCAAGCTAATTGTGTCGGGCGCCTACGACTATATGGTCAAGATCTGGCATCCAGAGCGACAGGAATGCCTGCACACGCTGCAGGGACACACCAATCGTGTCTACTCCTTGCAGGTAATGTCAACAAATAGCTAGGCTAACACATCGCGTGCAGTTTAACCAAATTGAATTCATGTTTTTGCAGTTTGATGGCCTTCATGTCGTCTCTGGCTCACTGGATACCTCGATACGTGTTTGGGATGTGGACACTGGCAATTGCAAGCACACTCTAATGGGCCATCAAAGTCTCACCTCCGGCATGGAGTTGCGACAGAATATACTCGTCTCGGGCAATGCCGACTCCACGGTCAAAGTGTGGGACATTACCACAGGACAATGCCTGCAAACGCTATCGGGTAATTCGATTTGAATTGATTGATTGATTGATTTAGTTATTTCATTAACTGTAATTTTGTTGCCTTAGGCCCCAATAAGCATCAGTCAGCGGTCACCTGCCTGCAGTTCAATTCACGCTTTGTGGTCACCAGCTCCGACGATGGCACCGTCAAGTTGTGGGACGTCAAAACGGGCGATTTTATACGCAATTTGGTTGCTTTGGATTCGGGCGGCTCCGGCGGGGTTGTCTGGCGCATCAGGTAGTTAATTAGCTATAAATTAATGTTTGTTGATTGTAGATATTTAGGCTCACATATAAACTGATAGAGATATATAACTTTCAAGAATATCTTTATTAGTTGCTTAAGTTCTCTTTGGAGAGATCTTCAACTAAGCTTTGCGTTTATTACACTGTAAATTCTAATATAGCTCATTCATTTATATTTCAACTTTCCATTCACAGGGCGAACGATACAAAATTGATTTGTGCCGTGGGCTCACGCAATGGTACGGAGGAGACAAAGCTTATGGTGCTGGACTTTGATGTGGAGGGCGCTTGTGTCAAGTGTTCATAGGAACTGTATGGGCAGTTACAGTTCCAGTTCCAGTTCCAGCTCGAGTTCAGTTCAGTTCAATTTGCAAACTGTGTGTGCAAAGGAAGGCGCACTCTACTCTATGTTATGATAAACGCGAGAGCCGCTAAAACGCTTTAGCTCATTATGGGAGCGAGCCAGTCGGAGGCGATATCACACACACACATATACACATTCAACTAACACACACACACACACCATACACACACACATACAGATGACGCGTCTATCTGTCATGCATAATCGAAACGTTATCGTCGCTTGCCTTGCCAACAAATGCAGCTGCTCACACACATACACACACACACACACACATACAAAATTATACACACACATTTGGGAGTTGTGAGTGCGAGTGTAAAAACGTTTTCAATGTTATCATTTGTTTCAAATGCGTTGCTTTTATATAGCCAAAATTTGTTTTCCACAAAAAATAGAATAATTTTTGCTTTTTAGTTCTTATTGATTATGAATTACGTACATAAAAAGAAAACAAACAAAAAAAAACATGAACATGTATATATATTCTATATATATATACATATATATATATATCTCATAGCAAGTCGAATGCTTACAAACATACATATACTACTACTATATACGTATTATGCATATACATACATACATCATTTTGTTCCGTATCGAATGAACCGAAAAAAAGAAAAGTTTTATGAAAAAACAGCTTTATAATGATACAAAATGTACATTGTTTAATTGATTGCTTAATTATGTTAATATTGCCGTTAGATTATTTTGGAGTACAATTATTGAGTTGTCGTTTCTGTTTCTCTTTCTCTCTATATATATATATACATTATATATAAACATTCTGTGGTTTCGTTCGATCTGTTTTGTTTAAACACACACACACTCATGAGTATGTATTTGATTTTTAATGTATTTTTGTTAAAAGGCTTCCCGTGTGTGGTAGTTCCGTTTAGATTGTATGTTAGTATATGCTGAAAAACAAAACAAAACAAAATTATTGAAAAAATTGAACAAAAATATTGAAATATTGAAATTTGTGAAATTTTTTGTTGCCTGCTTAAGCGGTGGGCCAGAGCCGTATATAGAGATTTAAGTATTCCGTGGAGGAGAAGGGGGGCAGCTCACACACACACTCACATACACATACACATACTAACACAAATACAAACACACACACACATACACACACATACATACAAAAGCATTAAGCGAACATATATTTTAATTATAGACTGATTTATTAGTAATTGAAATTAATCTACAAATTTAAGCATAAATCTGAATAAACGCAGGAATAATTAAACCAAGAGTTAAATAAAAACAAAAACAAACAAAAAACAAAATGCATGTGCATGTGATTTTATTTTAGTTTTCTATTCAAAGTTTTTCCTTTTTTCAAACGCAACGACAACGGCCAACAATACGATCATTCGACATACGATATACGATATAGTTAAACCGTTATGTGGGTTCGGGGCAAATGGGGTATTAGCCAATAGCTATAACAATAATTTATGATCAACTTTATGGCAAAAATAATCGCAACAATAAATGCAGAAATTCTTAAAATTCTTTATATGTTTCTATGGCCTTGTTTCATTCAGCTAGCCAGGGCTTTAACTAACTGTGAATGAATCCTTCAGCACTGCCCAAATAAAAGTCCTCACTCTATAATTGACTTCTTTAATTGTGTTCGTAAACTTAAAACAAATCACTTCATAGATGCTTCAACTTATGAATGGACGCTGAGTATAATACATAATTAACTGGAATGCAAAACATCTGATATAATGTTTTGATAATAATACGGTTCTGTTCGAGTATAGCGTTCACATCTTGGACTTCTTGCTGCTGTGTCCCTCGATGCCCAAATTGCAGCGCGAGGCCACATCCTGCACGGACGTGAGGCCGGTGGTGCTCGTCGGCAGCGGGCCACCAAATGCCGAGGCCGACAAGTTGCCGTTGCTGGGCCGCTTGCGCGTGGGCGAGTGGACGGGTGACTTTTGCTTAAGGCACTCAACATCGTCGAACACCACTTGAGCACCACCGCCACAAGTGGGTATTACATTGCCTTTGTACAGTTTCGTCTCCACGTCGCCGTCGGTGTCCGCCTCCTGGGAGACGAGGCAGTATTTGTTAGCTCCATGGCCGGTCAACTCCTTCATGTCGGTTAGTTTCGTAACCGATTTGCGATTCTTCAGATACGGCTGCATAATGGTGCCAAGTGGCACAGGATTTGCGGCACGATGCTCCAGCCACTTGTCGCCGGCGGAGCGAGATCTGCGATGCCTATTATTAGCAGCTGCCAAGCCCTGTAAAAAGTATTGTGAAATCAATTGGAATTCTTATTATCTTCCACTTCCACTACGATCTTACGTGTCTCGGCGTGCAATAGATGTCCGTGCGTGTCGTTGGTGGTGCTATGGACTCGGTGCGCGTGGTGAAGCCACCGCGATCCTTGTCGCTCAGTAGATTCTCTGAGCTCTGGGAACGCGGCAAACTGGGCACATCTTCGGACTGCAATATATTGGACACCAGACGCAACTTCTCGTCCTTGATGCGCATGCGCTCCTGCATCTTGGCGCGCTGCTCGCGCAGCTTCATATCGAATTCACGTTTGTTCTTATCCGATTCCACGGCCAGCTTTGAGTTGTACTTCTTCTTCTGCTTCTCCTTCTCCTGCTCCTTTTGCGTGAGCAGATGCTCCTGTTCGCTTAGCTTCTGGCTGAGCTCCTGGATCTGGCGCTCCCGTTTGCTCAGCGTATTGTTCAGCACATCAATCGAGCTCTCATGTATGCGCACCTTGTTCTCCAAAGCGGCGCTGCGTTCGCGCTCCTGTTTGTAGACGGCCTTCATGGAGGCCAGCTCCGTGCGCAGCTGCAAATTGTCGCGATCCAGATTCATGAGCAACTGACGGAAATTGTCACCTTAGAGAGAAATCAGGAATTATTGAAGCTCGCACAATGAAAAGGGAAAACTCAATCTACATTTGATGTCCATGTTAGCGCGCAGTTTGCGTCGCTTATCAATGCGCTGCTCCAGATACTCCATGAGCTCCTGTATCTTGCACGCAGCCTCGGGACTGTCCATCTGATAGTGTGGAAAGTCGGCGCCCAAGCTATAAACGAGACCCACATCCACCTCCAGGTGCTTGGCCTCGGGTATGCCCAGCTCGTTTAGATTGTTGACAGCAATCTTAAATAGTTTGTTGGCCTTGCGGCGACCGGGCGTCAGACCCAGATCTGTTTTCATGGGCGTGGCACGCGCTATTTGCACCTCCTGCGTCATCTCCGCAAACTTCATGACTTGCTGTGAATGAAGAAGAAGCTATAGATAACAGATAACATACAATTAAAAAGAGCATCTACCATATTCTCATCGTAGTCCTCGATGCGCGGATTGATGCACACAATCATGGACACCTGGCCCTCGCCATCAAAGTAGTTCTTGAACATGTGCGTGATCTTCGAGTCACGATAGGGTATCTTCTTGGCGGGCACATTCGGAGCCAGCTGCTGATTCTCGCGCAGATATTCGAGGCAAGTGCGCAGCGTCATCAGCGAATTGTTAATGTTGCCAGCTTCACGGAGACGAACGCCCGTATTCTTGGTGCGGGACGAGCGTTCACTGCCCGCCAAATCCACCAGCGACAGCTGGCTAACTGTGATCGTGTGCTTGTCCTGGATGACCCGCTCGCCCTGGCAATCGGTGGGCGCTTGGACAAGTCGAATATTGAACACGGAATGACTGCGGCTCGACTCTGCATTCAGGATGGTGTTGCCCATGCGCTTGCGCTTCTGGCCCATTTGAAAGACCTCGAGGGCATCCTCCACTGTCTTGACCTCCACTTCCGTAACGCCATGCACGAACATCTGGTGATGCGCATCCTCGCGTATGATCTTGCACTGCAAGGATCTAGATTGAGATTGAGAGGATTAGCAGGGAATCTATATAAATGAATTGAGACTTTACTTCTGCACGCCGGAATCCTCGAGCAGATCGTAGACGCTATTGTTGTACATCTCCACATAGGTAATGAACACTGAGTACATGTTGTCCTCGTCGAGCACGGTCAATGGCGTTGGCTCCACTGAGGCTTGTGATGCGATTTCTGGATCCGAGTCCTTGCGTCGAAAGGCAAAACGTCCGGCACCAGCAAATCTCTGATTCATCTCCTGCTGCCGCTCGAGCAGCGCATCCTCTTCCGAAAGGATCTCAAAGCCATTCAAGCGATCCGGCTTGAACACAAACTTCTTTGCCTGATAGTCGGAGATGGTGCGAAACAGCAGATCCAAGCAGCGTGGCATTATGCCACGATGTCTGGCATTTCCCGTCATTGTGTAGGTCTTCCCGCTGCCCGTGACACCGTAGGTGAAGAGCAAACTATTCCGACCGCGCACCAGATTCTCGACAAGCGGCTGGGCGACAGCCGTGAACACATCTTGTTGATTGGCATCCGGCTGAAAGACATGCTTGAAGATGTATTGCAGCTCTCGCTGGGCGCCGTTCTGTTGCTTCTGATGATGCTGCAGCAGTTGATCCTGCGGATTGAGCGCAATTGTGGTCGCATTCTTGACACGCAGGCAGGTCAGATCACCCTCCGATTGCAGTGGGCGCACACGACAGAACACATTCACCGGATCCTGTTGTTTGTTGGACACGTCCCGCCGCTTCTCTGAATGCATTTGTCCCTGCATTTGGCGTGGCGTCTTGGGAACGCGGAGTGGCGTACGGGCCCTGCATGGCAATAATGTTCACATTCGACTTATATAACATTTATTGCTATTTACTACTTACACTGCTTTCATTTTGATAGATTTTGTAATTTTATTACAGCTACACTATTGTTTTTATTTCAATTTAGTACAAATTCAACAAAGACTTTCGGTTCGTTAGCTTCAAATGCTTGCGCCCATACAGACGCCACGCTTGTTCTTCCTCTTCTTTTGTGCGATTTGCGTTCACAGCCAACTTCACGTGTCTCAAAATTGCGTTAGGCACGCAGGGTTGCTTTTTCGATTTATAATAAATATTCTATTTCAACCTAATCCGGTTAAATTTACAATTGTCATTTATGAAACAAATGCTAATTGAACTTATTATCACTGCTTAAACTATGAAATAAACAGTTTTCATAAATCCACTGCCAGCCTGCAGTTATGCAGGTCACTTTCAATTATGTTAATTAACAGACTGCTGTTAATTAACAGCAACTCAAATTGACGTTAAATTCAAATACTCCTTTTCGTAGAATTTTTAAAGTTTTAAATGCTTGTATTATAAAAGTTACAGAAAATAAGAGTTATTGCATTTGTAGATCATATGTTTGTGGGCATTTTGAGAGGAAGCCACTTATTTGCCGAATTTGAATACAGACAACAGATTACGCATGAGCGCCGGACCATTCCAGTGACCCGTTAACATGAGCTTCCAATACAGCAACGGCATGAAGTCCTTCTTCATGATGAACATGGAGTAGCGTTCCTTGTTCTGGGCCACGGGGAATGTCTCCAAAGGCGTCAGGTTATAGTCGAACTCGGCCAATATCACGCTGCTATAGCCCGTAACCAGGGGGCACGATGCATATCCATCATAGACGTCTTTAAGAGGCTTACCCTCCAGAGCTGCGATCATATTACGAAATACAACCGGTGACTGAGCAGCTGAGCGATAAGGAAAATACATTGTAAATAACGAGATAAGGGGAATGCTAGTCCAATCATTGCCTCACCTGCTGAGGCGGCAGTCTTAGAGTTGGGTGAACCGGATGAGTCGCCTATGGCGAATACGTTCTGGTACTTTTTGTGCTGCAGTGTGGACGGATCCACATCCACGAAGCCCGTCTCGTTGATCAGCTGCTTGCAGCGCGTCAGGGCGTCCGGCGCACTCATAGGCGGCACGGCGTGCAGCATGGAATACTAAACAAAGAAAAGTCCGCATAGATATACTAAAATTGAATATGTTGCCAGTCTATATTCCATCCTTTGCTCACCTTCTCCTCGAAGCGTTCGCTGGGATTGTCCAAGTTCTCAAACACGGCAATATCTTGATCGGGCTTAACCTCAATTAGATTACGCCGTGTGTTTACCGTTATGTTGCGCTTCTTCACAATGGGCCAGAGAGCATCTGCATAGTGCTTGACACCAAAGAGCACGGGCAGAGCCGTATTATATTTGACATTTATGTTATTCCGCTTGGCCAACTGCAAAGGAAATTCCGGATAAGAAGAGATTACGGATTTGTAATGCACGGCTTACCTTGCGGAAATAGTGTTCCGCAATGTAGACAATCTTTTGAGGTGCACCCGGACACTTGACCGGGGACGAGGGAAACGTAAAGATAGCATCTCCGCCTTGGATATTACGCAGGCAATCGTATACCCTGTCCACATACTTGGGCGAGTAGATGGAGCACACTTTGCCATTGGGTATGGCCAGCGCCTCCTCCAGTCCGGGTATCTAGAAGAGAATGTTAATTAGTTTACGGCGGAATATGTTATTTGCCTTACATTTAGCTTACCTTGTTGTAGTTGAGCTGGAGACCCGTAGCTATCAGCAACATATCGTACTTGATGGTATTTCCGCCGGATGTCTTCACCGTATTCGCATCCGGATCGAACTCTACGGCCGCTTCCTGCAGCCACTTCGCTTTCTTGGGCAGCACCTCGGCCATGGACTTGTAGGACTGCTCCAGACGCTTCATGCCACCCCCAATCAGCGTGAACATCGGCTGATAATAATGTTTCTACGGACAACACACACACAGTTGGGGGAGTCAGTCCCTCTACTAGACTTGAGAGAGCGGGATCACAATTTAGGGCTTACGTACATCAGCGGGCTCCACGACGATCACCTTGTCCCTGCCCAAGCGAGAGGAGAGCTTTGCGGCCAGAGCACAGCCGCCAGCGCCGCCGCCAACAACCAAAACTTTACATCTGCAAAGGGCATAGAAAGTTACATCAAAAGTGAGATTCATATGCATAGCCATACATCGTGTACATACATCAATACATGAAGATATGAATGGGTATATATAGATGAATGCTCGTACATCAATTGATACATCAATAGATGGTTAGTAATGGAAATTGTGTAGGAATTACATCACAAGAGAGATTCATATGTATGACTGTACATCATTTATATGTAGATTTATATATATTTACATCAGCAGACAGATATGCATTTGTATGAACAGCTAAGTATATGCGCCTAACGATTCATCAATAGATTGATATATGTAGCTGCATGTAAATCGATATTTTCATAGACACATCATATTAACGATATATCTATCGATAGTTGGATATATATGCTTGGTTAGTACATCAATCGATACATCAACAGATACACGATATTTAAATGCTGATTGATGTATGAATAAATGCATATACATATTTATCGATCAATAATTGTAGCTGTGCCTATCGATAAATCAACATAGAGATGCAAAGATGTGTAGCAATCTGTTTATATACTTAGATACATATAGTTCAGAAGTTTTACTAAAAGCAAATCAATATGCCCGATGCAACACTGTCAACAGAGTATATAGAGTCATAGCAATAAAAGCTTCTGCCGTGGGCTAAAATAATTTGTTTTTTTTTGGTCTACGTGCTTAATGCCCTCGCCTTAATCATGCTAATTGTATTTGTTTTATAGATATGTACATATAGATAGATAGATATACTATATATATAATATATATATAATATATATCTATATATGTACATACATACATGCATTTGCATATGGAACAAGACACAAAGGCTCGGCAAACTTAACGATCCTCTTGGGAGTTCTTATTAGCAGTGCGCCTCCATGGGAGGTGTGGCAGAGTGAAATGAAAAATGAAAAAAGAACAACAACAAAACTTACTCGTGTTTGTCGTAAAGTGTTTGGCTAGCCGATAGATGCCGGTGGAGCAGGCGCTCGCTGAAGCTGCGCGTGGCCAGGAGCTTGGTCTGCCGAAGGGCCAGCGGGAGGCAAGTGTAAGAGGTCATGGTGGTGTGCACACTCAAGTGTATATTAGATCATACGATCGGCAACTTGTTGCTTATTAAACAAACAATTCTTATTGCAGATATAGCCGAGTACGAGCTGCGCGAAGGTACTTGCTGCAACAACGTCCGATTGACGACTGGCGAATGGCGAATCGAGGAGAAAGCAAATAGCAAAGCTTGATTAGCACATCGCTCGCAACACCCAAAGCAAATGGTTAGTACGAATGCCACAAACGGCATATATGTACATAAAAGAGGCAAACAAATAATAGAAAAAGAAAAAAACAAGTATTGGCATGTATTTCACCATTAACGCTTTTTATGACACTAGAATTTCAGCAGCAGCAGCAAATTTGATATGTTAATTATGCATGTTTGTCGCGTGTGCCCGCCGGGCAATACACTTTTTTTCGGCCAGTGTATGCTGTTAACCTTGAGTGAGCTTTTGTAACACGTGTTATTGTTGTTGATGCGTACTTAGCTTTGAAAGCTCAAAACAAACGCAAGCTTGTTTAACAACTGTCATACAGTGCTGCGCGTAAATATAGATACTATTTTTTCAGTAATGTAAAAATACTTAAGTTCTAGGTTTTTTTAAATATAAATTATAATTTAATTATGGAAGGCAAACTTTTAGCATTCATTTACACTTTAAGACAAGATCAGAGATCAGATTTAAATTTTGTAGCATACTTTTAGGTTAGATGTTGGATTAGATCGGATTAATCCTATGGCATATATAGGTATATAATAGATTAGTCTATAATTAAAATGAATAAAAAAAAATTTGTTTAAAGAAAATTTATAGTAAATTTATAGAACTATTGTTTCATCATCATTCTGAGCTACTGAAGTCCTAACATAATTTTTTTATAGCCAATCTTCGATTTTATGAGCTAAGAACTATATATATGGTTCATTTACTAGTTCAGTAAGTTATATAATTCTGAACAAAGTATACAATTAAATCAGTTCTTAAGCAATTCCTTTTGTTCAGGTATTTGTTCAGTCACTCATGCTCAACAGCTGAATAGTTCATTAGTATGAACTACTACGGAGCTAGACAAGAGGACATATGGCTTATGAACTATTGATCACAATCGACAAAGTAAAGGAAGAGCTTATTAGAATATCTAGTCCATGAACTACTAGCGGAACTAGTCAAAAGATCGCATAGTTCATGAACTAATGATCACAATCAACATCTAGAGAGCTCATTAGATTGTCTGTTCATGAGCAACTATCGGAACTACTCAAAAATGGTTTAATGAGCTTGACAAATTGATGCTCAACGAGCTATTAACTTAACACAGGATGCATGTGCATCTCAGCTGTTCGCTGATTAGAAGAACTAGTTCAGTAGAGCCTTATATGACACTAATTCAATTGAACTTGTTCTTTACGCCAACACAAATATGCATCAGCTCAGCTATTCAATGAATAGATGAACTAGTTCATTAGTTGGGTAAGTGAGACTGATTCAATTGAACTTGTTCATGAAAATGTTAAAAGCGTGTCCAATTGCCTGCTGCAGCTCTTAACAGTCTATACATACATACAAAGTCTAGATCACACACACACACACACACATGTATATACATACATATGTGGCTATATATAGACTACACAGCAATGGCGGCCCCTAAAAGTATGACTCACTTCTGTTTTCTCAACGGCAAAGTAAAGACAGCAAAAAACACTTGAACAACACTTGTAAAGGGAACTGGTCAAGTGTTGGCTAACGTGCAATTGTCAGTGTTGGCCTAGACTACATTCATTTGAGCCACAAACAAACAGAAATAAGCAAAATTGAAGCAATTGTTGTTGTTGTTGCTGTTGTTGTTGTTGTTGCTGTTGTTGTTGCTGTTGTTGTTGTGTTTAATTACGCCCTGCTGCTGGTCTAATTGGGTAGGCAACATTGCCGCCCCTGTCTCACTGTGTGGGCGTAACGCAGCAGCGGTATCAATTGGAGACAAGCTGGCTAAATACAAATGAAGCCCTATTGTTGGCCAAATTGGCTAAAAAATAAGGCAAATGCGTGGGCGAACTAAGCATGCACACATATACATATACATACATACATACATGTATGACTGTGTGTCTGTGTGTGTGTGTGTGTGTGTGTTTGTCACAACAGGCGAGCTGCGCAGTTGCCAGGCAGCGTCCCTTGATTAGCAGCTCATTATGATGATTACCAAAGTTGAAGAAGTAGAAGAAGAAGAAGAATAAGAAGACGTCGCAATTATTGCGTTACAGCAGTCAGAAGTCGCCTACCGAGAACCCACCCCAACCTCTGCCTCTGCACACCCCGCCTCCTCCTCCCTCCATCTTACTAACTACTCGACAGTCCAGCTTAAAGTGCAACTCGATTTGAATTTAACGGTTTCGTCGAGTGCATTTCAATTTATAGCACATAGAATCAATTAAAGCACAGCTGCGACCAGCACACACACACACATACACATATATACATAAATACATATGCAAATATTGTAGATCCGGTCTGCCAGGTGACGTCTGTGCGTCTGCCTAACTCCTGGCCAATCAAAACTCAAATCCTCAGCAATAGGGAAGGGGAGTGGCAGAGTGGGAGAGAGAGAGAGAAAGAAGTAAGAGAGGCTACAAGTTGCAACTGCCTCAACCAGATTGCGGCAGCTAAGCTAAGTGGAAAAAGCAGCGAATTCCAGCGGAAAGTTGCAAAATGCCAAGTGTGGGCCAGGGGGCATGAGCGGCAGGAGGGGGTAGGGGCAGGTCAACAGTGCGTTAATTATGTGCGTGAACCGATCTACATTGAACCAGCTGCGTGCCTGTGTCGTCAACTGTACCTAAATTATGTATGTATTAAGGTTAGCTAAGAAATCAAATGCAAGCGAATATTAATGTGAACAAAAAGATAATTTAAAATAAATTTGCATTCAATTTTTCAATCGAAGGAATAGTAGCAGCAGCAGCGGCAGCAGCAGCGACAGCGAACGCCCACAAAGACAAAAAGACACACACACGCAAGCAGGCAGCTAGCAAGAGCAGCCACAAATACAAATACAAATACAAGTGACCAATACACAAATTGAAACAAACTCAAGCACGCACACACACACACACACAGAGCAACGAATGGGCGAAGCAGCAGGCGAAGGCGAAGGCGACAGGCGACGCGTCGTCCATAACTGTTAACATTGCCGAATGGCGGCAGCCAATCTGCTGTCGCTGTGTGTGACGAACGGCACTTGTTGATTTGGATGATATAAAAGCATCGATGCTCAACCTTTCGCCGCACAGTATATCACATCACTAGTCATCGAGTCACATCTCCAATCGTAGCGAGCAAGCCAGAACCAAACAAAAAGAAAAAGAATAAGAAAATAATAATAAATAAATAACAACAAATATAAAACGGAACTAAAGAACACAAAAAACAACAAAAAAAGTTTTTTATAAGAGCAAACCATTTGAAGTGTTTGCGGAAAAGTGAAAAGTGAGCAGCGGAGTCCAGTGTCAAGTGGGAAATCTTTGGAGACAATCACTGCCAACTACAGCGAAATGCAGGTAGGCTTTTTATCACACTTATCAAAGGGGCGAAATTAATCATAGTTTTTTTTTAAATTATTTTTTTTATCAATTTTAAATTGATTTCTATTGAGTTACGGCGGGCACCTGACACCTGTGTCACCTGTGTATATCACCTGTCTTGCCCACTGTAACTCTGATTGAAGCACTTAAAAGCCTATCAGCGAAATATGCATCAATTAACACATTTCATATACGCTGTTAAGTGTTAGCAAGTGGGGTATATTGGCTTTGATAAGAGTTTTAAATTTGTATTTTGAATAACTTGAAAAGTGAGTTTAGCTTAGAAGGTGCTTTCAGTATACAGTTTGACAAGCATTGTGTTATATTAACAGCTTACGTATAAGTATGTTATAGTATAAGAGACACGCAGCCTATATGACAGTTGGCGTTGAATTCGCCTGCTTTGCAGCTGTTATATGCATGGCATATATATTTGTTAAATTTTCTGTACATCTTATAACTGTTATACTTGTTTTTGTTATACCTTCACACTTTAAAGTTTTTTTTTTAATTTTTAAATTTATTATTTTATTTTTAAATTGATTTTTTGAAGCTAAATTTCGAGCAGTTTTTAACTGTTATACACAATTTTTATTTTGAGGTTAGTTTTGCTTCTGCTTAATATACCCGCTCTTCAGCAGATTTTTAAATAATTTTTTAAGTTATATTATATAGATATATATTAGATATATATATTAGATTCAATTAGATGGGGTTTTTGTTGGTTCGAATTGGTTTAAAGTTGTTCAAAGATCGTGATTTCTTCATTTTACGCTCTTTTATAATGATATAATGCGAAATCTAAAGAAATTTAAGTCACAAAGCTTATCGCAGCTGTTTAAATCCGTTGTAGATAGCAGTTGGACTGAGTGTAAATTCCAATAGGAATACATAAGTGTATAAGAGAGAGAGAGAGAGAGAGGGGAGAGAGAGAGAGAGAGAGATAGGCAATTAGAGATTAGTACAAGTGTCAACTAGCCTAAGTTTAAATGATAGTGTATAAGACTCACATTTATATATGTATAAGAGTTGCCTATTATATCCAATCAGAATTCGCTGCAAACGTATAACAGTTGTGCAAGGACAGCCGCCGGCAAGTCTGCTGGGAACTTGACGCTCAACAATTCTGATACGATTTGTGTTTATATTGGGTTCTGCTTGGAATCTTGCATGACTGTTGGGTTCTCAAGTGAATTCGATTCGACGGAAATATGCTTTAATGTGTCGGCAGCATAAACAAAAACAGATCCCATCCATAAGTAAATAAACACAGGAAAAAAAACTGAGATATAGGAAAAATAAACTTTTTAGCTGGGAATCTTTTGGGCAAGCAGCGGGAATTCTTTTTTTTTCTTAAGACTGCAATTCTACAAAAAAAAAGAAAGAAACAACAAAAAATTCGACACTCTGACATTTAAAGTTGACTTAAAAAGCGATTTAAATTGACTTTTAAGATGAATATAAAATTTAAAACGCTGCTAATTGGAGCTTTACATTTGATGAGTCAGTAGTCGGTCCAATTGGAACGGTGTCTACGTGCGGCCAGAGACATGCACGCAGAATTCGCCACACTGAACGTTGCGCTGGTCACGCAGCCGCAGTCGCAGTCGCAGTCGCAGTCGCAGTCGCAGCCACCGTCGGCGTCGCTGTCGTCGTTGGTGTCGCAGCTGCCGTTGCAAGTGGCGAGTAGCCGGTCGAAATCAATTCAAAACCAATTAATAATCAGATCGCTTTGTAATAAATTGCAATTCATTTAATAATAAAAAAGCAAGCTAAGCAACAAAAAAAGAAAAAAAAACAAAACAAAAAAAGTTGAAGGCAAAAAGCGCAATGAAATATGCACATATGGAATGATCAAAGCGGAGCACTGTACGAATGGAGGTGACGGCGAAGCTGGGCGAACGGGCGAAATGCGTCAGAGCTGTGGGGTGGGGTAGGCAGTCGAAGAGCGCGCGAGAGAGCGGGGGGCCAATCAACGGCATTCGCTTTGGCAATCAATTTTTTTTTTTGCAATGCGCGGCAAGCATTTGCATTTGCCAGCGATCAAGAGCGAAAAAGCGACAGAGCAAGAGTATGTAAAGAAGAGAAAGAGCAGCCAGCAATGCTGGAGCGAATGTGTCGCTCTTTCGAGCAAACTCTCTGTCTGTGTGTGTGTGTGTGTAGCCGAATGTGCGTCGTTGTGGCTGTTTACGCTGGGCCAGACGAGCCCCCTTACTTTTCAAATGACCGAAGGGTGTGGGCGCGGGTGAGGCGAATTTCATGTGACGTGACACACACACACACACACATACATATGCAGTCAATTATGTTTCTATAAAAAACAATGAGAGGAGAATTGTATGTGTGTGCGTGTGTGTGTATTGATAAATGATGTCAATTAGGAGAAATTGTTAATTGTCTGGCATTTGCCGCGCTTGGCCCTGTCCTCGATGTCTGTCTGTCTCTCTCTCTGTGTGTGTGAGGCAACGAGCCCCCTTTTTATTATTTTCTGAATAAACACTCATACATAATTGTTTTTTAAGCTCTATTGAACTGTGCGTTGATAGCAGCGGAAAGTTGAAAACATCTACAGACGTCATCAGATCTATAAGTGGAAATGACTTGATTGTTTTTCTTTACAAAAAATAAAATTTAAGAACAAAATGTGAAACTAATTCGACAGCCTGCTAGAATGAATTCGAATGAGGCGAATTTAAGTCTAATAAATCATTTCAATTAGAGCTGATTAAAATATGCCAGTTGGCAGCCCGCTCTGACGTACTACCTCCATTTACTGATGCAGCAGCAAAGTGTTGTACTTTTTTATTAAACCTAATCTGGCTTGTCTTTTGGGTAATGCCACCTGCCAAGCGCGATGAGTCAGCGCAACAACAGACACGCACAAGCAGGCACGCAGCATGAGAGCGAGCGAGTGAGACAAGGGCAAGGGCTTATGGGTTATGCTCGGCTTTACCGTTCCAATCGCGCTCAACTGCAAGCGTTGCCGACAGCGCTGCCGACGCTGTGTGCGGCGTAGAAATGGCTGATGCAATCGTCGAACTGAATTGGGCGAGAGTCGGAGTCGCTCGGAGTCGGCTACTTCGGTGGTGGTCGGCCGGCACTATTTTGGTGTTGGTGATGGTGATGGGTGCTCACAGCTCAGTTGCACAACTCAACAAAAGGTAACCGAAGACAGGGCACGCACACAAACACACACACACACAAACAGTGTTCAATTTATGCGCGCAAAGAATGCAAGAGAAGCAGAATACACGCACACACATATACGTATACATATGTATGTATAACAGCTAAGCATATACAAACACACAGGCATAGCACACTCCATAGGTTAATTGATAAATTACACAGGCTTAGGAATGAGTGTGTGTGTGTATTGAGGAAGTGCTCGCGTTTTCTAGATACATTTTGTTATACGTAGTATATATTTATTTTTTTAGTTAATGCTAATGGCACTTACAATCGCAACAATTATCGTTAATTGTAATTCATTTCGACAAAAAATTTTCCATATCCAAAAAAAAAAAACAGAAACAAAATTATAAGAAATAAAAGTGGTTTCATAAATTTTCCATTACAACTGCTTTTATACACCAATACACATAAACACATGAGTACAGCGAGCGAGCGTGCGTGGCTGGGTACTTGTGTTATACATCAATCGTATATGCATGTGCATAACTATTATACGCACTTGAAAGGGAAATTTGGAGCATTTGAAAAAATTCCCTTTTAGGCAAAAAGTAACGTCTATTCAAATGCATAGCCTGAGGTCGAGGTCGCTCGAGGCTGTTGCCAAGCGCACTTTTTGGACTTTATCAGACGGAAAAAAAGTAGAAGAAGAAGAAGCAGAGAGAGAAAAAAATGCTACATTGGCAACGGCACAGAATTTGTGGCATGCACATGAATTTTCTCACGTCGCCAGCCAGGTGTAGATATGTATATGTATGTATGTGTGTGTGTGTGTATAGACGATTTGTACAACCTGCAATTCACATGCCTGCACACATACATATGTGTATGTGTGTATGTGTGTGTGTGTGTGTGTGACTTGTCTTGGCAGTTGCATGTTGCACTATCTTTTCCCCGAACTGCATATCTCTCTATCTGTCTGTCTTAGTCCGTCCGTCCGTCCGTTTGTCCGTCTGTTTGCTGACTTTGAATGAGTCTCAGCCCGGTTCCGGTGGCCGTTGCCCGTTAATTAGCAGAAAAGTGCAAACGTAGACGGCAAAGCGAGCTCTGTTAACCATTTTTTTTTTGTCTCTTTTTAACTATCTTTTTTTTTTTGTCTCTGGTTTTCTGTTAGTTAGCCGAGTGTGCATCTTTCTACCAGCATTCGCTGCATTTGCCATGATGCAATAATTGGGGCCAACAAAATAATGGCGAAATGCTGCGATCGGACGATCAAACAATTAGACGATCGCACGATCGTACGATCGTATGATTCGCTCTGTTTTCGACCTTTCTCATTTCTAGGAAATTGTATCTGTTTCTTTCTTCTGTTTTTTTTTTTTTTTGGATGATAATAAATTGATGTTTTGTCGCGTCCAATCGATTGTCGATCGGTACCAAGCGGTGCCAAGGCCTATGAATATGTATCGCATCTTTGTGCGTCATTTAAAGCGAACTGCTTTGGCTACACTGCCCGAAATAGTTAGCTGTTATACAGAAATTCCCATAAATCATGCAAAAAGACTGAATATACAAAATTTCTTACATAAATTACATTTTTCATAGAACAAACTTCTTTACATAAGGAATTTTCCCAAAGAAAAGTACTTTATACCAAGAATTTCCCTTATAACATCCCCTTTTTATATGCCATTTTCCCATAAAAGTCCCTCTTAAAGTAAATAAAATACCTAAGACATGAGCTTGTTCTACGTAGCACAGTTTAACGCTTATACTAGCTGTTATACTGATTTAGACAACGATCAAGCTATAAGGCACACGAAATTTCAAGAAGCAAGCATTGGGTATGCGTGCAGTGTTATACCAAGTGCATGCGTAACTGTTATACTGTATGTACAGTTTGCATCCGTATGGCCAGTGCGTGCGCTTTTCCTGGAACGTCAGACGAATCTCGACGCATCTCGCTAATTGAATCGATATGGAAATGACGTTTGATCTCGTAATCGATCTAATGCACTTACGTCAAATTTGTTACGTTTGCCCGCTCGTTACGTTGAGCTCTACCGTTTGCCGTCAGAAGGGCACGAGATCAATTCGCCGCAGCTGCAACAATTTACTTGATTTCAATTGAGTTTCGCTTGGCAATTGGCAGCTGCCAAATGTGGGAGTAGAGCAGAGCGAATGGGGCGAGATGCAGCAATATATATATATATATGTATGTATAATTGTAATTATATATACATATATAATTTTATGTAGACTTTGCCGACAAATGAATAAAACTAGTCAGAGCTAGCTAGTTGGTGCGGCGAACGGCATACGAACCCCGGGCAGCAGCAGTTCTGGCTGCCGCCCAGCAACAGCAGCAGCTGCCCCACCCGCCACCAGATCCAACAGATCCGATCCACCAGACCCACTCTGAACCACACGTAACTAGCGGCACAGCGGAAAGCGAACACGCGATCTGTTGAATTGCTGCCAGTCTGTCTGCCATTGTGACTGCTCTCTCCTCACTCTCTCGCCATTCCTCACTCTGTCTCTCTGTCTATCTGCCTGCTTCCACTCTGGCAACAAGTTTTGCTGGCCCCCCCGCCCACCGCCCGCTTACATTTGTGGTTTTCTGCCCTCAACCGAACGAACGCAGCAGACAAACTGGCACTCACTTGATTGCAATGAATCAACTGTGTTGAGTAGCAGTGCGAGGGGGGCGTGGCGTGGCGTGGCGAGGCGTGTTGGGTCGCGGCGAATGGAACCTTGCAGCGTTGAGTTGTTTCTCGCCTGGACAGCGGCTGCTGCCGTTTAAAAGCCATGCCGCCAGGCACGTACGAATGCGGTAGAAAGAAGCAGCACAAGAATTGCTACACTGCAAGAAATGAAAATGGGATTTAACTGAAAATAATTACTAAAAATTTCCAAATCAAATAAAATCGACTTCAATTACTCTCCTAATTACTTTCAATATACATATGTATATGCAAATTGAATTAGAGATGTGAGCATGTATTTCGCTCAGTGTACGGCTTACATTTAAATTCTTGTCGCTGTCAACTGGTTTCACTCTGCCAGCTCGGGCGCATTGAGTCAAGGGTAAATCAACTATTGGCTAGGAATTGAAAGTGCGACGGGTCATTCCCATGTGGAACTGTACCTCAAACCCAACCCGTTGCAAGTTGCCTCCATACCAAGCCGAGCTTAGTCTGTGGAAAAGTTTGCGCGCCGCTGCAATTGCCGGCCAGAGCAGCTCAAACTGCATTCAAATAGCCCCAACAGCAGATCAAATGATAAATGAACTGTTCTTTCGTTTCGTTCCGGCGGCGATCGTTGTGAATGCGCTGCTCATCTCGTGAGTGTGTGAGTGTATGCGTGTGTGTGTGTAGTTGCCAACGAAGTGCGTTTTGGGCCGAACTAAAAGAAACGAAGTGCAGACAGCTATACGAAGGGCACAGTGAGTGAGAGCGAGAGCACGAGAGCGATTTGAAGAAAGAGCGCAGTGCGTGTCGGCGACCACGACGACGACGACGACGACGACGACGCTCTGCTCGGGTCCGTTTTGCTCGGCTCTGCGCGCATATAAAATGAAGTCGGCTGCGTAGCCGAATCAGTTCTGTGACAGTTTTCAGCTGTTGAACACAACTTAAGTGTGCGCTTCGCTATTCGCTGCAACGTTGACCGCTTTCTGACCGTTCAAGAAAACAGAAAAAGAAAAAGAAAATCAAAAGCCTACCTTGACTTGTAATGTCGATGAACCGTGCGTCTGCTAAAGAGTGCCGCGCCAAGAAACCACAGTTAGTTACAGTTGCCAAGGAGTCGTGCTGAAGCCCCGCCCCCCTCGTTCCACAACCTTTTCACTCTTCTGCGCTGAGACGAATGTGCCCAAGCTTTGAGCTGGACATACGCTACAATTGAAACAAAGTCGAAGTCGAAGACGCACACGTTTTGCCCTACGCTCCGGAACCGGAACAGGAACAGTAACAAAATAGAACCAGCTCACAGGCGCCGCTGCGTTGCAAACATAAAGAAAAACAATCAACATTTCACCAAAACTAAGCTGCAAAGCTACCAAAACGGCATACCGCGCCGACTCTATGTCATTGTTAACTCAATTGCTGCTGAATTTCAATCAAAAGGCCCAATTCCGCAGCCAGCACAACTTAGAGCTGATAAACTCCTTCATAACATAACAAAAAGTTGTCAAATCCGTGCAGCTCGCGCCTTCAATCAAAAGACGCGAACGCCAAACGCACCTGAACGCCGCCCACTTAGGGAGAAAACCGCAAACATTTTTTACCGGAAGAGAAAAAAGAAATCAAATCAAAAGGTGAGCCACACAGCACATTTCTAGCGACTCGATGAAAAACCCATTTCATCAACATTTAAATAGATATAGATAATGACAAAAAACGAAACCAAATTAAATAAAATTCGAAGAAAAATAAATCACATATTCAGGCATTCAGCGAATCAGCAAAAAGCCCCATTGCCGAAGGGCAAATCGAGTCAAAAATCTGATGCAACATTTGCCAGCAAATCGCCAGACGACAGACGGCAGACGGCAGACCCCCTCTATATAGAGACTCTATAATGCTATGCATACCAAATTGAATAACTTAAGTGGTCACGCCCTTGTCGAGCATACGGCTAGGGTATATACGGATCGGTCGGCCTGGCTAATTATGCTCGGCCTTTGATCCATGGCGCGTGGGCGTGAGCTGACGTCACAACACACAAAAATGTGATTTCGATTTTCAATTCTTGTCTGCGTTTTTTTTTTGTCATCCATTTTTCTTCTTTTTTTTTTTTTGATCCACTTAAGTGTTGCTGCCTACGTGAGCGCTTTGTCCACAATTTATCATCGTTTGTTCTATTTCGGTTTCCCCAGACACCGCGTGATATTGTGAAATTGTGAAATGGTTAGTCGATCGCTGGGAAGATCTTCATTAGCTAGGGGTTGGTTGATCGCGCCTCTCGCAAGGAGCTCTTTACCTTGAAGTATACAAATTGAAATTTCTAACATATTTCGCATTGATGTTGATTAAAGTTTGGGTTCAAATCAATTCAAGTATTTGCTTGATAATATTTGAAATACTTGAAATATTTTTCAAATTTATTTTACGTGAAATAAATTTGCTTAAAAATATTTTTGAAATCAATTTAGCGTGAGTTCTCTAAAAATAATGAGTTAATATAATTTAGCTATCTTTTCTTTTTTTACATTGAAAATGTAATAAATATTTTTTTTATTTTTAATAAAATAATTTAGATTTATTTTTTACTTTTTTCGAAATATTTTTTTTAATTAATTTTACTTGAGTTTTCTAAAAGTTGAAATTTTTTTCAATACTTTCTGAATTTATTTTATTTTGAATTTTTTTATTTTTCTTTTTTTTTTTTAAATATTTTTAAAGCAATGATTCTTAAATTTGTTTTTATACTCATAATTATATGTGCAAGTCTATTGAATATTTTTCAAAAATTAACTTGATAACTAAAAAAAAATTAAAAATATTTGAAAAAAGTAAGAATAAAATATAAAATTTTTAGAATATTTTTAATAATTAAAAGCAAAGTGTTTGCTGCAGGCTCGAACCCGGGGTCTCTGGTTAATCAAGCGCGCATCCTACCCACTAAGCCAGCCGCGCCTTAGGCTAAGCTGCACGTGCGAAAGAGACAGCAACAGAGGCAAATCATTTTAAATTAATTTCGATTGAGTTAAGCGATTTTTACTTAAATTCTTGCATAAAAGAAAAAAGGCGAAATGTGAAACAATTTTAAGTTAAGTTTTAATGCCAATGCAAATAAATATTGCAAAGGCAGCAACATTTTGATTGAGTAAAATTGTGAAATTGAATTTCGTAAATCAATGCAAAGGAAATGTCTAGAAATATAGATCTAGCATATATACATATAGATAGCCGATCTATAGCTACTCTGATAATTTAGCAAGATAATTTGCAAACGCATTGCATGATTGCTCGATTCACGATTTACGCTTCGATTCTTATCGAGCTGCTCGTCCGTCCGTCCATCCGTCCATCCGTCAATCTGTCCGTCCGTTCGCTTGGTATCAGTCGACATTGTGATTTATAGCCTCGGATTTAGCCTGGCATAACGGACTTGGCACTTGGCTGATAACTGCAGCGATGCTCCAATGATGATTGCGAGTTTATTACCCCATATTATGTATAAGTAAATGATATTGAACTTTGAACCGCGCTTCTATCACTAAGCCACGCCCCTCTCGCCTCTCTCTTGTCTGATTGCAGAAAATGAACTTAAATCTGTGCGCTATAGCGCTGCTGCTGTTTGGCAGCCTCTCGGGCGCCCAGAGTCGCGCCGTGGACATTGTGGACGATAGCAACGATGTGGACAACTCCATTGAGACGGAGGAGGCGCCACAGTCCCAGTCGAAGCATCGCAATCGCGCCTTCGAGGACGATTGGCTCAAGTTCACCAAAACGCCACCAACCAAGATGCAGCAGGCGCCCGGCGCCACGCTCGAGATCGCCTGCGAAATGATGGGCTCCCAGGTGCCCAGCATCCAATGGATCGTCGGCCATATGCCACTCTCTGAGGTAGGTGTCGCAGGCCCAACCATCCATTCCTCGAATCTCTCCTAGCTCAACTCTGCTCTCTCCTCAGATCGATAATCTGGAATCGAACTCGATCACGGAGGATGCGCCCTCGGCTATCGTTCGTGTGCGTTCCGTGCACATTGTCGATCATATGCTGAGCGAGCCGCGAATCTATACGTGCATTGGACGCACTGGCTCCAAGGCCATCTATGCCAGCACCGTGGTGCATCCCGCGCACTCGGACCAGGAGCTGGGCGCTCTGCTTGTGCCCGAGAAGCAGTACCAGGGTCCGCAGAAGCCGCGCATCATCTACACTGAGAAAACCCATCTGGATCTGATGGGCTCGACCATTATGCTGCCCTGCAAGGTGCACGCCCGCCCACATGCCAAGATCACCTGGAGGAATAACGAGGACAAGGAAATCGTGCAGAGCCATCGCTTCAAGGTCCTGCCCACCGGAGATCTGCTCATCGCTGATCTCAAATGGGAGGATATGGGCAACTACAAGTGCATAGCGCACAATCCTGTGGGCCGCGACTCAGCCGATACCTTCGTATACCCCGTACTTGTAAGTATCGATAACAATATCGATTAATCGATAAATATATCCTTAAGTGTATTTTGCTACTTTCACTTCTTGAGGCAATCAATCGAATTATAGATAAATATTTTCGACTACTTTTTTCGATAAATAAAGTTATCGATAAGTGTTTATAGCTTCATTTCTTTGTCATTAATAAATGAATACAAAAATATTTTAAGCTATATTCGATATGGAATGCTTTCTCATTCAGTTCCATTCATCTTCCTTACCGATAACTCGATTTATCGATAACACTTTATAATCGAAACTTATCTTCAATACTAACTCGATATTTTCTCCACTTCTTTTCATTGCAGAAGGAAGACTAAAGATTCCACCCAAGGCTATTCGATTGGACATTTTTAGTTAGTTAGATAGATCAAATGCCTTTGAAGATGCGCGAAAGACAAAAAGAAAACCAAACTGAAAAAGAGAAAAAAATACAAAAAAAAAAAAAATAATAATGAAGCAGAAAACAAAGCTTAAGCATAAGTTTAACTCTAGAATCTAATGCCGGCTTAGACTTTAATGTTTTTTTAAATCCTATCTTTGTTTGATTTGCTCCACCTCGAATTAGTTACGAATATTATTTTTAACGGTATTTGATTAGGTTCTCGGATCTAATATACAATAGCATTTGGTTATTTCTTCAATTTTAGCTTTTAGTTGTTCAGGTAAACAAGTTTCGTTTATAAGTAGGTAGCAATGTTTGTTCCTAACTATATCAGGCAAGACACTAGTTAACGATATTAATTGGCACGTTACTTAATATATATGTGTATATACATATATAGATGTATATGTATCCATATATAGTTATGACACCAATCCACACAATCCACCAATACACTATAGGCAGCTCGAATTCACCAAATTAACGAATTCATGAATTCACTTGTTCACGATTTCAGATGATCATGAATTCACGAATTCACTTTTATACGAATTCACCGAATTCACAGTATAAATGAATTCACGAATTCACTCTTTTCAGGAATTCACTTGTTCACGAATTCACCTATTCACGAATTCACATTCGTTTTTTCATATCTACAAAATTTATTTATTGAACCCGCATCGTTCATATCCATCAATATCATCAATAAGCATACAAAAGAAAGAAAAGTATTCACTGAGGTTAACAGAACAGTCTTTATATACTATATAGATACACTCACACACATAAGTATACACACACACACCCACACATGGAAGCCCTACAAAACTTTACGAAGTGTTGCCCCTTCACATTATGTTTTATGTTTTACATTAAGCTAATTGAACTGAAATATGGTTTTTTTACATTATATATTTAACTATTATATTATTAAATTGAAAGTGTTTGTTTTTTGAATAAATACAACAAAATAATTAAAAGAAAAGTTGGAGTTTCGCATTTTGTATTTGGTTTTGGTTTTGGTTTTCAACATTTTATTGACACAGTTTATGCGGTACAATCTATACAGTGTTACATTAACTACAGCTAGGGAAGGTCGAAGAACTCTTTGTATTTTCTCTTAGTAACAAATAACGAGCAAACGCATTTACGTATATGTGTAAGTCAGGGCTGCGGAAGCGCTTGAAAAATCGAAACGGTTCGAAACGGGCAAAAACTCAGAAATCAACAGAATTGCAAAGTTGTAAAAAAGTTTTTAGCTGACTCGCAGTTTGATGAACTCGTATAACTCGAAATCCTTCAAAGTGGACATTCTAGAAAAACTCGAAAATCATATTCTTGTTCGAAAACTAAAATCAGAGTACCTCGAATGACTCTAACTCGCTCAAATGCTGTGCGATCTTTGAAAGCTTTACTTTTTCCTATATGTATAAAGCTTTTTTTTTTACAATTGTGTCCAATTCTAGACCGAAATCAAAGCTTTTCGAGCTTGACATAACTGAACTTTGGTCAGTTCATAGCAAATTGTGACTTTTCAAACTATTCTGAATTAATTTGATCAATTTACATACTCAAAAAATAAATAAAATATTTATTGCTTTTTAAAAAATTTTCAAAATTGTTTTCCAAATTTTGCTTAAATTTCAAAATTTTGCATTTTTAATATAATTTCCTTGAGTTCAAAAGGCATATAAATTGCCCAAAATCTTAACTTATTTAAGTGTTGCACAAATTTTTCTTAAACAATCAGAAATTCCAAATAGTTAATATTTTTCAAAAATATTTGATATGCTCTCGACAGCCCTGTTCTAAGTATTGAGAGTTAAGATGATGATATTGTTCGCTAAGTGTTTAAGTAAATAATTATATAGTTGACTTCGGTTGCGTATTGAACGCATTGCAAGTCGAGACGAGAGTTACGCATAGTTAGGAGCTGTTGCTGCGATAATCTCTGGTATATATATAAATATATATGTATATAAGTATATTACGTGCTGATTGTGCGCTTGTAACAAGTTGAGCAATAAGAAACAAACAGACAAAAACCTATTAACGATCGTCTACTATATATGTATATTGTCACTTGTCATTGGAAAAGGTTGTCCTAGGGTACGCCGCGGGGGGTGTATCAAAACTTGCTGGCAAAGACGGAAAGCAAAAGAAAAGAAAACGAAACAAAAGCGAATGGAATTTCGATGCGAAAACTTTAAATTCGTGGACGGACTCTAATTTTAGGATACATAATACTTGTTGTCAATTGGAAATGCATTCACTCGAGATACAGATACAGATACAGATGCAGATGCAGCTGCAGTTGCAGTTGCAGATACAGCTACAGTTTTCGTTGCTGTTGTGGTTTGTGTGTGTTTCGCGCTGGCAACGAAAGTTGGCCCCAGTTTTCAGTTTTCGAGTGTGGCCAAAAAGCTGAACGCCACCGCGCGTCGCGCTGTTGCCGGGCAGATTTTGATGCCGATTTGAAAGTCGCGCGTGACTCAGTGCAAACGGAAATGGCAGCAGGCAGCAAGAGGGGCACACAGAGAGAGAGACAGAGACAGAGAGTAAGAAAGAGAGAGAGAGGGACAGATATCAGGCAGGGACAGTCGGACCGGTCCACTTGCCGGCAACCAGTTTCTGTCGCTTGAATGACGGCACGATGTGCTAATTTATATAAATATATAAAATAAGAAAAATAAAATTAAAAAAGAAAGAAAGAAACACAACAAACGTCAGCCTAATGATAAATGATTTATACGAATTTGTCAAGCTAATTGGAAGGCGCGCGCAAAGTACCGCGCTGCAAAGCGATCCGGCACGAAAGACAAGTGAATAATTGCTCGCAAAAGAGACGGAGCAACAGAGCGAGAGGGAGAGGGAGAGATGGGCAGGCTAGATAGCGACCATTGGATACAATCAAGATGGATGGGCCACCTAGAAGAAGCTGGATTTACAGGGAATTGCGCTTAGCGCTAATGGCATTCGAGTATCTGATAGATACAATTTATACTGCATAGATATAAGCTGCGAGATATTTCAAGGGAATTCACAAAGGGCGAAAGCCGAAGGCATGCTAGACTAGCAGCTGCATTTACAGGGTATAGCTAGTTGTCCTCTAGGATAGATACATTTAGACTGCAATTACAGGGTATACAAAGTAGCCATCTATGCGTAAGCTGCTCAAGTGCAGGGTATGCCAGCAGCTGTCTAGCCACAAGAAAGAGTTGCAATTACAGGGTATAGCGAGCTTTCAACTATGCTAATGAAATTTGTGTATCTGATAGATACATTTAGTCTGCATCTGTTTACGGGGAACCACCCGACAGATAGAGAGTGAATAAGTGCAGGGTATGCTAACGTCTGACAAACCTCGTGGAACGAGTGCTTTCATTAGAGCTAATGGAATTTGTGTATCTGACAGATACATTGACTTCAACTTTATCTATTTAGAAGTTATTTGTGGCGAGTCCAACTAACAAAATATGCAATTTGTTGGCCTGCTTTTTGGCCAGTTTAATTGGTTTAACTTTGTGTTTTTTTTCTTTTTTCTTTTTGGCACGTAACGACACGAAAAATAAATATCAATAAGAACAAAATGTGGACAAAAGGAGACACAAGAAGTCAAGCATTAAAAGGGAATCTAAAAAACTATTGCGATATGGAAAGGCTACAGTCGTCTAGACATTGAGCACGGAATGCTTTTTGCTGCCAGCTAGTGGCAGTTGCACGGCCACCACGGCCAGGCGGCCGTCACGCAGCGGCGCCAGGATATGCGTATTGCCAGGTGTTACGACCACCGTCTGGATGGGCACATGCAGCGGAATGTCAAAGACGGGCTTCAGCCTGCAAGTAGAGAGAAAAGTTGAGTTCGATTTAGAGTCATGCAATTTCTGGGCATTTTTCCTTCACTCACCCGTGCAGGCGACTCATTGTTATGTCGCCGGCATCATCGGCCACCACCAGATAGTCCGAGGCGCTGGCCAATCCTGTGACACGTCCCGACACATACTTGGAGCCCAGGCTGGCGCCATTGATGCTATACACGTGCACCGAGTGCGAAGTATCGTCCAACGCACTGAAGGCGATGTGACCTGTAGATCATCAAAGAACAAGAAGAAGAGAAAGATGAAGAAGACGATGATTATATTTGCTGACGTCAGTCTGATAAGGCGGGCATCAACGGAGAGAGAAGTCCGATGAAATGGCAATTAATAAGACAAGGTTTTGTGAGGTGAAGAGGGGGAGGGCAGGGGGAGTGGAGGGTAAGAGGCGAGGGAAAGTCGGGACTGTCATGTTGCATCTGCGGGAGGGGGGGGGGGGTAAAAGCTTATCGCAGGGTGATACACTGAGAAAAAAATTCCTACTTAAATGGGTAAGTGGGTTGGCCTAAAGCATGAATACAAAATAAGTTCTATTTTCGAATCGACATTGAATGAATGAATATGAAGCAAAATCTTAAACCAAACCAAAAAGAATAAAAGAATCTCAAGAAACAATTAAATCTAATAACAGTTTTCTTAAAAAATTTATTCAGGGCTGTGTTTTTTCAGCTTTAACTTATACTATAGCTCTATATAGACGAACTGAAGTTAAAGGCATTCGTGTTAAAACGAAGCAATGTCAATTTTTTAGTTGGTTTGCAAGCCCATGATGCACAATCCAATAAGAATGAGCATTGAAGAACTTTAACTGAAAGACATCTAAGGGAGTAGTTTGTTAAGTCAGATATTTCTTAGATTAGCAAAGTCCTTAGCCAAAGACTTGGTAATAAAAAGAATCTACAGTTAACAGTCTATGGTTTAAAGTCTACAGTTAACAGTTAACAGTTAACAGTTAACAGTTAACAGTTAACAGTTAACAGTTAACAGTTAACAGTCTACAGTCTACAGTCTACAGTCTTCAGTCTACAGTCTTCAAAGCTCACATACTTAAAATAACTATAAATTGACTTAAAAACAAATAAGAAAAACATATTTTCTACTACTTCATCAACTGGCTCGACTCAAGTCTTAAACTAAGTAATCTCAGCTGACAAAGCAAGAAAGATTTCCACTCAATTGAAGCATAAAAAGACGAATTCATTTTTTGCATAAGCATAAAAGACTTCAGACACAAGGAGAGACAGAGAAAGACAGCATAGAGAACGACTGATAGAGCTAACAGAGATTGCGATATGTGGGGCAACACGAGTGGGTTCTACGCAGTTGAGCAGTCGAAGCGAACGGGTGCTGCTTGGGTCCGGCCCACTTGCTCGTTGATAACCTGCAGAAGGCAACGAAGGCGACGAAGACGCGTCGCATCGTGCGACAGCGCGATGGAATTTAATATTATGACACGCTTCTCAAGATAACAACAACAGCAAATGAAAGAGAAGCCAAGTCAAGCCAAGCGAAGTCTCAATGATTAAAGCGATGCGTAGTTCTACTCTTATCACTGGGCAATGCCAATGAAATTGATTCAACAGAAATCGAATCAAATATGAAACTCGTTTCAAATGCTACAGAACTACGCAAGACAGCATAAGAGACGGAGATAGACAGACAGAGAGAGAGAGGGAGAGAATGAGCATAGTGCCAGTGCCCCCTGGACTAGATATACTTGATATATACATACGATTATCACATACATATACATCTTAAGTATGCATATCTTAAAGATCGTTTAAAGTTTTTTTTTGTATAATTCTTTTTGTGAATGGCTGCGTTTCCGAGTGGTTTCCATGTGATTTGCGTTCAAACTAGAAATAACCATGCCATAGCCAGTTTACCTTAGGCAATGTATAGTTCCTCCTCCCTGCCTCGCTCTATGTCTTTGCCCTATCAGATCTCTCGGTTTCCCAGTGATTCTCGCCAATTGCGACATTTACATTCATTCAGAAAAATTCCCATTCCACGTCTTACTTTTTTTTTTCCTTAGGCCTCACACACACACATTAATATATATTATATATATGTCTTTAGACATTTCTGGGCCCCCTCGCTGATTTTTACTACAAACTGTATCATACAAATTTTGTAGCGCCTCGACAAAAAAAAGCACAAAATATGTCATGAATGAGCGTTTGCTTATACATTTATGCGCTGCACCCTTTAAAAGTGCTTAAAGGGTATCATCGAACTACGCATAGTATGTAACAGGCGGAGGAAGAACTCTGTAAAGTTAGAAGTTTAGATTCTTTATCATGTACGTCGGAAAAGAGTGTCCCTTCTCTGATCACTCTCACTTTCTAGCTCTCACCTATCTATTCCTCAGCCTTTCTGTCTTTCTTGTTAGACATTTTCCTACCTATAGTCTCTCTCTCTTTCTTTATTGCTTCTTCTCTCTCTCTCTCTCTCTCTCTCTCTCTCTCTCTGTGTTTTCCTTTTACTGTCTTTCTTTCTCTTGCTCACTCTCTCTTCTTCACTGCGTCTCTCTCTCTCTCTCTCTCTCTCTCTCTCTCTCTCTCTCTCTCTCTCTCTCTCTCTCTCTCTCTCTCTCTCTCTCTCTCTCTCTCTCTCTCTCTCTCTCTCTCTCTCTCTCTCTCTCTCTCTCTCTCTCTCTCTCTCTCTCTCTCTCTCTCTCTCTCTCAATCTCTGTCTGTACAACTATCTGTTTATGTATCTGTATCACTATTTCCATCTCTCCAACTATCATATTTATTGCTATTTCCCCCTCTCTGTCAATCTCTGTCCCCCTCTGTCTCTCTCTCTCCCTCTTACTTTCTAGATATCAATTCTCTCTGCCTTTCTTTATTGATAGATATTTTCCTGACTGCACAGACTCTCTCTCTCTGTCTCTTTTCCTCTCTGGTTTTCCCTTTCACTGTATCTCTCTCTCTGCTACTGTTTACCTCTTTACCTCTTTATCTTGATATCTGTATCTCAATCTCAATCTCAATCTCAATCTCAACTCAATCTCAATCTCAATCTCTATCTCTATCTCTATCTCTATCTCTGTCTCTATCTCTATCTCTATCTCTATCTCAATCTCAATCTCAATCTTAATCACAATCTCAATCACAATCTCTATCGCTATTTCTATTTCTATCTCTTTCTACAACTATCATATGCATTGCTCTCTATATCTCTTTCGCTTTTTTTCCCTCTCACTCTTCCTCTTCTCTTAGTGCACTGTTACCCTATCTCCATCTCTTTTCTCTCTCTAACCCTTCTCTCTCTCTCTTTATTAATTCGCTCTCTGCACACATTCTTCAATCTGAATATTATCATCCTGATACACTTCGCCTTCATGTTTCTTTTCTCTCCCATCATATATAATACGTAATTGCTCTTCTATCTGATTTTCATGAATTCAAGTAATGTTTAGCATTAGGAATTAGTCTCAATTATCATCTCAATGGTATCTGCTAGTCGCACACACTCGACTATGTACAGATTCAGTGTAGCTAAGAGCAACGGGAGGGCACGGGGTAGGGTGGGGGTTGTTTGATTGGGGCCCCAGTTTATTGAAGACGGGTGCTGCGACTTGAAGGCGGATCGCTGGGTCGTGTGACTTGGATGTGATTGCGGGACTCATTCGTTTTTGATTTGATTTCATTAGTAATGCTCAAGTGTGTGTGCATGAATGCGCATATTTCAGCGCGCATTGATAAGTTCCGATTGAGGGCTACAAAGGAGATGGCGACGATCACCGCGTTTGACATTTAATTAAACCCATGTTATTAATTGATTTTTTACAGAACACAATCAGAATATTATTTATATCGAACTACAATAGCTGAATGACTAAACTATATTTTCTAGAATTAGTTAACTCATATGCAGGTATTACGTATCAATATTGCTCTACTATGCGATTCTCATGCATGTAATCTTATCTTTAATTTGAGTTTGTCATTTTTAAATATAATGGACTTACTCAAAATTACTGTGAGTGGGTTAAAGTAAAGTCTTGATTGATTGATTGACTCACTTGATTGCATGGCATTACCTGCCTAAGTAAATCAAAATTGTCTAAAATATTTAGTTATCACATATGATAATAAAGTCACGTATTTTGAAATACCACCCCCCTCTGCGATTCTCAGATATTTAATCTTATCATTTTGCTCAGATTCTCGTATATATATTGATCATATTTTATATAAGTTTGATGGCCGTCAGGCATTTCTGGTTTAATTTGCTGCCGGATATTGCAAAATATTAATTGATGCTTTATATTATAACACTCTGCCACCTCGATAAGAGGCCTGCCTGCCTGCTAGCTTGGCCTGACTGCAGCTGACAGTTTCTATACGTACTGTTCATATGCATATAAGCTATATATAAATTTATATATACTCAAGTATTATACAAGCATTATAAGTCTGACGCGCATGGGGTCGATAATCAGCGACTGATTGCTAAGAAATTGATTTACTATGTGCAAATTGAGCCTGAAGAGGCGTCCAATGATTTAAGTGGCTGGCTAAGCAGAGTTACAATAGAGATCAATAGAGACTTCTAAGAGCTAATTGCCTGGGTATAGGGCAATATGCCTATAGAAATTCAAATATTTCATAATATACAAAACTAATGTCAACATCTGAGAATTCATCAAATACTTTAACTGCAAATCCATAATTATTGAGCTATTATGAAAGATAAGAGATCATGCAAGCTACATTTAAGAGTTCATCAATCCAATCAATCAGTTTGATGTATCTAGCTTGATTGACGTCACTTTTAAGTCTTATCAGAAATCAGTAATATATATAACTTGAGCTATCGAAGTGCCCTCTTTTGTCTTCAGCTCAACTTCATATTCGATTTAAGATTAAATCGTCTCGCTCAATCAGTCATATATAAGCTTGATTGACGTCAGCTTTTGAGGCTGATCTAGTCTATATATACATATATGTTATCGCAATTGCATTCGCATTCTTTTGTCTGTTATATGTTTTATTACTTGCAAATTCATACGCAAATAATTGTTAACTACCAGCGATTATGCATGATTGATAATGATTGATATGGTTTATTATTATTTGCTTTACAGACAGTTCCTAACCTTGGTTCAGGCTAAGACACTAAGTGCCGCTCTCTAGTCAAAGCCCTTTATAGTTTTATTAGAACCTATTAAGATAAGATATGATAAGGCATCGGAATTATGACGAATGGAAAAATGAAGAATGACAAATAAAAAAAAGTAGAAATTAAATGAAATGAATAAGTGCCAGAGGCAGACATGGCCACACACACAGATAGAATGTCACGTGATATTTGAGGCTTTATCATTATATATATATATATACATACATTCATATATGTGTGGCAATTTACAGGCCAGCGATAAGTGAGCTGCGTTGATTAAATTGTTTGAAATTGTTTGCTTAAAGCACACACACAGAGAGAGGGGGGGAGACAGTGGAAGAATAGCCAGCAGCAGATCGGGCACATCACGCAATAAGCAGCAACACGTGAGTGGCTCGGGCGATGCGTTGTAAAGCGCACAAAACTGATAAAAATGGGGACAGTTCAATGCTATCCCCACTTACAACGGAAGCGACTCTTATCTCTGCCTCTCCCACAGAGTCAAACATGCCACAGAGTTCAGCTTCATGATCTTACGCTTCATCATACAAAGCTATAGCATACTTCTTGGCATTTGCCTTTTGACTACGTTGCATAGGTTTAGGCTCAGCTATATATATGTCTTGACTCACCATGATATGAAACAGTTACGTAGGAGATTTGCACACAGGACTCGGTGCAGCCAATGGGCTTGAGTGTGCGCACAAATTGTCCCTCCTGCAGGGTGTAGACATTGACAGTGCCGTCCTGGGAAGAGAATGAGAGATATTTGTAGAAGGAAGTTTTTTGGTTCTTTCGGCTTAGGCTGTAAGTTGATCATCAATAAAATCAATCAAGTTGTCTTGTACAGCTCACTCATTCAGCTAGTCAGTTCATCAATCTATCAGTCAATACATGAGCGAGATCAGTCAGTCAATCAATCAATCAATCGTATTTCTACTCATTAGCAAGCCTGAGTGAGGTAAGATCAGCCTCACAGTCAATCAATCACAATCAATCACTCGCATCTCTCAGTCAACTAATCAATCTTTCCCTAAGTCAGTCAATCTTAGTTACATAGATTTCTCCACAATTGCACCCACCAGTGAGCCCGAGACAACGAGATCCAGCTCCGTGTAGATGGCCACACTGGACACCGCATCGTCATGTCCATAGAGCACAGTGAGTGGCTTTGGTGAATAGCTATTCTGTGTGTTCAGCTGCGTGATGGCCTGCAGATGGGATTGTCCTGTCAAGGCGTGCACTGGAATGTTGTTGGCTGGACCGCCGCTCTGCTGATTGCCCTGTATGCTCCATACAATGCAAGTGCAGTCGCGTGAGCCGGTGACCAGATACGAGCCACAGTTATCCAAAGCCAGGCAGGTGATTATATCCAAATGGCGGGTGACTGAGGCCAAGGTCTTGCCCTTGTTGAGACTGTAGACACGCAGCGCATTGTCCCAAATGCCGCCGGCGTAAAGCAATTTTCCATCTGTGCTGACAGCAAAGTTCTGCGAATGAGGCGGCTGCGAGGCGTGGAAGGGGCCAAAGACGCGTTTGCGATTTCTGCAAAGACAATAGCAACGTTAAGTATGTACTAGAGTTGGGTAGAGTACTGGAAACTCACTTAAGATTTGTGGTAGTTGCATCGATTTCCAATAGAAATCCTTGCTCTTTGTCAAAGGACATCCACGAATTGCAGCCCAGGATGCAAGCTTTCGAAACGCTGACCAGCACATCGGGACTGAGCTGCAGAAAGGAGCGCGGCGGACTGCGAGGCGGACTTAGATAGACAATGGGATCCTTGGGCGTGGATAGCTCACAGTAGTACTGCACCACCTTGTCCAGGAACTGTGTAAAATCGGGTCGCTTCAGCTCCGAGCGCAAAAGCTTCACAGCCGTCTCGTCCTGTGTGAGTCGACGCGGATGCGGCTCACGCAGCAGCTGCGACGGCACTTGTCCAAAGTTGTTGATCATGCCTAGCCAAGACAAGGATTGCAATTGGAATTCAAGTCAAATATAATAGCTATTAGTTGGGCACCCACCTTCCACTGCCTCCCGCTCAATGAGATTGGTTATTTTGTCCAGATCCACGGCGCCCTCATAGGAGCAATAGTAGAAAACATTTAGAGCCTCCACAGCTTTGGCGCCCTTCTGCTTGTAGCCAAAGATCAGATCGATCCAGTGATGCAGATGCTGGCTAACATATTCCGACTCCAGAGCACGCCGATGTATGGCAATAAACTCCTCCGGCGTGGTGGCCCAAGCAGGCAAAATGACATCGTCGACTTTCTCCTTCGTGATTTGCAAGTGTCCCAAATCAAATCTGGAGTCGATGAAATATATAGATTAGAAAATCATTCCAAAGTAGTTACAGAAAGTCCCATACTTATTCATATTCTTGAGAAACTCTGGAAAGTAAAAGAACTCGGGTATTAGCTCCTTGACATCATTGGGATTGTCCATTAATAGCTTCCACGTTTGCGGTATGGAGTGAAATTGTCGATCAGCCACATCGAAGCGTCCGCTCTGCAGTTCCACGTGCAACGAGGTGAAGGGCTCAACGCGTAGCAGATAGTGCAGCACGCCCGCCGAGTTGGAATAGTGTGTGCCATAGTGAAATTTCGGTATGGCACCTGAGGGATCCTCGAAAGAGTCGTATTTGCAGCGCACCTCGGCCTCATTTTTGGGATTGATCTAAAGAGAGAGAGAGAGAGAGAGTGAGAGAGTAAATAAGAGAAAGCTTATATAAGCAGCTTATATATTGAGAACTCACACATCCAATGGGTTTGGACAAGTCACGAAAGGAGCGTGGATCGGTTAGATCCAATACGTCACTGGTATAGTCAGCCAGAATCCAGGGAAAGACTGGATATTGACTAAGATCATTATAAGAGCGACCTAAGCGAGCGTTTAAAAAGCATTATTAGTCAAGAGTGAAAGCTTGATATACCTCAAACCTTACCAGCTATGGTATTTAGGTACATTAAGTACTCAAAGTTGGATATTTCACGATTGATCCAACGCTGGGTGAGACCAGAGGCGCGCAGCAGCTCTGGCGGCGAACGTCCAGAGCCATAGAGTATGTTTGGCAAGGGCAAACCAACAATCTTCGTAAATACCTTGTTACGGGTCTAAAAAGAAAATATTTTGATAAGTATACAAAGATTCCAGTGATAAGGGCATTCCAGTAGAAACCCACCTTAGTTGTAAAGTTAAGAAAATAGCTAGTCTGATCTATTAGAAAGATCTCCAAGGCGCTGCGTCGCAGATTATATTTGCGTAGGTGAACTTCACGTATTTTGTTAATAGAAAACCTGTTGGAAAACAATACAAAATAACTTGAGGTAAAATATCGAAGCATTTACATTTCAGCCATACCTGAAATCGTGCTTGGAGCCATCCTCCAGTGGTGGACTCATGTCCACAAACGTGAACACGCTCTGATTGACTTCAATGCGACCCTTGACCTTGGTCATAAGCGTAATCAGCTCACAGTCCTGCGACATGACCAGCTTCTCCAGCGCTGTGTCCTGCTGCGATTGCGTATCAATTAACTGGCGCAGCTCCTCCTCTAGCTGGGAGCTTTCGTCATCGGCCAGAAAATCTCGCACCACCGCATTTTTGATTGTAGAATCAAATTCGGATATTTCTCTAAAGCCGCAAGAATTTTAGCCAAATGTAAAAAGGTTCAAGTTGGCTTTACAACTTACTTTGTATCGTAGGCACTGGTCGCATTGTCGCGCAAATTGGCTGCGTTTTCGTGCTTATTGGGATACAGTTGCGGCTCCAGCTTAAGGCGCATGCGTGCCACATTTTCGTGTGGTGACAATTTCCAAAACTCTTCACCCAACTCACTGCAAAACGAAAATAAGGTAAGAGAAAATCGAATTAGCAAACTGTATTAGAGATGCGAGCCTTGCAATTGCAGTTAGAGATGGGTGTGTGCATATAAATAAGCATTGGCGCAGGATCTGCGTGACCTATCGATAACTTTTGGTATTTTTCAAATACATACATACAGTCAGCTTTCCTAACTTTATCAAACTGTTTATACATTTGAAAAGGATAATGTTTTTTATACTATTAGACGATATATTTTACGATATACGATTAACTTATGTTTATCGAATTCAAATTTGAGTATGGAACTGACAGGAGTAATTGAATAACTGAACAAGTGCTCAGTTGGTTACATCGTGTTGTATAATAAAGCACGACATGTGCTCAGCTCTAGTTCACAGCCGAATAAATGGAATAAAAAACATAAAATGAATTTTGGAATCACAAATTTATTTAGGTAATTTAATTAATTTTGGGTTTTGCGATGAAAGTTATTCGTTTAGCACGACAATGATTAATCGAATATGTACAAATGAAAATCCTTTGTCAAACTGTTATACACTCCATTTACACAAAGGCGCAAGCAAGATGACACGCCTCTTAAGTCCTTCGCTTCTTTTAGACCACGATGGGTCCGGCCAGGGTCTTGGCGAACAAGGGTGCTGGTGCCGCAACAACGGGTGCTGCAAGGGTCTTCAGCTTGGCAACAACTGGAGCAACGGGGGCAACGGGCGCCACCACGGGCACATCCTTCTGGACGACGGCATTGAAACCATTGATGGAATCGGCATAGTAGCTGACAATGCGACGCGAGCCATCAGCCTCAATCAGCGAGTAGGAGCCACGAACAACATCACCATCACGGGTCTCCTCCTGAGTCTTGGAGTCACCGGTCAGCGTATCCTGGACATCATAGGCGAACTTGTACTGTGGGTGGGCATCGACGATCTCTGTGGCAATGGGCGCAGCAACGGGAGCGGCCAGAGGAGCAGCAACGGGAGCAGCCAGAGGAGCAGCAACTGGAGCAGCAAGAGGAGCAGCCAGAGGAGCAGCGAAACGAGCAGCCAGAGGGGCAGCAACTGGAGCAGCCAGAGGAGCAGCGTAGCGAGCAGCCAGTGGGGCAGCCAAAGGAGCAGCAAAGCGAGCAGCCAATGGAGCAGCAACTGGAGCAGCAGCTAGGGGAGCAGCAACTGGAGCCGCGGCAAAGGTCTTGGCAACCAGAGGAGAAGAGTAGGCCAGAGGAGCTGTGTAGGGAGCAGGAGCTAGACCAAGAGGTGCCGAATAGGCAGCTGGTGCAGCAAAGCCAAGCGGTGCAGAGTAAGCAGCTGGAGCGGCATAACGCAGAGCTGGCGATGCAAAGTATGGAGCAGCAGCCAATGGAGCAGCAGCCAGTGGGGCAGCAAAGTGCGCCTGAGCGGAGAGCGCCAGAGTGGAAAGGACTGCAACAACCTGCAAAGCGAATGCAAACACTTGAGTATCCAATTCGAAGCCAATGAGAATCCAATTGGTATCCAGTGTGTGGCCAATTGGCTCAGCTGTTAGCTTACCGTCAAAGGATTCATTGTGCGGCTTGGGGGATTAGGATTTGATTGTCACCGTCGGTTAACGAAAATGAACTGACATGCCATTACCAAAAACTCGACGACTTTTATACAATTCGCGAAATTTGCATTTGCCCGGACAGCTAGCTGAATGGATGGTACGGCGGCGTACCAATTGCGTAGCCAAACCACCGCACCACCCGCTACTCGTTGCACATCAGCAGCTGCTGCTTGGCAGCGTCTGCTGTCTTCTTGATCCAAATTCGTGGCACGTCCCACAAATTTTTCTGTCCAAGTTTTCAATTTCAGCTCGAACCCTGCTCCGAATCCGAGTCCATGGCTACGAAAGTCATTTTTTGTTTGTTTTTATTTTTTGGTAATTGTCATGCAGCTGCCATTCAATGGCAATACTTTAATTTTCTTTTACACCCAAAAATGTAATCAACAAAGCGCCGAAATAGATCGTATACCGGCATGCGCGTCTTATAATTAATCAAAAACTGACTTCAATTGGGAAACATCGATTTAACTATTGTGCGTATTCAATGTTGGATATTAATCGATAATCGGTAATAGATAAACGATTGTTTCTTAATCACTTAAAAATAGTTCATTGGCAAATTTAAGTTAGAAATGCCCATTAAGTCAATGTAATAGTAAAGTGAATTAATTCATCATAGATCTAAAACAATCGATTATAGATAATCGATAAGCGATTGCTCTATCATTTCTTAACCAAATTAATATTTTTAATTATAAATACCAATGATGTAGTTATTATCAGTTGAAAAGCTACGATCAACATTGTTGTACACAAATGATAATTGCTAATCGATAAACGATAGGTTTACCTCGATGATAGCCAAGAGAAGCTTTAAATCAAAAATGGCAATAATGAAAGATGAGATATCAGTAGAGAAACCATAGTAGAAACTTTTTTTTTGAGTAATCGATGCACTGATCGACTATTCATTAATGGCCCAGTCAATTCGAAATATCAAAGATAAACGCATACGTTTGTTAAACTAAAATCAAGCTAATGCTAATCATAAGAGCGACAATCGATCATCGATCATCGATAATCGTTTATTGATCAAAGATTGCTCATCAATTCAGCCAACTGGAAAGTTTCAATTAGAAATGCTAATGGAGTACGCCGCAGACAGTTTCTCTTACGTGATTGAAACTGGTTTATAATAATCATAAAAAAGTAACATAAAAATAATAAATACAATAGTTAACAGTGGCCCGTAGACTACGCCGTAGATCTTGTAACCCACTTCCAATTGGCTACCGCTGCAGATTTGACCCAATTCCAAAGTGTGTGAAGCGTGACTCGTTTGCCAAGCCAAAAGACGACCTTGCGACGCGTTGGCAAACTTGGCAGCACTCGGTGCGCTCGATCGCTTGCCTGGCCACACTGCAAAGGCAGAGTTAGCTGTTAACTGTTAACTGTTAACGAGTTAACGGTTGTCACCGGAAACTGACAACGAAAAAACTAAACTAAACTTTAAACTAGTCACAAGTTGCCTTAAAAGGCTGCGCTGATTTGTGTTCTACAACTTGGCCAGACTTTTACTTGGCCAAATTTGTAGTCCATAAATTGCGTTAACTGCGCAAAAATTGCATCAGAAATATATATATCTAATAAGAAAGATCTATAAAAGTATGAATGTATGTATGTATATATTATATAAGGAGTGTATGTGAAATATGTAAGTCTTAGGCTGATAGAATTTAAATAAATGTGATATAAGAGAGAGCGAGAGAGAGAGAGAGAGAGAGAGATGTGGAAGAAACGAGATAGTTTGGAAAAGACAGAAAGTTGCAGATGCAAAGAGAGAGAGAGAGACAGAGAGAGAGAGAGAGAGACAGAGAGAGAGAGAGAGAGACAGAGAGAGAGAGAGAGAGAGCGAAAGAGAGAGAGAGCAATATATATGACAGTTGGGGTGATGGACATGAAGAGACTGTCACAGAGACAGATAATGAGATGTTGAGTGATAAGAGACGGATAAGAGGGAGCGCTGGTGAAAAAGAGAGAAGAGAGGGAGAGATACCAATAGAGAGGAGAGATGAAGCATTAGAGAAAGATGAGTGGGGGAAATTGCTAAAGAGATAAGTAATTGCAAATAGACTTTTGTCGTTCCGAATAGGTTCATTTCAGTAGCTCATTAAAATGAACTGACTGAGCTAACTCAGACTAAATGATATGTTCCCTTCATGAACAGATGAACTAAGTGAACTAGTGATTCAGCGTCAATATACAATAGTTCATGACTTGAAATTGAGCGTTTGAACTAATTTTGCTTATTGAACTAGATTTATGAATTCTATATTATTTTTATTAGATCTAGATGTTAAATACCTTTTTAGTAATAACTCCTAGTTCTTAAGTTCAAGTTCTTTACACAGATTACAGATTACAGATTTTATTCATAAAAATAGTAGTGCGACTGAAATGTTGGAAATTTTTTTAAATATTGTATTATGTTTTATCAACAAATTTATCCGTCCCACTTTAAGAGTATTAAGATTAACATAGGTATATATATTTATATATATTTAAATTGTTTTCCATACATTAATTTAACTATTATTAATATATTTAACATTTCAGTCGCACTACAATTTTTATGAACACAGCTGTGTATATAATATCGTAATTATTTATATATAAAATACATGGTTATTAAAGAGATGACGCATTTAACTGGCTCTTCTAGCCATTTGTACATATAAAAGATCCATTAATTGATAGATTTAATATATAAAATCAATAGATATTCATATTCTATAACATGCAATATATAGTTAAATATATAATACAAGTTTGAATCGGAAATTCTTGCGTTGGAATCTTAAACAGCTTTCAAGTCTGGTTTTATTTTTGGTTAATCTTATAAAAGGATTTGTTTTATATATTTGTTTTTTGGCTAATTGAAAGTCGTTTAGACATCAAGAGTTTCCTGCCTAAAAGCAAACTGAATGTTGGCTCATTAGGGGAGGAAGGCAGGGCAGGGCAGCTCTATTCAGTGCGTAATTAAGTTAGGCTGAAAACGTGGCCGAAAGAAAAAAACAATTTGCTGGCCATATTGTGGGCAAGGTCACTTGGCTTGGACTGCATTTCTGCAATAGCGAATGTGGGCGCAACAGTGTGCGTGTGTGAGCGCATGAGTATGTGTGTGTGTGTTTGACTGTGTCTGCACCACTGTGCGTAATTGCTCGATCTGCACGCCACGCACATGCCCCGCCCGCTTGGCCCGGCCGCCCCCTTTGATCAATTGCTTCCATTTTAGATTTCTAATTAAACGAGTCGAACGAACAGCTAAGGTGGGAGAGAGAGAGAGAGAGAGGGAGGGGTGGTTGTAGAGAGAGAAAGAGAGAGAGAGAGAGACAGGCAGAGGTAGCTTGATAAAGTGCGGGGCTATGAATGGTCTCTTGCGGTCTCGTTTTCATTTATATATACCCTATACTTATTACAAATGGGATATGATGATTTTGATGGATGAAGTGTATGAAGTGATACAGCTGAAGCACGTTGTTTGTATGTATGTGTATACGTATTTATGTATATACCATATGTATGTATGTGTATGTGATGTGCCTATGAGATCTATGATCTAGTCTAATTTGTCGCTATAAAAAGTTGGCCACATGAGACTTCTCCCAAGGCTTCCTTTCTTCAAGCATAGCTCGAAGACTAGAAGAGCTAGAGATCTTAGATTTGGTATATAATTTCTTCTTTAGTCTACACATATCTAGAACATTTCAGTTTGTGCATACAGTCTCCATTTCTGGTTTGTCTTTCACTCATTTAGGATAGTTTTCGATTTGGTTTTCAACTGCCCAAATTCTTCATTTATAAATGAAATTCAGCTGAGGTGCAGTATATAACCTTCTTATTCCCTTCACCTTGACTACTCTGCTTTCTCCTTTTTCTTTCATTCCCAATCGACTCACAGAAAGCAGCTTTAGTGCACGATGCGTTCTATTCACATTTTCCACTGCTTGACTATTCTCCTTTCTCCATTTTATTTTATTCCAATTTAGCTTTAGTACTGGGTATCGTTTAGTCTGGCAACAGCTCGCTAACTTGTTCAATATTTGCAATTTGGCTTCGCTGGGCAACTGGCAACTGGCAACTGGGCAACTGGCAATTGGCCATTGGCCAAGTGAATCGCGCTATTACATCAGACAAAACGTTCGCAGAGAACCTGAGAATTGGCCGAGATCTGGTTTTATTTACTTTTCGGTTGATGGGGGCGCAGCGGCAAACGAGTTGAGTTTGGGATTTGGAGCGCTGCTCTTGAGCGGCACACATTATGGCTAGCTGTTAGCTATTCCATTGAGAAAAACAAGCAGCAGCTGGAAATGACGAAATGTGCAACAGAAAACATGAAATTGGCGTCTAGGAGCACGAAAATGAGATTCGAGATCGAGATTCGAGTTGGATATCGAGATTGAGCTTGAGCTATGTGCATCGCTGCATGAGGACGGGGTGCTAACTCGAGAGACGCCAATCAAAGCAATTGTCACTAGCCATTAGTTAGTTAGCTATCGAGGGAGCCACGCAGAGAGCCAGGGGGGGAGCCAGGAGTGTCGCTGTAGCTGCCCGCCACAAATGGTTAAGCGCGACTTGTATATAAAACTGAGGAACTCGAGGAAACTGCATCTCACATTCGAGCTGAGTTCTTGCAGTGCAGACGCGCTTCACACCGAATAAGCAGCAGAAGGAAATACAAATATCCTACAGCATGTTCACTCAGGTAAGTCACAGGACTTGTGGCCTGTCAAGGACTACTCTACGAATTCCCTCTTCTAGACTCTTTGTGTGCTTGGCCTGGTGCTGGCTGTGACGGTGGCTCTACCCATTGATTCTTATGGCCCGTCGCTGATTTCGGCTCCAGCTCTTTCGTATGCGGCACCCAAGCTCCTTGCAGCTCCAGCCATTTCCTATGCTGCGGCTCCAGCCATTTCCTACGCAGCGCCTAAGCTCCTGGCCGCACCCACTCTCGTGCAGCATGCCGCACCTGCTTTGGCCGTGGCCAAGGTAGCAGTCGCCGAGCCCTACGATCCCAATCCTCAGTATAGCTTCTCGTATGGTGTGACGGATCACCACACTGGTGACTCCAAGCAGCAGGAGGAGTCGCTGGTCAATGGTGTTGTCCACGGCAGCTACTCCCTGGCCGAGCCCGATGGCACCATTCGCAAGGTGACCTACACCGCTGACAAGATTAACGGTTTCAATGCTGTCGTCGAGAAGAAGGGCGTGGCTGTGGTGGCCAAGCCCGCACTGGCCGTTGCCGCCGTGCCCACCATCACCAAGCTGGCGGTGCCCGCCATCACGAAGATCGGATATGCTGCACCTGCGTACGCTGCGTCTGGCTATGGTGGACATTACTAGAGCGAGCATCAAGCATCGAGCCCGGAGATCCGTAGACGACCTCAGACCGTTGTTGAATAGTTCTAGTTTTGCTACCCAAACCAATCCGAAACCCAAATGACGTGCGTGCTATATACTCAACTGAAAGCCAACTCCACATCCTGTGGCCAGTCTCTTGATACACACAACAATGTAGCTTCTAGGGATAACCGTTTCTAGGGGATTTTGGGGAACGGCTATCGGCCATTTATCTAGTGATTTATTAACTGCATCTACTGAATAAAAGTTTCGGTACAAAAAAAAAAAAAAAAAAAAAACTTTTTGGTTTTATTGAGAGTTAATCAAGAGAGAAGCAAGGAAGACAACGACTGAAGGCAAACAAAGTTTTTCCTTACAAGCAAGGACTATTTCATGTCAGCTCGTCTAGGAAAAGAGATACATCGATGTGTAATCTCTTTAAAAACACGTAAGAAAACTCTAGTCGGTGGTGCCCGACTAGGAGATCCCCTGAACCCCGTGCGAACTGCGTTTTCATATATACTCAGTTATGTATTTTCTAAATTCCTAAAACAAACTTGATATGCGCTTGCTATACAGGGACCTAAAAAAAAACTCTAGGCTCTAGCTCTTATATGTTCTGAGATCGACGCGTTCATACATACGGACAGACAGACAAACAGACGGACAGGGCTAAATTGACTCAGCTCGTCTCCCTGATCAAGAATATATATACTTTATGGGGTCTGCCACGCCTCTTCTACCTGACACATACATTTGACAGTTTAACAAAACCATTAAACCCTGATTTCCCATTTTCAATGGGTTCAGGGCATAAAAAAACCTTTCAGGAAACTCAAGCTGCTCTAATTCCTAACCCAATGCTTAGTAATATATTGCAATGTTTTGGTTTCTTTGAAGGCTAAGTGCTGAGTCACACAAACTCTTTAGTGTTGAGGTAGGTTCGACCTCAACCTCAAGACGCACCGAAAATGGGAAGCAATTAATGCGCATCACGTGCCGTCGTTAACGTTATGATTGCCATAAGGCAGGGGCTGCGGACTTTGGTGCTTGGGGATTGTGCAAATGGGCCGGGAAAATGAATGATGGCACGTCCATTGAGGAAATATGAGTTACTACGGCTTGGATTACAACTTACGTCAGAGTTGGCCATTGGCTGGTCACATTTGGCAGCGGTTGCCACAACGCACCTGACCACCAAGGCGGGTGGCAAAGTGTTTAAAACCAAGCAACCCACAGCACCAGAAGACAGTTCAGAAAGTGCAATCAAACCACACTCACTACACACAGTTCAAACAAACACCTCAAGCAAACGACATGACTCTACTCAAGGTAAGTTTGGTAAAGGAGACAATGATAGTGAAGGAAATCTAATAGTGAATGTCCTTTGCAGACTCTCATCATCAGCTGCGCTCTGTTCGCTGTCATCGAGTGCGCCCTGCTCCCAGCTGTGCCCGTCAACACAGACTTTGATCCGCATCCACAATACGCCTACGCTTACAACGTGCAGGATGCTATCACGGGCGACAGCAAGAGCCAGCAGGAGGTGCGCGACGGTGATGTGGTCAAGGGCTCCTATTCGGTAGTCGATGCCGATGGCTCGCTGCGTACCGTTTTCTACACCGCCGATCCCATTAACGGCTTCAATGCGGTGGTGCAGCGTGGTCCAGTGCCAGTGCCAGTGGTTGCAGCAGCAGCACCACGCCCCGTCGTACCCGCTACCCCATTCCTGGGCTGAGAGGCAACAGCTGCTGATCTTAGCTTGTAGATAAGTTATTGTCTGTTACTGTTCTGTAGATCTAACCGCACACACTCATAAATCATGTAATAAATCCAGTTAGCCAAAGAGAACAAACAACATGGCTAATTGTTGGGACACCTGGCTGTGGATAATACCAGCTATCGGTCCAACGCTGACAAATGGCTCGAGTTCGAACCAATTTGCATGAGATATGCAAAAGATATGCATTGCGATTCAACTGGGGTCGTCAGATACGCAGAAATTGAGTCGCTGACTCGTTTACTCTACTCAATTACATTTAACTTGGATCTGGAGTAACTTTTCTACTTTTCAGTCTCTCTGGGTTAGTTCTTCTGATATTTTTTTTTTGCATGACCTCTACCTAAATGTTTAAACGCTATTGTTTACTCGACAGATCTGGTACTTTTTATACCGTGAACCCATTGAAAATGGGAAATCAGGGTATAATGGTTTTGTTAAACTGTCAAATGTATGTGACAGGCAGAAGGGGGCGTGGCAGACCCCATAACGTATATATATTCTTGATCAGGGAGACGAGCTGAATCGATTTAGCCCTGTCCGCCTGCCTGTCTGTCTGTCCGTCTGTCTGTCTATCCGTCTGTCCGACTGTCCGTCTGTCCGTCTCTACGTCTGTCCGTATGTATGAACGCGTCCATCTCAAAACATATAAGAGCTAGAGACTTGATATCGATCGACAACTTGTCTCCAAAATTTGTAAATATTTAGACTAATTTATATTTTATACGATTTCGATTTGTTATATTTTGGTAACCAGCAAACAAAAAATGTGTTTTTTATTATTTAATCTTACAAGCTTAAATTTTGATTCAATCAAAATATCTATGCCATTCCTTTCATCCATTCAATGCTCAATATATATTTGAACTTGAGCGCTGACTGGACGAGTATTACTTTTGTAACTTCTATAGATACCCAAACCCACTTCTACCGCCTTCTTAATAATTAATCCCAAGCCTCGCTCGATCTCCACTTTCCATTTCACAGTTGGTAACTCTCTTAGATAACCCACCCACATTCAAATGCCATGTCGCCATTAGCCATATATCAGACAAACTGGACTATAACTCTAATGGACCCCACCCGATTCCGTAACACCCTCGCATCGCGCCCATTGCCAAAGAACACTCTCCCATGCAAACGGCAAACATTCACTCGATCAACACGCACTCGAATTATTCAATAGCTTAATTGAAAGTACTCGACGCGTTACAATTTTTTGATTACGCAAAAAACTGCGCATGTCTCCGCTGCAGTCGCCGCCACCGTCGCAGTTGACGTCGCTGCTAACGCCGACGTCAACGTTGCAGCCACTGGCAACTGCGACGCCTAACAAGGCGCAACGTGCGTTCAAAATTAGTGATAATGGGCAAAATTGTCCCAATGGCAGTAAAATGTACGCAAAAACCAAGTAAGAGTGAGCTAGTGGTGGGTGTGAACGACTACCGAATACCCTGCAATAAGATACAATTGTAGTCATAAGCCTTTGAGACTGAGGTTGGCTATTGGAGCTCAATTGGAATAAAACCAAAGTAAGAGTGAGCTAGCGGTGGGTGTGTGCGACTAGTGAATATCCTGTAATAAGAAAAAATTGTAGTCATAGGCCTGAGACTGAAGTTGGCAATAAGAATTCAATAGGAATAAAAACCAAGTAAGAGTGAGCTTTTGGTGGGTGTGAACGACTAGTGAATACCCCGTAATAAGAGAAAATTGTAGTCATAAGCCTTTGTAACTGAAGTTGGCAATGGGAGCTCAATTGGAATAAGTTAAGTTGTTGGAGTCGTGAACTATATAGTTCATGACTCACCAGTTCAGTAGTTCGTGAGCCTGGTTGTTATTGAAGTAGAGCAATAATACCCTATGAACAGCTGAATAATTTAAAAGATCAAGATCATTGCTAACTGAGCAGAGATTATGGTTCAACCGAGTCAGACTTCAGCTGATCAAGTATATCTATATATCTAATGCTCACACACAGGTGTTGCATGTGTTATATAATATGCAATATAACCACTGCCGCCCACTTGCTTTGACTACGGGGTATTAAAAACATTGTTGCAGTGGCAATTGCCTGCTGCAATTTGGGGAGTCGCGCTGTTGATATGGAGCTTTACGGATTCGGATTCGGAATCGCTGTCGGAGTCGGAGTCGGCCAGTCTGCGGGGTGAACCAACGTTTGCAGCCGCTGCCGCTGCTGCTGTAGTTGCAGTTGCTGCTGGGCGCGGCGTGTCGCTGCTTTGTGCCAGTTTCGAAGGCTGATCTCGCATAGAGAGACGGCGACGCACACACCTTTCAACAATCGACTGGGTGCGTGGAACGATCTGTGTATGTGTGTGAGTGCCACACACACACACATACACTTGCACACCTGATGCCGCCTGGCCACCCGGACCAAAAAAAAAAAACGCTTTCGAATTGAACTTTTTTGTCACGATCAAATCCCCGCCTGCTGCTGCTGCTGTTGCTATTGCTGTTGCTGTTGCTGCTGCAGTTCCAAGCTCATGTAGCCGTTCATTTTGGCGTTGTCCACCACTCGCCACTAGGAGCCGAGCCGAGCCGACCCAGCCAGCTAGCCAGCCTAGCCAGACAACATGCGTGCCATTCTCGTAGGCCTAAGCTGTTTTTTGTCTGGCCAAAGCTCACCTGCCCCGCCCCTCTTACCTGTCAGCCAGCCAGACACCCAGACAGACATTTGGCTAACGCCCTCCCCTCTTGCCTTGCTTTGACTGCCAATTGCCAGGGGCAATTGCGACGCAACGAAAAATGAATTATTTTCATTTATAATACCCTGTAACCACAGCAAATATTTATATGAGCGATGCTAGACTTAAGCAACAATATGTAACAGAAGAGAGACTAAAGTAGCTGAAGGTTATGCGTATGATATGAGCATGTTTAGCAGTTTATCGAGTTTAAACTCACAATCGATAAGTATCGATCTTCAATGTTTAAGCGTTAAATACTAATATGAGCTAGAGCTAACTAATGTAGTAAATAGCTGTATACGTGATCAGAGGCTACTTGGTTTCTAGCTGTTCATCAAGCTTATACCGACAATCGATAAATATCGATATTAGAACTTCAGTGCTTTTACAGTTTTCTTGAGCTACACATGTTAAGTTTGATTTATCCTTAAAGCCTATAAAAGCTTAAATCATTATGAAGCGCTTTCTTGAAGTTTAGCTGGAAAATCGATAAATATCGAATCATCTAAATTTGTCATGTTAACTGAGTTTTGTCGAAGGAAAGTCTGTTGCCTCTTCAGGTGTATTTAGAGGGCACTTGAAAGTCGTTCACACTCTCGTAGCGCACTCACGCTTGTTTCTTCTTGTTGTGGTTGTTGGTGGTGGTGCTGCTGCTGCTGCATTTTGTGATCTTAGCAAGCATTTTCAATATACTCCACACGCATGCGCACTTTTTAGTTGCTTTTGTTGATGGTGTTGTTTTGTTGTTGTTGTTTTTGCATAAATATTTTTGCAGGCAGCGTCGTCGTCGTCGTTAGAGATTTGGTTGCGGATTTTGGGGCTTGGGCATTTGCAGTTCGCTCGATTTTTGTTGGCTTGGCTATAAAAAGCAATTGTCGCTCAGCATCAGAACCACAGAGTGAGTTCATTTGTCAGCCAAGCAGCAGCCAAATCTCTAGCAAACAAAACTCCAGTAAATCTTCAAAAAAAAAAAAAAAATGGCACAAAAATTGTTGCTCGTTGTTGTCAGCGCTTTGGTGGCTGTGGCCAATGCTGTGGTGGTGCCTGGTCCTGGATACGCTCTGCCCGGATATCCTAGCCTGGCTGCGCCGGTCTACCCCAAGTTGGCGGCGCCCATCTATCCTGGACTGGCCAAGGTGGCCGTTGCCAAGGTGGCTGGACCCGAGCCATACGATCCCAATCCACAGTACAGCTTCAGCTACGATGTGCATGTGAGTAGGCGAGAACCACCAGAGCCCACAGCTATGGCCACTAGAACTAATCCATATTATATTTTTGCCCACTACAGGATGGCTCCACTGGCGATGTGAAGAACCAGCAGGAGACACGCAACGGCGATGTTGTCCAGGGCTCCTACTCGCTGATCGAGGCCGACGGCACACGCAGAATTGTGGAGTACACCGCTGATCCTGTCCATGGCTTCAATGCGGTGGTGCATCGCGAGGGTGTCGCTGTCAAGGCGGTGGCTCCAGTTGCTAAGGTCTTGGCTCCAGCTCCACTGCTTCACGCTCCGTTGGTGGCCAAGCTGCCAGCTCTGGCGCCCGCTTATGCTCCAGCACTGGCTCCCGCCTATGGTCCAGCTTTGGGTCACGGCTATGGTCCAGCTCTGGCTCCAGCTTATCGCCCGGCTCTGGCTCCCGCCTACTCGCCCCTGGCCTACCACTAAGTCAAGCACCACTGAAACGGAATACTGAATCACAAATGTTGCCGACCTCTTGACCCGCGAAACTTCTCCAACTCGAAGAAGTTGTAAACCTATCGTAGTCGATAGTTGTAGTATTTAGTTAAAACATTAGCGATATATATCGTTGCACTTGTGTACATACGAATTCACTCGATTGGTCTGATTGATTCGCTTCACTTCAGTTCCAATCGCTCTCATCTACACTCACATTCGACGCCTTTCCCATGTACGTTTCTTGTCTACTTAATCTTAAGGCTGTTTCGACCGCGATAAAAATGAAATAATATATTCCATAAAAAGAAAATATATACAAATATATATTTAATACATACTATACATCTAACCAGCTCTTATTTAGCTTGAGTTTAACAATGCTGTAAAAGTCGCGAAATGAGACAAAATGCAATAAAAATGAGAAGCAATTTACATATATGATCGATGGCATTGGGATTGGGATTGGATTGAACTGCAGAAAGACATGGATATATATTATGTAGCGCAGCTGGAACTAGCATGATTCTTTAGCTATAGACTTTAGCTGAAAGTGAATTGGTACAAAAAACCTAAACAACTTTCTGCATCAAATCATAAAATGTTAAAAAGTAATGAATTATTTGCATTATTTGACCTTATAAACAGCAGCAATTAGAATATCTTTCCACTACTTAACAATCAGTAATTTTATTCTAAATAATGCAATATGCAATATTTCAAAAATTGCATAAATCTATTGCTTCAAGGCTCATTTTGCAAACCTAAGCTACACAGCCATAGACTTAGTCAGCTAGAGTTGAGCGTTTTAGTTCAGTTTGATCAACTAGTTCAACTCTATTTTTCAAACACTGAACTATACAGTTCATGAATCGCTAGTTCCAAAAGATTAGCTGTTCATTATGCCTTATGATATTATGAAGTCGAGCTCTAATTCTTGGTCAGTTATTCAGTTCCTGAACGAGAGCTTTTTAGCTCAAAAGAACACTTAGTTCAAAAAAACCTAACTAAGCACAGTATGTGGTGCATGAGCGTCTCTTTAGTTCACTGATTAGAAGATCTAGTTCAGCAGCTCCTTATTACAACATATGAATACAACAAGTTTAACTTAACTAAAGATATATCTGAAAGAGTATAGAGCACTGACAGATTAATTCTCATAAAATCTCTATCAGTTACAGAACTAGTTCACTAACTCATGTTAATAAGCCAATTCAATTGAACATATTTTGAACAGCTTTACATTTCTTTCAGTTATCCACACACTAACTCAAGTCACTGTCAATGCGAACTACAAAGTAATGCGTTTTTCTAGACAGAATCAGATCCAGTTTTCCCCCACACGTGAGTGGTGCGACCTTAGAACATACGCACCACTCTGACTGGCTTGCTTTGACCGTCACTCTGTCACAAGGTTGGTAATTGGCAATTGACCAAGTGGCTCTAATATGCATATCAAAATATTTATATATAACATAAATTAACCGATTTCATTTACATGAAAATTGAAACTAATTGCGAGTGGTTGGAGTTGTGGTGGCACCACCCTTTCCCATTTTGTTTTTGGCAGTGCCACACTTGGGTGGGTTAGTTATGCAGCTATGCTTCATGCTGGCACGTCGAATACGTCGAATGGCATTGCATAAATGCCTCTTTGATGATTTAATAAAATTAAATCGTAATTTTAATCGCGCTTCAACTGATGAGGCGCCCGAACGAACGTAGCGAAAGCTTTCAACAATTGGCAGCTGCTACAGTGGGCGAAAGCTAATGAAAAGCGAGCAAAAAATTTGAAAAAAGAAAACCTTGACATATGGAAGAAGTAATTAAGACTAATGCTTGTTTGGCTGTTATACAAAAAATATTAGATTTAGTTAAATTAAAAAAAAACTTAAATGCAAATTTGATCGGCATATCAAAATCTATATCTTAAAGTCAATAATATAATATAATTCAGTGTACATTTGAGTCGATAAGTTTAACCATAAATCAACAAAAGATAGCACATTTTGCATGGGTTCAATGCCCGCTTCAAATTACGCCCTACTTTAACCGGAGCATATCGAAATAGGGAAAATTAATCAGCTTAAGCTTAGAGCTAGAAAGTGAAACTGTCAAATGGATTTAATTTGATATACTCGTATGCATGTATTTCTTAGTCTCTTCTTAACGGATTTTTGTATATTGTTTTAGCAATTTCTCCCCATTGTCAAAAAAAGACAACAAACAAACACACATAAAATTAATGAGTGCATTTGTGAGTCGGGAGTGAAATAACAACAAAAGCGTGGCAGCTACAACAACTGCATAATGCCCACAGCCAACAGCTGATATATATCTTATATATAGCATATAAAGTATATATATCATATGTGATGATGATTAAGTGTTCGTATGTAATCATTTATGTTGGCGCACGCCCCATTTGCAATTGTCGCCTTAATTAAATGCGCTTTCATAATGAATTATATGAGGCGGCGGTTGTTTACCCATTTGCCATGGGCTGCGGGCTGCGGGCTGCGGCTTCACTTACCCGGTAAACCACGGCCCCCTAGGGCCGTACAAGAAACGCTTGGCGGTCTTCCATTTCTTCCGTATGTGACTGTCGTTCGTCTTGTGCTGCAGTGCAGCATTTTGTAAGCGCTGCATCTCCTCCACCTGTCGCACCTTCCATGGCATATAGATCTTTTGCTGAAAGACCCGACGATTCGTTGCCTGAAAGCTGGCCCGTTGCTTCGATGCCGCCTTGCACGCCTCATAGCACTCCGCCCAGAAGCGATTGATTGGCTCCCACAGATGCAGCTCGATCTCGCGTTGATAGCGATCGAAAAGTGGCTTTACCTGTGGATATATAATTATAGGTAAACATATTTGTCAGAAAATTTGACAGTTAACATTAAAAGTGAGGTTTTTATGTGACACTAAACGTAGATCAGTAATACCCTGTACTCTTTGATATAGTAAGGGGAGGGGCGCACTGAAGTGTAACACACAGAAAAACGAATATTTGACTATGCTATACACACTTTTATCAGAAAATTCGAGATCAAATGTTGATCGGTTATACCCTGTAAATGTGGATGTTAAGCTGTAGGGTATATGCATCATACACAAAAGATAACAACTGAATATTTCATGCTGTTTTAACAATAAATACAAAAGCTATACGACGAGCTCGTCTGCTATAACTAATCTCTGTTTTACAGGGTATACAGGCAGTTGATCAACCGTCCCCACACATCAAACCAGCTAGTTTTCGCTTTCATTCATTCGCTTCGCCACAGATTCAGTTGCAGAGCGATTCGGAACGGGTCTTACGAGACGGGCACGACACGTCCGGTCAGGTTCAAGTTCAATGTGGATGCAGATGCAGATGCTGCGGCAGCTCGAGGAAGCGCCGTGCGCTCGTGCAACTCGAATGCAGTTTGGCCATGTAGCAATAGCCAAAACAAGTTTTACCCGAATTCAACAAATTTATTTGTTAGCCAAAAAACAAAAGAAAATAAATTATAAAATCAAAGAAACATCCGCATTTTGGGTATTCTTTACATAATGGCTCTTACAGCGAGCTGGCTTGGCTCGAGGGCAGCAACGATTGTTCCAGGGCGATGCGCCGAGCCGGGCGCTGCACTGGTGGGTGCTTTAATGGCAAACGCTTTGTCTTTGCGACTGGTTCCAGCTGCTGGCGACGTCTCCCCATCGCTAGCTGTCTCTGGCTCTGGCTCTGTCTCTGCGGCAATAGCTAACAAAACCAGCCCACTTTCTTGCAGCTCGCTCAGTTGCCGAAAGAAAGTCCAACGAGTCGTGAACGGGTGCGCGCGCTAAAGCATTAACGCGATTCAAGCTCCAATCAAATATCATACATATATATATTTATATATATATATATATATATAAACAACATCTGCAGACCATCTCAAACGTTTGCCTCCAATGAAAGTTGTTGCTGCTCGCCTCGATTCAAATGTGCAAACCAATGTGGCTTTATCTACTGTGCCTAGTAAGTGCTCGTAGTAAGTGTAGTGCATATACAAAGAACTTTATGTGAACGACAATGAGAATCTAGTTATGGAATCCATATAGTCTAGAGAAAAGCAGTTCCATTTGAATACTAGCTGTAGAAGTGCAACAGCATGTAAGGTTAGCAAAGATAGTGAAAAAATTTAGAATTATTTTGGCTTAGTTGTAGAGAGAGCTATTGTAGAGTGAAATATATTGTTTGTAGAAACATTATTGTTAAGCAAATGGAAGACAAGACTAATGGATTTGATAGGGAACAAATATTAAATGAAAATCTTTAAGGATTTTAAAGACTTAAAGAAGCTCATTAGCTATTCAAAGTAAAGCCACAAATTTTACTTTTCCTTCATTTGCTCCCAACTCTCAGCAAAGAAGTTTTTAGCTTTGTTGAAGCCATTTACAGGATATCTTAAACTCATCTTTTTCTGCTCAAAATTAACGAAAAAACTTTTTTATTAAGCAATAAAGTAAATGAAGCCGTTTTCTCTAAAAGTTTCCTTAAAGGAAATTGAAGATGGAAGAAAACAGAAAGATCTCCTAAGTAGAGTTCTTTAAGGCGATCTTCAACAGAGCTTCATTAGCTCAAAGTAGACATAGGAGTTTTTCTACTATTTACAGACACAAAGGAGTCTGCTCTATGTGGCTTGTGCTTGAAGGAATCTTAAAGTATAATCTCAGACTTGAACCGCTTTCCTCACACACAAACACATCAGACACTAGACTTCCGAACTCTAAGTCTCGCTGCCTGTCTTGGCCAAAGCTGTTAAGTAACTTTTGGCACAGGATATATTCAAACAGATATCAAGTGAAATTCAGGCAAAGTAAACCCCCCAATTACAGCCTCCTCACAGTCTCAACTTCGAGTGCATTGCGCCTGTTAGGCTAATCCGTGTAGACTCCATTGTCTGTTTGTAAAATTGTGAACAAAACAAAAACAAAAGCATGGCAAAACGGATTACGATGCCCACTGAACCTGAATTTGGTGACGGCGTTGAGGTTCAATGCTCAACAAAACAAACGGTTGCTGTTGCGTGTTGCAAGCGTTGTTGCATGCCACGCAGCCAGCCGGCAATCGATGGCAACCAATTATGAGATGGTACAGACAGAGAGAGAGAGAGAGAGAGAGAGAGTAGGGTGCAGCTAGCTAGTAGAGGCACGTGATTACGTTACGTGTTTTTTGCGGAAGCTACCGAAACACTGAACAAAAATGCGTCATACAGCGAGGGTTAAAAGTTAAAGGTTGACAAACATCTCTCTGCCAAGTTGTTGCCAAATAGTTAGAGAGTTGAGAGAAAGTTAACATAAATCGCTAAACATTGACGTCTCTTGCAGCTGCTGCCTTTGGCGCTGGGCGAGCACAGTCCAAGCAATGCCACTGCTCTAACTCAACTCGGAAGCAACAACAGCAACAGCAGCAGCAGCAGCGAGCTGATACCAAATGCTGAGAAACTCATACGCTATCGACGGCATCCACCTCATAGCAAACGCAACAAGCATCGAAGACGCACCAAGGGACCCAAGACTAAATATGGACCACCCAGTTATCCGGCGGAGCCACCGATTAGCTACTACAAGCACACGCCCTCATTTCCGACGCACCACGAGTTGCCCAGCTTCTCGCTGGATGATTTTCAACATTTGAAATTTGATGGCTCCGACTTTCAGATACCCGCTTCCAGCTACGAGGCACAGTCCATGGATCTGGATCTGTACAGCCATGATGAGCCGGACCTGTATGGCGCCCACAAGTTTCCCAGTCTAGAGTACAGCCTAGCCGATGGCCATGACTCACCTTCACCTTCGCTGAGCTCCTACGATCATAAGCCACATCAGAAATATGGCGTGCCACCGCAACATCAGAGCTATGATTCCCCCAACTCCTTTGTATCCCATCATTATGAGCCGCCACCGCCACCGCCTGCTCCGGCACATCCACCATCAACCAAATACGGAGCGCCCGCTGTGTCCAGCTTTAGGCATTCAGCTTCGCTACCTCCACCCGACTCCTACTCCATTTACGAACAAAAGATACCAAATTCTGGCTACCATCACAACTTTGCAGAGCCACCACCTAGACCCCCTGCACATAGTACCAACTTTGAGATCTCCTACTCACCGCCTGCATATGAGATATCCACCTCCTACCAGGCCAACGAGCCACAATATGAACACAACTATGCAAAGCCATCGCCTGGTCATAGCTATGAAGCACCACCATCGTCTCACGGTAGCTACCAGCCTCCAGCTTCACCTCCTGGTCATAGCTATGAAGCACCACCATCATCCCACGATAGCTATCAGCCTCCAGCTTCTTCTCCTGGTCATAGCTATGAAGCACCACCATCATCACACGATAGCTATCAGCCACCAGCTTCTTCTCCTGGTCATAGCTACCAACCACCAAGCTCTACCCACGACAGCTATCAGCCACCAAGTTCTTCCCATGACAACTATCAACCACCTGCTTCCTCTCATGATAGCTATCAGCCACCTAGTCATAGCTATCATCCATCATCTTCATCCCATGATAGCTATCATCCACCCGTTTCGACTCCTGATCATAGCTATCAGCCAGCGCCTTCGCCTAGTCACGACTATCAGCCGCCATCTTCTTCGCACAACAGCTATGAGACAGCACCTTCTCCTGAATACCAACCACCACAAGACGGTCACTTTGCGGAGCCACCACCACCATCATTACATCATTCTCCTAACACGTACTCCCAACCGGACACCCATCAACCTGTCCAGAGCTATCCACAGGAGAACTATGCACCACCGTCAGAGGAATTGCCACTCACGCCCAATCACAAATTTCCCAGTTTTGATTTTCCCAAATCCAGCTACGAGGTGCCCATCTATGATCCCATTCCCTTTGAGGCATCCAACAAGGAGGAACAGGAATCCTATCCACCCATACTGCCAGACAATACGCCCAACGAGCTGCCCTCGGATGATACCCATGCTGCAGGCAGCTCTCGAACACCAACAAAGAGTCGCAAGCGCAAGCGTCGCCCCACCTCGACGGTGGTCTCTAAGAAACATACGCTGGATGTGCCCGAGCTGCAACAGGCTTACGATGCTGACACTCATGTCCATGCGAGGGATACAGATTTAGATACAGTTGCTCATGGCACACGCTATGTGGAGCAGAAGCGAAAGTATGTCAGCTATGTAACGCCCTCGATAAGCACCACCACCACCACAACAACAACCACAGCGGCACCCTGGAGTCCCATGCGCCTGCGCACCACCTCCAGCAATGGCTTCATACCCACGGTGATTACAAGTACACCACCAACTCGCAGCAGAGGTCGTGGCACTTCACGCTTTCGCAGTCGTAACCCTAGCACTGAGGCGACCTCGACCGTGGTAACTATCGAGAAGTCTCGCTCGCAGAGCTATTACGATGGCACCATTGCACCGCCCACCTATCAACAGTTCACGGTGGGGCGTGGTGCGAGACCAACGCGACCCACACAGCTGCGTGGTGGTGGTGGTGCCACACTGGCCTTGCAGCCTGGTGGCACCGAACGCAATGCGACGCCAAGGCGCACCACCAAAGGCATCTTCGACACGACGCTCTTCAAGACGCCCCAGAGCGATCGCGAAATGGAACGTACACTTCATGCGCTACGTCAGAGCTTGCCAAAAAATCACAAACTATATTGAAAAGAAAGTTCTATATGGGGATAGTACTATGATCGGAACGGAATACATAAGACTAGTTTGGAGTTTGGAGTTAGGTTTAGAATTAGTTTAAGAATTTTAAATTAAATAAAAAGGAAAATATATAGAAAAGAAATATTGTATCTTAGATAACATCGGAAAAACTTGGATATGTCTAGTGGGTCCCATCGATCTTGAAGACTCAGGTATGCCCCTCTATTTATAAATTCAATCATTTTATAACTACGGTCAGGTCAGACCAGGCTTATTTGTTTATGAATAGATTTATAGGGTGTACCCTAGTCGTGCAGCCTTTGCCTAAAGCCCAGTTACTTAATATACATGTTAAGTGTCATCTACTTACCATGCGTTCAATAAAGTTGCGCCACTTTTTGCTTGTGCTGTACATTTGAAAGTCATTGAAGAATACTGGACCAGACGACGTAGATGGCAGATCGGGCAGAGTGGTGTCCAAATTGAAGGCGGAGCGGCATTTCTCCAGCAGCGCCTTCATTACAGGCATCAAGAACGAATACTCTTCCGGATTGCCAACTGGAAAATGGAAATGCAGCTGATGTAGCAAAGGTATAAAATATAATTTCATTGTCTAAGCACCTTCAATGGCATTATCGAGCGCTCGATTGATGCTGTAGAGCAGATAGGACAGTTCAGCGGGATCCTCTGTGGAACGACTTTGTAGTATGGCATGCAATTTGGCTGTGGCCATGGCCACAATGCCAGGATTCGGATGATGCGAGCATTTAAGCAACAGCCCCAGATACAAACGTATCATATCTGACCAATCATCCGAGGAGCCCTGCTGGAATATCATCAGAGCATCGAGTAGCGCCAGCACGCCATCCAACAGCTTTGTGGAGCACTTCTTGGACTCATCCTCATTGGAGCCAAGCACCACCAGCTCATAGACCATGCGCAAAATATTTGAGGCGTTCTAAAGATAGAAATGCAGAGATTAAAAAGAGAAAATTTAAAGTCGAATTAAGGTAAGTCACCTCCTGATTGATGTGCGTTTGACTGCCATGCTCCGAGAGATCGAATAGCGAAGCTTGCACTGCCATTTCCAAGATGCGCAGACGCAGCGACAAGTGCGAGGTGATAAGCTCATTGTTTAATGCCAGCAAGTTAATGCAGCCGAGCACTTGACCGCGCTCCTGCCAGCACTGCGGATGATCGTTGCCAATGCCGCGCCAGAATACGTTGAATAACGTGTTTGAAACCAAATAAACCAGCTGCTCCTCGCTGTCCACGTCGCCCTCGGCCATAAAGTCAAAGCCAGCGGTGCTCTAGGATGAGAGAAATATTAGACAAGGCCAGGAATGCATAAATATGAGAATACCCACCTCCATGGAATCGCTTTTCTTAGCTGGTCCATGCGGCGATTGTGTTGAGCTTTCGGAGCTCAAAGATTCCTCACGCTGTAGCGAAGCACTGGGCGTATTCTCGGTTTCCGTGGAGCTGCCCAGTGTGAGTGACTCGAAGGTGTCTTGAATGTCGTGCGTTGTCTGCCGTATAACCGAGAAGACGCTATTCACGTTCTCGACGACAGCGCCAGAGACGGATTCAGCGAGTTCTAGAAGCAAATCAATAATGATTTAGTAAACTGTATTAGATTACGGCTTCTGTCGCACTTACCCTTAATCTCGCTCTCAATCACTGTGGCTGCTTCGGAGACACTGGCTTGAATCTCATTGAGTATCAGTCCACTGTCGCTCTGCTCGTCCTGCGAGTGTTGCTGCTGCTGTTGCAGTTGAGCCAGTCCAATCTCCTGATCCGAGAAGGTAATAAGATCAGCTTGTGCCAGGAAACTGGAGTTATCCTCCAGCAACACATCCATATTGATGCCAAAGCTACGACGACGCTCCTCAACCGGCGGAATGCTTGTGATAGGCTTTCGGATGAGCAGGCGAGCAATGGACTCCTGCCAACCGGTCTGCTTGGCAATCGCCAACGTCGATTGTTGTTTAACAAACGTTGTTTGCAGCAAACGCTTGGCAATTTCCAGCTTCACCTGCAGATCACAGCTGCTCACATGATAGACGACAAACATGAGCCCACCATAGTCCGGCTGGGCGCCCAGCATCTCGTCCACAAGATAAAATAATATCGTTGAGCTAAGCGACATGGGCGTTATAAAGGAAAAGAAACCAGGAAACATGCTCTGCTCGCTGCTCGAATCGTACAGGCGCAACACCTGCTTATACTTTTGATGCACACGCGACGTGGCCAGCAAGGCTCCAATGAACTGTGAAAAGGAGGAGGCATTAAGAGAGAGAAGTACCATAAGATAATGGTGGTTGCACATACTCGTATAGCCGCCTCTTGAATCTCGCTGCTGTAGCTCTTGTCCACAAAGAAATTGTAGATGAGATTAGCGCTCTGGGGCTCGTGCAGCAGCAGCACCATCTGATCCTTGCAGTTCTTGCCGCGCACATACAACGTCAGCATTTCGAGCAGCTCGACCAGCACAAGCTCCTGTCGCACCGAGGCCAGAAAGGCAATTATAGCATTCACCTCCTTGATGTTCACATCCTTTTGCAAATAGAAGCGAACAATGCTGAAGAGCGTTGCACGAATTGTCCGCGCATCATCGCTGCAAATGTTATCCGGCGTGCTGTAATACTGACGCACTACATCCAGCATGAATTGGACGCCATAGCGTCGTCGAAAGTACTTCCGATCATTCTTGATCATCGCACTCAAATATTGAGCATGACCGAGGGTAATTTGGAACTGCAGACGTGACCAAATGGCAAAGTCGAAGACAATGTGCTCGTACAGTGCATCCAGCAGCTGGGCATTGCTGGTCGGTGTGGATTTGTGTGCCTGCAGCGATTCCATAAGCAGATGCGTAGCCATCAAGGCATTCACATCGAAGAACTGAGCAGGACAACGCTGGAGCATGGTGCCAATGATGGCCAGGCAGTCGCTGCTCAGCAGCTGTTGCTGATTGTTCTCATGCTCGTGCGTTAGATAGCGCAGCAGGCAGAGTAGACTGGCCAAGGGATGTTGAATCATCTTCCATTCTGTATACATATTCGACGAGAGCATTTCCCAGTCCGTAAACTCCTCGGCTGTGGGCGTTCTTAGCGATGGGGTTGTGGGTGATGGAGCCGACTCATCGCTCGCACTGCCAATGGATACATCCGCATCCTGTTCCTTAACCAAGCGATGCAGCATGGGCAGTATGGCATTGATGCCACCTATGCTATTGATTGTATCCTGTATCTTGATGGTCTTGCAGTACTGTGCACTTATTCGACCTGGATATTTGCCACCTGGTATCAAATCCTGGCAGCTGCCATGCCAGACTGCGCCAGGCGCATAGCAGAACACAAAACGCGAATTCAACTCCAGCAGATCGTTGTCCTGCGAGAAGATCGAGCTGAAATTGATGCCAGCATCGAAAATGGTCTTCAGGCTCGTTGTGGGCTCTGCTAGCAGCACGCCACCCAGCTGGCCCTGCAGGCACACCTGCTCGCCAAACACCGTGTCCTGCATGCCAATCGGAAAGTTCTTTACATTGGGATCAAAAGCAGTTTGAGTGCGCAAGGGTAGAGTAAAGTAGTTGGACACCTGAAATGGAATTAATAGATTAAATTGATAATGCGTGAGAGTTAACAAATCTAGCTTACATTCGCTGACAACGTGCGCTCTAGCAGACTGGGCAGCATGCCCTTGTAGGCCGGTCCGCTCTCCTGTGAGGAGGAACGCGGCATCGCGCCACCTTTGCCCACCTCACTTTGCTTGGGTGGTGGAGCCAGCACAGCGCCCACACCACACATGGTAAAGGGTTCATTTACAGCCTGCACTTTCAGCGTGGCGCTCAGCTTCTGCACAAAGTCCACATAGATGTTGATCTGGCTGTAGGAGAAGGGACGCTTAGGCGGCGTTATGGCCACTGTGAGATAATGCCACTGTCCATTGAGCAGCGTTTTCGTGGCTGTTGCTGTGGTCAGGTATTCGCGACGCGTTAATGCTGCCACCACCACATTGCCATTGGGCTGCACAAAGACCTCAAAACCACAGCCGCTGGCCGTGTGCAAGGTGAGCAGCATGCGCCGCGTATTCGACTCCGGTTGATCGAGTGTGTTGAAACGCACGAGCAGGTGAAAAATGAAGCCATACGATCCAGAGAGTGTCCAGTTCTTGATGTCGGGCACTAAAATGCCATCCGCTGGCTGCTCAATGGCGAAATACTGTGAGCAACAGTTGTTGCCGCGCAGGCTCTGCAGCGCAATCATGACGATGGTCTAGAAAGGATTTGAGTTAGTTTGTATTTCGTTGAAGGTATTTCGCATGTTATTCACCTGTTGCAGCTGCTTGCACTGTGCAAACTTTGTGCCCTGTCGCAGCAGCGTAAATATGCACTTCAGCTCCACGGGCACAATGCTCAGCTTGCTTAGCTCCTCGATCAGCTTGATTAGGTTCTGGGCACAGTTCTCGGCGAGCAGCTCGCTGCGCAGCAAGCAAACGCACACAGCTTTAACCACGCGACTGCCACAAGCAACAGTTTTACTGGGGATTGAAAAATAGTTGGATAAACTCGATATATATGGAAGTGAATTCTGTTTAGCCGTCACTCACGTGCCATAGTTATCCGTGCAGCCCTTGAGCAGCAGCACGCTGACATGCAACTGCTCCTGCTCCTGCAGATCTGGCAGCCACTGTAGCAGCTGCAGCATGACCTCCGGCAACACCAACACACGCTGCTCCGCATTGTAGCCCAAGCTGAAGCAAGCGTCCAAGAGCGCAATCGAAGGTGCTTCAAATTCACGCATGCTGCCAAAGAGACGTTCAATGCGTTCAGCGAGACGCAGCTGCTCTGCACAGCGTGGCGAGCTCTGTGTCAAGGCAGCCAAAGCATCCATTGTGCTGCTCAGAGCGCTTGTATGGGATATGTGCCAAGGCTAAGAGAAGAGCTAAGTGTGAGATAATTGTTTGCTATACAGGCATTGCCAGAGACTCACCCGAATGCTTTGTGGCAAACCAATGAGCAGCTCTAGCAGATTTGTCTCGCCAATGGCCTCGCTGACATCGCCGCCATGTGCTCCAGTATTTAAGAAGAGCTGCACAGCAGCCACACTCGCAGATAGTGCAGTCATATCAATAGCCACATCGCTGTCCGTGTCGCTGGTTATATCAAAGCTAGCAGCGCCGCTGTCAAAGTGCGTCGTTGCCAACAGCTGCTGCAGTGCATCACAATAGAGTTGGATTAATGTAACTAGATCTATTTGGCGCTGCAAGAGATGAACAAGCTTAGTGAGCGATACTCTAGATATACGACAACGACTTACTTCTTCTGGACTAGATTTTTGAAGTACAATGACCATCAAAGCATAACAATTGAGGGCCACATGGCGCAAGCTGCTCGCGCTCTCCCACTGCTGCAGAATGCGCATGATAATGGAAACAGTTGCTGGGCATATTGCTCGCATGCCATTGCGCTGCAGCAAACGACAAATTAAATATCCAAAACAAAAACAATATTTATATATATAGAACAGAAAGATAAACATACAGAGATTGAGAGAGAGAGGGGCAGGTAAAGGAGCTAGAGAGACAGATGATAAAAGCATTTAAACCACTCACCAAATTATTATCACAGTTTAGAAGCAGCCCATCACCCGAACGAAGGGCGTTTGTTGTAATTAGAGCGTTAGTAGTATTTCTAGATGTTGAATTCGAGTTTAGAGTTTTCTGCACGCACACACACAATGGTATAGAATATTTTTAAAGATTTTCTTATTCAACAACAATAAACAAAATGAAAAACGAAATGAAATTAGGAATTAAGCAGTGAATAGAAATAGGAAATATATATAAAAGAACAGAGTGCAGAAGGCAACGAATGTTATAAACAAATATTCATTTAGCTAATGTCAATTTCCAGACAAGAAAGATTTTCTATGAAACAAATGAAATTAGATAACAATGGCACAGGAAAAGAGAGAATAAACAACAATTATTTAGCTAATAGCATAATTCACAATTAAACAAGTTTGAATGAGAGTGCAGAAGGCAACAAATGTTATAAACAAATATTCATTTGGCTAATTTCAATTTCATTTACAGGAAATTTAGACAAGAATTTACAAATTAAATTAGATAACAATGGCACAGAAAAGAAAGGAACGTTAAAGATAATAATAAATAATATATATAGCAACAATTTTATAGCTAGTTTATAGCATAATTAACAAGAAGACAATTTTGAATGGAAATTACGAAGCAGTGAAATGATATTTAGCGGGGCCAATGTGCAGACGGGCTACAGTTTGTGTGCTCAATTAAAGACAATCATAAATAGATAGATAGATAACAAAATTAATTTAGATAGTTCATAGATTAATTCCGTAACAGAAGTTCAATTCTGTACGCTGTACCTGAGAGCCGCTGATAATGGCGCCCAGCACATGCAGCAGACTCTCTCCAATGTCGGCAAACCTTAGCAGTGCTTCGTTCTGAAAGCAATCTGTAAGGCACAATGCCAAAAATACATAAATACCAATAACAACCTAGATAAATGGAGCACAGCAACAGACCATAGATAAAGGGCACGATTTCTACGTGCACGGCATGCGGCTTATAGGGCAATCGGCTATAATCTGCCAATTGGTTGCGCAGAAAACTGCGCCAGGTTAGATAAGGATCGTACATGACCTCCAGAAATGATGAAAAACTGCGGAACAGATGACTCATGGCCAGCGAAGAGCGCGGCTGCTCCATTTGCTAAACACAAAATACAAAAAAACAAAAGTTTTATCTTTCAGCCGTTTCTATTTGTTGTTGTTCACTTACCTGGGCAAATACCTTTGTAAGTATGGCGATTAGATTGGGCTTGTACTCGTACTTGATGATGGCTAATATATTGTCGAAATGCCGGCATACAATAACCAAGCAGTCAATCAATATGGCCACCTGCTCGATGCCCTGCTCATCCAGATTATCCGTATCGCACTTATCCCTAGCCACAATGATGAACTTGCCAATGGCGGGCAGCAGCTCATCGGGTAGCCGACCTAGATGTGGTCCATTGTCTGGCTGCACTTCATGCCACAGCGGACAGTGGTCGGACTGAAAGTCCAGTTGCAATTGACTGCGCCAAATGTCCACAAAGCGTGCCACAAACTCACGAAAATACGTCTCATCATTCTGCAAGGAGCGTAAGCGAGGGCCAAGTGTTAAGTCTGACTGTGATTATATAATCATGCAAAATAGATATCTAATTTTCTACGGCCATAAAGGCGCGGTCACTTTTTGCGGTGATTAATGCAAGCAAAACCAAAAAAAAATAGCTAAAAGTGAAAAAAACACGTCACCTTCCCCGCCTGCAGCAACCGAGGAACAAAACAAAAGCCGCCAGCTAAACCCAATTAGAATTCCTTGCCAATTGCTTACCTTGGTTGTGTATTGCACCCACAAGTTGTATATGTCCTTTTTGTTGTCCATTTTTGTGTGGCTCAGCTTTGAAAAACCATTTGTTAATATTTTCAATCAGCGGCCTCAACAAAAAAAATTTGTTTACAAGAAGAAGAAGAGGCAGAGGCAGAATAGTAGCAACAGCAATAAGAATAGTCAAAAACAAATTGGCCGCTGCACTTGCTTAAATACAGCAGCAATTTCTTATTTTTGTGCTAATAGTAAGAGGAGAGTGCACTTTGGTTTTTAAACACTTTTATAAAATAACAAACATTTGTCAAATAGCAATTTTTTCCATTGCACGGCGAGTGCTGCAAGCCACAGCTGATAAGCAGCTGTTCTAGAGTTGCCAACTGTTGTGCGATTAATCGCATTTGCTAGCGCAACTATCGATGTATTTAGTGTTGAGTGCTGCAAAATGTGCGCCTATTTGTATGCTAAACAATATTGCGCCAGTTGCCGTTTCACAGTGTTGCAAAATATATCTTTGCCAGAGATGAGACATTTGAAAATATATGGGCGCCTTTTTGTATGCTAAGCAATATTTTATTATGCTAGCCATAGATATTGTGCCAGTGTCCGTTGCGCAGTGTTGAAAAATGTTTCCTGTTTGTATTTTGCTATCACTGCAATTGCCGTTTTATTAGTGTTGCAAAAGAAAATGGGTTTGAAAATTTAAAAATGCAGTAGTTTGTAGGCTGCTAAATGCGTATTTATTTCGAGATTTTGTTTCGCTTTTGTTTTCAATTCTAGTAGCATTTGTTTGTTTTTGTTTTTTAATTTTTTACATGATATTAGCTAGTAGTTGCGCTTTGTTTGTTTGTTTATCTTTTATCTTTTTATCGTTTTTATCATTTTTTGGTGTTCATGCAAATATCTTGTTGACAAACTATGTGTGTGTGTGTGTGTGTGTGTGTGTGTGTGTGTCTGTGAGTGTGTATCTTTGCTTATCTTTGATAGATTATTCGCAATAGGTGCAAGTACCGTTGCAAATGCGTCTATTTGCCTAGGCAACGAGTTTTGAGAGTATTCGCATTTGTTTTATTTTTTGTTATTTTTAGAAATATTACGATTAGTTTTTGTTTGTTTGCTTGCATTTTGGGTTTGGTTTGGTTTGGTTTTTGTTTGTTAATATAAAAAAGGAAACATTATATTTAGTTCTAAATTATTATGATTTTTGTTGTTTGTTTAATGCATAAGTATATATATTTAAAAGTTTTAATTGAATAGCTTGAACCATTTTTTCTTTGTTTGTTTTTAGTATCCTATAAATATCATTATCCACATATATATATACATATATATGTATATATATATCATATAATCTTAATAAAAATTAATATGTAGAAGAAAAATCTTATGCCTCTGTTTCCGTTAGTTAAAGCTGTGAGTTTTTATCCGCATTAAGATTAGAAGGATAACAATTGTTATTATTATTATTATTATTTTTATAGATATTTTTATCATTAATTAGAATTAATTTTTAATATACTTAGGCTGTTTTTTTAAATATTTATTATTATTTTTAATTGAAAATAAACAATGCTGCGTGAAATCTTTAAATTTAGCAAATATCTAAAAAAAAAATAAAGAAAATGCAGCGCGACTTTTTGTTAGTTTTTAATTTCTTTTTTTTTAGATTTTTTATGTTGCTTTTGCTTTTTGCTTTTTGGTATCGATTGTTGCGAATAGAAAAATAATTCAAGTAAATATTTTTTTGTTTTTTCTTTTTTTTTTTGTATATGCATTGTGTATAAGTATTATAATTTGCTTCTTTTTTTTAGGTATATAGGTATATATAGTACTTCATCTTAGATCTCTCTTCAAGTGGTTGTTGTTGTTATTGTATTTGTACCAATTAAAGTAACACTGCTTCCGTACAGTATTCTCCCACTCCTCTGCCTACTGCTCCTCCTTAAGTAACACTGCCTTAGATCAGTAGCCTTCCATTCCTCCTCCCCTTAAGTCACACTGGTTTTGATCAGTATTCTTCCACTTCTCTCCAAGTAACACTGCCTTAGGTCAGTATCCTTTCACTTCTCCTACTCAAGTAACAGTGCCTTAGGTCAGTATCCTCCCACTCCTCTTCCTCTTCAATTAAAGTAGCACTGCCTTCCATCAGTCGCCTATCACTCCGCTTTCTATTCCTCCTCCTCCTCTTCTCTTCTTCAGTTTTTCTCCTTTACGCATATTCATAATATTCATTATTCATTATTCATATCGTGAATAGAGTGAATGCTACAAATGTACCGTTAATTTTGAAATTGTGTGTGTGAGTGTGTGTGTTTGAAAGCTTATTCGAAAATATTACCGTTCGATCTATCATAAAATTATTATGTAACTGCAGTTGCGTGAGTGTTCAGTGATTCATAAGGTAAATATATATATATCTTTATATATATATATATATGTATATGTCTATATCATAGTTTTAAGTGTGTGTCTCTAACAGCTCTGAAGGTATTCAGGTTCGTTTCGCATTTGCATGCATTGTTTATCGATTGTTTTGGGTAGAAATACTTTGGTTTTTATTTTTGCTTATTTTTTGGTTTTTGCTTGCTGCATTGAACCGCTAGTCGAGCAACGGTTCATTTTCCGAATCGGAATCTAACATTTTCCAGACCATGCGCCTGACGTTTCAGACTGCCGCTGTCGGCCCAGGTGGAGTTGAGATACTCGTCGTCATCGTCTTGCTCAAGTTTCTGAAATTAAAGAAATGAAAAAAAGAAAATGAATTAAGAAAAGTTTGTGAACCGGTTTAAGGTCGAAGCGGTTCATCTGAAAGAGAGCTATATAAGAGAAGTAGTGAACCGGTTCGAGCCAAGAGCCGCAGCAAACAGATTAACTTTGAATTTATATACATCAGATTAAAATCTACGGTTCATGAACCGAACTAGTTCTTTACGTATTTAGATTCTGTTTAATATATAAGTGTATGCATGAGAAATTTAATGAAAAAAGGGAAATAATTGTTAAAAGAATCCAATGAACCAGTTTTAAGATGAACTGGTTCTTTATAGATTTAAGCGATTTGTTGAGCTTTGTTGAACTATAAACCGTTACATTGAAAATTGAAACCTTTTGTTTAATTAAAATATGTAGAAAAGCGGATTCGAACCATCAGCTAAACGATGAACCGAACCAAATATTTTAGTGATTCAAACCATGAACCGAACCAAACAGTTTTATGATTCAAGCCACAAAACTTGTGAATAAACGGAACTAAAATCAGTTCTAAACTAGTTCCATTGCACCATATTCATATATATCCATTAAGTTAGTCTTACCCTTGCACTGAGTTGGATGTGGAGAGGACGCCATTCTCTAGCGAATCTCGGGACAATTCATCGGCCATTTGCACCTTGAGCTGGTGGCCAAACGAATTGATCTCCGAGTTGGGCGTCATTTGTGAGCCCGCCGGAGATTGGGCGATGTAGTGGCCGGATTGAGTGGTGATTGAGCCACCCTGTGATATGCACCTGGTCATGCCGGGCCCACCATTGGGCAAGACACCATCCAGGCAGCTATCATTGGTCGTGGAGTCCATGTTAACAATCTGACTGCCAGCTGCATTGTCAGCCAGAACCGCTCCATCGCTATCGTCGACCGCATCGATATCATCGATGTCCATGTCCTCGGCATTCTTGTCGAGCGGCGCCGTCTCCTCATCCTCATTGTAGATCTTAAAGTACGCATAGGTCAGATAGATGACCGAAATGATGAACGATGGAATGGGTATGGCCATCGAATAGACCAAGTTCAGCGTATTCTGCCAATAGTCCAAATCGCTGATCACCAAGCTGGGATCCACCCTCGAGTAGTAGCAGGGAAACTTGATGCCGATCTTCGTATAGCGCTTCAGCCAGATCGTACAGTTCAGCATGGGCGGATAGCCGCAGCCCTTGACATTGGGAAAGAGGCGAGCGCCCACGTAGTAATAGGTGGAATTGTCGCCCATGAGTCCCTCGTTCAGCTCCGAGATCTCATCGAAGGGACGTCGCTCGCCCGTGATCATTGTGTTCGCAGCAGCAGCATCTGAATCCGAATCCGTTTCCGAATCCTCAATCAAATAGCCATTGGAGCCATCGGCATCTCCGAACTTCAGCTCCTCGAAGCGATTCGTGGCCATGGAACCAGTGCTATCCACATCCATGTCAATGCTATTGGCCACCAGGCCATCGTATTCGTAATCCCTCAGCGCACGCTCGTAGCGATCCGTGCGCTTCACGGGCGGCAGAATACGCTCGGCTTCACGCAAATTGATGTGATATTCCGTAAAGTTGAACTCGTCCGTGAAATTGTAGAGATTGAGGCGATAATTGACGCGTATCTGTGTGCACGTATAGATATCCTTGGTGCAGCCCTCACGGCACGACGACCACGAGCAGTTCTTGGCCCCAAAATAGATCTCCGTATCGTAGGTCTCACACAGCGCTGGCACCTCCTCGAACTGCATGAAGATCGTGGTGAAGGCCGGCTCAATCACGAACGGAACCAGAAACAGAAACGCGAACAAGCTGAACGTGCCGAGAAGTATGAAAAATGCCGTCGTATAGAAGAGCAACTTCTCCTTGGTGGTGCGTTTCTCGTGCTCATCTCCCATACTGTGGCTGTGGTCTCAATCGATGAATTGCTATCGATATCCGGTTTAGTAAGAGCACTCAAATGGCGCAAGGTCTGGCGGGGCAGGCAGGCAGCAAAAAGTTATTGGAGCGAGTGACAGAGAGAGAGAGAGAGGGGGGGCAGGCAAAGTGTGTAATTGTATATAATTATATATATATATATATATTTCGTATATATATATTTGCTTAAATATGTCTAATTATTTATATAGATTTATTTAAATTACTGAATGCACGCGCCTTGCTGCTTGGCTTAAGCTATTTATCGATTAACGATAACTATGAGCTACGATTTAAACGTTTACAACTACGGTGCAGTTATATCACAGGGCGAGTCGAGTACGTGTTACGTTTTTGCTTTTGCTTTTGCTTTTTCAGTTGCTGTTGTTGCTGTCGTTGCCTCTCCATTGCATCCTCTTCAGCTCGCATCACAGCAGCAGCCGCTGCTGAGCAGTTGAAGCAGCAGCAGCATTTTGCCTGCAATATTTGTTGTTGTTGCTGTTGCTGTTGCTGTTGTGCGCAATTAGGCTAAATACAATCCAGGGATGCGACACGGCACGCATGTTAGCCCTCATTGAATACTCCGCAAATCCTGACCAGCGGCCCACACACACACACACACACGCACATACACCGTTACCTTTGCCTTGGCTGTCTGTGTGTGCGTGTGTGCTGTCAACCTTTGCTAATTGCTTTATGCGTCCCAGCGGAGATGTTTCGTCAGCAGCATTCGACGTTGCAGTCGCTTTGCTGCTTTGCTTTGACAGCAGCAGCTCCTCGCCTCTATCTCTGCTCTTCTCTCCTCTCTCCTCTTTGGCTTTGCTTGATTATTTTATGACTGCGGCAAAAGGCTGCGCATACGTGTACGTGCGGGCGTCTGTATGTGTGTGTGTGTACGTGTATTGGTGTGTGTGTATGTTTGCCTATGCCCAATTTTGAGTAACGGCTTCTCACTCTGCTGCTGCCTGCTGTTGTTGTTGTTGTTGTTGCTTTTGTTGTTGCTGTTGTCGTCGCTGCTTAGCTTTTGCTATTTAGTTCATTTGTTGTTGCTTTTTGTTTTCATTTGGAACAAAATAAAATAATGCTGGACGGACAAATGTTGTTGTTGTTTTTTCTATTTTTTTTTCACTTATTTCCTCTTGCGCCTTCTTTTTTCGTGCTGCTTTTTTTCTTCATTTAATTCACTGCGCTCTTTGCTCTGTGCTTTGTCCTTTGCGCTTTCTCACACTATTCGTGCGGCCACGTGCAGCTGAAACACTGTGCGTAGCAAGCAATTGGTAAGGGGGGTTGAGTTCAAAATGCCGTTAGACGCGTACATGCTTAATTTACAGTTGTAAAAAATGCGTTAAAAATAGTTCGTTCGCTCGTTCGTTTGTTATTTTTTTATAAAACGCGTTGGCATTTTCATTGGCTTGTTATATTTATGTAACCACGACTGTGTACATATCTATATACATATAGTATATGTAATATATATATGTATGTATATGTATGTACATTTAAATGCTATTTGGGCTGTGCTTGTTATTCTTAGCGGCACTGTTTGCTGAAGTTGGCAGGGGCACAACATTGCGACGCGACGCTCGTGTGCCGTTATATTACGAAACGGAAATATGCCGTCGAGCAGCAGCAGCAGCAGCAGCCGCAGTAGCAGCTGCAGGCGAGGCCACAGTGTGGGCAAGAGGAAGAGGGCAGGTGTAGCCAACAACTGGCGACAATGAGCTCACATGGGCGGCACGACTAATAACTACTTCAATGGAGTTGCCTGTAGCTCTCCAAAAAACAGTGTCGTCCGCAGAGGTTGGGCAGGGTATGCAAAAAATATATATAAAAAATTGGAGCCGCATGTAATTTTCAATTCATTTGGCACGCAGGCCAGAGAGTGAGTGAGAGGGAGAAGCAGAGACGTAGGGGCAGAGAGAGAGAGAGGTGGCGACACTATGCGGCATGGCAGCGGACTTATTGGGAGAGCGGGGCACATGGCGGGTTGAGGGCGCCTTGGCGACTCCTCGTGCTTTGCACGAAACGATTTTTCATTTGCGTTTTGTGATTCAATTGGAGCCCAACAACAGAGGAAGAAAAAAGCAGGCAGGCAAATGGGCAACCGATTAAAATGGGGGCCAAGCGAAAGTCGAGTGTGGTTAATTCTGTTTTTTTATGACAAACATTGCCCAATGACATTGTTGTGGTTAACACATTAAGCCACGAGTGTCTCGCCTGGCCACTGTGACGTCGCACGCACACACACACACACACAGCCACACACACACAGCAGTGGAGTGTGCGTGTGTAACTGTTTACTCAAGGTTCAGGTTACGGTTACGCATTTTCAATCAGCAGCAAACAAACGGAACCTGAGCTCATTTACAGTATTTCGAAACAATTTTTAATGACCTGATTGCGCGTACGGGTCAAAAGTTCAAAATACAAAAAAAGAAAACAACGCACACGCACACTCACACACACACACACACAAGCACAGGCACACACATGCATATTCACATTTTGTCATTTTCGCTGGAGCCTCGGACCGACCGACAAAGAGGCGACGGCAATAAATGGCGGAGACAACGAGACAAGCGACAACGACGACGGCTGAACTCTTCACCGAAAGGACTGCCACTGCTGGCGTCGCTGCAGCTGAACGCTGGCTTCAGCTCCAGCACGAGCTGAGCTTTTGCGCTGCGCTGCGCTACACAAACACACGCACACACGCTCACACAAAAGCGTGCGGCATGCGCGACAGCTGGCAAGCTTTGCAGCTGCTGAGACAAACGATTCGTAGAGGCTTAGCGAGAATCGCTGCCAGACAAACGGCAAAGCTCGCTCTCTCACATGTAAAGCTTGCAGCAGCAGCACCAGCAGCAGCAGCAGCAACAGCAACAGTGGCGGCCACCCCAATGGATGACGTAAAGACAGGCATGGCCAGGCGCTTGCGCACGCCCAGCGACAGCTGCTCTCTCGCTTGGAAGAAATGTCAGAATATTTTTGTGGCGTAAACAGCAGGGAAAAAATGTGAGCCGCGAGCCGTGCACGTCACACTGAAAGTATTCATCTGTTTGGAAAATCACCTAAGAAAATTGTCGAATCAAATCAAATCAAATTTGCTGCCTTACAACAAATAAGAAACAACAAAACTGCGTTCAAAGTTAACAAAACTTATATTTAAGCAATATATTAGAAAATCGTGCTGCATTTCCATTATGAAACGCCTTTACGTGTGCGTGTGTATGTGATTGGTATGTGTGTGCGTGTGTCGCATGTGCTGCGCGCGTGTGTGTGTGTGCGTGTGTGTGTGTGTGTGAACGTAAATAAACCTCAATACATGGAACACCCACAACTTTGTACATGTGAGTAACGAATCATATTCAAAGAAACAAAAAAAAAACTGAAAGAACAAAAAGAAATGAAAGTAGAAAGAAAATGCAATTGACCTTCTTTCTGCTATGCAAGAAGTGTTGCCTACTTAGCAGCGCATTCGAAATTTTACCCCAAATAAAAGTCGCTTGAATCAAACATTTGTGAAGTTCCTCAATAACAGTTGCCATTGATTATTCAATGGGGGACAACTGGAAAAGCGGAAGGAAAACTTATTGTTATATATCTATTGTGAGTGAATATTTTATAGCCAGACTAGTTGTCACTTTCGCTGGTAAGTCAACAAAGCAAGGCCCTGCTCAAAGGCAAGTGAAAGGGCAAAGGATATTATTTCCTATAGAGAGTGTTAAATCAATTCTGAAAAAGCTTTTACGCTCGACAAGTCGTTGGCCAAGTGTTAAATTAAAAGTATAAATAGGCTATAAACTGTGAGTAAATTCAATCAAATTGCATGTGTTACAAAGTGCGTCAAATGGAACACCTTTTTTTTTATAGAATAAAGAAAATAGATTCCCTTTCACAGATGTATACAAATATAGTTACACATATTAAAAATAGAGATTTATATATATATTGAATATGCCCCTCTAGGAGCACGTCAAACAGGAATAAATAATTTGTTAAACGTAGTTTAACGCTTATTTCCATAGATATGCCAATAAGCAAACAATTGCCACGCTTTCAAATTTAGCGCCCATCGCATGGTCACTTTGCAGCAAGTTGGCAGCGCTGCGTTTATTTTTAACAGCGTTGCTTTCACTAAGACAACAATATATCGATAGTTTTTGTTAAACAACAATCGCAAGAAATATTAAACAAAGCCAACAAGTGAAATTTGCAATTTAAGCCGAAATTTTGTTGTCATTTTGCACAAATTAAACTGCCCAAAAATAAAGATTGAAGCATGGGCGCCGCCGTACTGCCCATACTATTCTTCACCTCACTGTGGGCCGCCGTTGGCATTGGCGGTTCGATCATTACGCCCCGTGGACCCCAAAGGCAGCTGATTCAATGCATTTTAATGCTAACCGCTGGCTGCTGCTGGCTCTTCTGGCTGTGCTGCTACCTGGCACAAATGAATCCGTTAATTGGACCCAGACTTAGCCGGCGTGCCATACAAATCATAGCCGAGTCCTGGAATATGCCCATCAAGGAGGGCTAACAATGGGAGCAGCATGTGGAGCAGGAGGCGTAGCATGAATATTCGTATTAAATCTCTATATTTTTTATAACTAAATCTAATTTACAACAATTGTTAATTTTGTGCATTGCAGCGCAAATTGTAGAGGAAATATACATATATACATACATATATTTATATAAAATGTAAACACATTAATAGAGCTCGCACGCTGACCCTGCCCTGCACTCAAAATGGTGGCGTAAACAGTTAAAGGGGCGTTGCAGTTGGAGGCGTGTTACATGCTTCAGTCATGCTTCAGCTTAATCAATGAAAGCAGCAGCTGGCAGCAGAGAGAGGGAGAGAGAGAGAGCGAGTGCAGCGCAAGGGCTTTGGAATGCGGATTTATTGATTTCTTTTTTTGTTAATAGAAAATGCGCGCGCAGCGCTTTGATTTGTTAAAAGAGAAATAGAGAGAGAGAGAGATGAGAGCAAGGCTGAAGCTGGCGGCATGTTGTCGGCGGTCAGGATGGCGACGACGACAATTGAGAGAAAGCACGAGCTGCACCAGCAGGAGCAGCAGCAGCAGCAGCAGAGGCCGCAGCAGCAGCAGCGATTCAGTGCGAAAAGTGTGCAAAGCGAAGCGAGGCGAGGTTCCAGCAGCAGAAATTAATAAAAAAAGAAGCCAAAGCAATGCCACAGCTGCTGAAACTAAAATTGAATATTAGAAATTAGCAAAAAGCAATAACTAGCTGTTAAATAGTTAATTACTAATTAATTAAGTTGTTATATCTAGTGCAAAAAAAGAAAAGAGAAAAAAAACGAAACTTTTTTGCACAAAACTTTTTTTTTTTGCTACTAAAAATCGATAATAGTTACAAATTGTGTAAAATTCAAAGCAGCTGCAAAAAGGATAAAGAGAAAACACATAAAAAAAGCGATTTACGCACGAGCTTGAAATCTGGTGTTATATAACAAACACACATAGAGCAAAGGCGAATCGATAGGACAGGCCAAGATGAAGCGCAACTAATTGGCCAAGCACGCGAGGCATTAGCATAAGCGAGAGTAAAAGAGAGCAGGCCAGCGAGCGAGCGAGCGAACGAGCGAGAGAGAGAGACAGGGATAGATAGTGTGACAACATTCTGGCCGAGATTAACTTGGAGTAAAGCGCAGCTACAGTCATGGGCAAGAAGAAAGTGCCCACCGAGGACCTGGTTGTGCCGCCACAGGACAATCGCATCTGTGGCACAATTTGCATATGCCAAATGACGCTCGTCCTTAGCTCGGTGGCATTGGTCTATCTGACCGTGGCCATCTATATGCCATCGACGCGGGCCTTCAAGAGCGGCATCGATCCGACGCCCGTCATGTGCACCACCACGCGGGCCGTCAACAAGGAAGGCTGCGAGTGGGGCAGCTGCGGCGAGTGGTGTCTGAGCAAAACTTCCGGCGCCTGCATACAGATCTATGTGAATTTGCGCAGCAACGGCACGAATCTCACGTTCCAGAATTGCACGAACTCAGCGAACAAAACGTGCTACGGCATCGACCAGGATCGCGCGGACAAGGCGCGCTGCATCAACGACGAGTGCAAGAATCTCACGGGCACCTTCAACTGCACCGCTGGCCAGTGCCTGAACATAACGGATGCCTTCGAGTGTGTGTTCCACAACAGCGACGCTCCAGTCAAGTGCTCGGGGCGACGTGGCAAGATCAACTGCATGGACATCAGTGGCCTGTTCTCGTGCAGTCGTGGCACCTGCCGCAAGATACGCACGCCATACAATTGCGATAGACGCTGCGTGGATATACCCACCCGGAACAAGAATGTGGTGGTGCTCAGTGGGGACAAGGTCTATCTGTCGCAGTGCCAGAATGCCATTAATGCGGAGACTTTGGAGGAGGTGTGGAATGAGTCGAGCGATAATGTGGCCATGACATCGTGTTACTTCATCAAGAACACCTCGGATCGAGTGGATGCGGTCGACTGCATCAATGGCTCGACGCTGGAGCATAATATGCTCAGCGATCTCACCAATTTTACATATCTCAGTCATTTGCATGTGTCGGTGGCGACGCCGGTGCCGGAGATCGCGCCGCCCGACGTCGATTTAACCATATCGAACGAATCGAAGCTGATGATCAATTTGGAGGGATGTGTCAATACACTGATGGATGAGTGCAAGGAGTTCCTGAAGGTGTTCGGCCGCGATGGCAGCGATCATAATGCACGCGCACGCTTCCCCTGCTTCTATTCGCCGTCGAAGAAGGATATTGTGGTGGCCCGCTTCGATCTGGAGGTCACCTATCGCCAGTTCGTGTTCGCGTCGGTGGTGCCGTCGGTGCTGTTCGTGGTATCCTGTTCGGTGCTGTTGCTCTGCCAGCGCACCGTCTATGTCGGCGACGATGCCAAGATGCGTTTCAAGGGCTGCGTCGACACGGCAACCATTCTATCCAAGAACAACGTCGGCGCACCGACCAACGGCGACATGGGTGGAGGCGGTGGCGATGAAGTCATGGCCCTATGAGATCCGTCACGTAAGCTTAACACAAAGAGCCTCTTCTAACTAGGGTAAACCACACACATCACACACACCTAGGCTGTGCTGCAGCTGTGCTACGTCGGAAAATTGCATTGCCTAATTGAAAATTGACAAGCGATGGGTAAATCAAATGAACTTGTTCCCCTCGTAGTGGATCCAACTCTAGGCGAAATACTCTAGCGATCCTATGCTCAAGTAGAGTTAGTGGCGATCTTAAAGGCGTGTTTAGCTCGTTAAGACTTAGGCGCAAGCTCACACACATAGAATTCCTAAGTTTAAAGTTCTATTTAACACACTTATACAAATATTTCTTTATAATACCTTACTATTCTCCTTAATATATAGTGAAAGTACAAATTCGTAGGGATTTCTCACTCAACTTTCCCTTCTCCAGAAAACTTCCTTCACAAAGAATTCCTTCAAAAAACTTTCTCCAGAAAACATCCTACAGAAAACATCCTTCTGCAAACTTCCTTCTGAAAACTTCCTCCTAAAAACTTCCTTCAGAAAACTTCGTTCAGAAAACTCCCCCTGAAAACTTCTTCCTTCTACAAACTTCCTTCTGCAAACTTCTTTCTGTAAACTTCCTTCAGAAAACTCCCACCTGAAAACTTCTTCCTGGAAACTTCCTTCTGAAAACTTCATCCAGAAAACATCCTTCAGAAAACATTCTACAGAAAACTTCATCCAGTAAACCTTCTATAAAAATCTACCTCCAGAAAACTTCCTTCAGAACACTTCCTTCTAAAAACTTCCTTCAGAAAACTTCCTTCTGCAAACTTCCTCCAGAAAACATCCTCCAAAAAAGATTCTACAGAAAACTTCATCCAGTAAATTTTCTATAGAAATCTACCTCCTGAAAACTACCTTCCTAAATACTCCTCCCAAACCCCATTCCTAACCACTTTTATATAGAACAAAACACATCTAAGAACTCTTAGATCCGAGCTGTAAGAGACTTATTTAGAGCTTGTTTTTGAAAGCTTCGTTTTCTCTGTATCTTTGCAGGCATTCCTCTGCTCCAGGAAGACAGTCCGGTTCATCAGACTGGCGTCTTCGCATTGCAATAAATGGAGTTGGGCATAGTAAACAATCGAGCAACACTTTGTAATCCTTCCATCGAACTACTAACAGACCACACACCTGAGCGCAGCTTGCTAAAGGACACTCCTGAGCTAACAGCAAACACAAAAAATACGAAACGAAAAACTATATAAAACTCTATATACAAGAGTATATAGAGAGAGATATATCTATATACACCACATGCGAGGCACGTGAACAATTCTCGAGTTACGAACACAAAGAACCGAAGAGAGGACAATATTAGTATAATTTCTATATTTGAATTCGATATTTTATGATTTCTTTTTTTGGATAGGCTAGAAAGGCGCCGCCATCTACTGAGAGTAATTAGCGTTAGGCATGGCCTGGTTGATTGATGCTTTAACTTTAAGTTAAGAAAAGAAGAAGAAGAAAAACAACAACAACATCTATAGGGAATACCTTCAATGCACTCACACACACAAGCACCCAAACACACACACACAGACACTCACACACACTCACAGAGGGAACTAGAATCAGCCCTTAGGAGCAGGCAAATAAAATTCAGCAAATGGTCAAACGGTTTGGAGGGATGCGTGATCAAAACTAAGAAGATTTATTAAACAAAAAAGACGAAGAAGAAGTTAACCTTAAACTAAATTAAAAAAACAAAAATTTAAATAAATTTAGATAACAAATTTAAAAATCCAACGCAATTTTAACAAAAAACAAAAAAAAAGAAGACTTAGATTAAAACTAAACAAAAATACAATTTCCATTTCGAAAGAAGAAAAAGGCGCAGCAGAGAGAAACTTGAAGAAGTAGCAGAGCGCAGTGAGACAAAACTCTCGGCAAAAAGTTGTTTATTGTTGTAGGCTTAGCGAGCAGCAAACGTTAGCGGTGTTCATTTTTAAGGCTTTTTTAGTGATAGGAAAGAAAACACAAAATAGAAAACAAACTTTTATCCACACACAACACACACACATACACACGCATACAGACACTCATAAGCAACCATGAAGAAGAGCTCCACATTGACGACCACCACATCGATGCCAACATCTCCGACGCTGTCGGCGCAAACGCTCTCGGCCAGCAAAATGAGCCTGAGCAGCAGCCGTTCGGGCCGATCCTCGTGTCAATCGCATGGACCAGTTCGACCAGGCAGCGGTTGCGTCGATGCGATTAAGGCCAAGCGAGAGGAGATCGAAATCGATACCATACTCGAGAAGGCGAAATTCTACACCTCCGTGTGCCTTGGTAAGTCCGTCCTTAAGTTGTCCTTCCTTTCCGTTGTCCTTTCTTGGTAAGTCCTTAATTCAGTTGCCCTTTCTTTGAGTTGTCCTTCCTTCCGTTCCTTCCTTAAGTTGTCCTTTCTTTCAGTTGTCCTTCCTTGGTAAGGCCTTAATTGAGTTGTCCTTTCTTTCAGTTGTCCTGCCTTCAGTTGCTTTTACTTTGAGTTGTCTTTCCTTCAGTCATCCTTCCTTTCGTTATCCTTTCTTCAGTTGTCTTTTCTTTCAGTTATCCTTCCCACAATTGTCCTTTCATTTATTCTTCCCTCAGTTGTCCTCCCCCTTCAGTTATCTTTCCTACTTCACATTCCTTTAGATAAGTTGCTTTACCTTTCACTCACTTTATCTCTCTCTCTCTCTCTAGGTACGACTGCCATTTTGTCGGTGTTCACATTTCTCTTCCTGATACCCTTTGTTGTGGATCCCGCAATTTCAACAATCATCGCCGACTACGATCCGGTGCCGGTGACCTGCATTGTGATCGATCACATCTATGCGGAGGGCATTAAGAATTGCAGCTGGAGTTCGTGTCGCGAGGGCTGCACCTCATCACTCACCAAGTATATAGCTTATAGACCTTATATACATATATCAGAATATTTATATGATTTCAATTCTATTCGATCAGGTGCCATCAGTTGTATGTCAACTATACGCGAATACCCTATAGCGAATGGGAGCGCAATCCTCGAGACTTGGAGCGCGTCAATTGGGACGTGAGCTATACAAAGTTTCTAATCAATTCCGAGGGTTGCGGCTATCCGCCGACGACCAATTGCAGCGTTTTCGCCAGACAATATGGGTGGGTTAACTTACAGCCATATGCCTCGCCAAAGACTAATCCACAATTACCTTACTATAGCTTCAATCACATTGGCGAGCCGTTTCCCTGCTACTATAGTCGCGCCTATCCGGAAGTGGTTATCGGGCGTTACTCATGGGAGAACAATCTGTACCATTTGGTGCTCTCGCTGATCATACCGAATGTTCTATTTGCCATTTCGATTGGTGTCTTGAGCTATTGGTATTGCCCCTGCTGTGAGAAGGCGTGCAATAAGTCCTCGCGCGTCTATGCCGAAAAGTTTCCAACCAAGGAAGAGTGAGTCTCATTTAAACAAAACAGACCAAATTCCCCGTATTGTAGTAATACCCCTATAAACACAGTCTCACACACATCCAACAATCTATATAATAATCCATATTGTGCCTTGTATTTGGAATTGTCAAAAGTTATCGTTATCGTTGTCGTTATCGATTGTACATGTTAAACCTTATTATATTGGCCGCTATAACCCTAACTTATCCTAAGTTTGTGAAATTACAATTGTAAGACTCGTATTTCCAATTTTATGTTCTCCATTCACCGACTTTTTCATGCCTTTTACGTGTTTCTTTCTTTCTCTCTCTCTCTCTCTCTCTCTCTCTCTCCTTCTCTCTTTCTTTCTTTCTTTTCTCTTTGTATAATTATTTACAGGATCGTTAACTGCATGAAATGTAATACGGAAAAGTCCTTAACTTTGAATGTATTTTGAATAACTAAAAAAAGCGACAGTGCCCGAATTATGAGAATCAAATTGAAATAGGCCTACAAAAAACTAGATCTAAGTAAAGCTCTATGTAACCAAAAAAGAAAATCTCAGCACGCTCAGTACACAAAAAAAAAAAAAAACAAAAGCAAAAAAAGGCTTTAAAAAAGTTACTCTGAAGTGTCCTTAGCAAATATATTTTTTGGCTGATCTCAGCTTCAAGCTAAGCCGCCATATCGTAAGAATTTAATCTATATAGCATAATACACCTCAAGGGCGTTTAGTTAGACCCATTTTTCAACTCTCTACAAGACTTTTTCTTCTAAACTAACAGAGCACAAAACAGATAAATGCATATTATAGACTATATACAACTGTGTTCATAAAAATAGTAGCACAGCTGAAAATATTATGTTTCACCTTTCAGTTGCGCTACTATTTTTCTGAACACAGTTTTAAATATTTTTCAGATACTTTCAAGTATTACTTAAAAACAAAAAAATAAAGAAATTCTGCACTAGTCCAGGCTTAATATTCACTATACAAAGCTCAGTTTAAATTCGATGAAAAAAGAAGCAAATCAAATTAAAATTGAAATTGAAATTGAAATGTCAAAAGTATATTTTAAAATCTAAAATTATATATATAAGCATGATTAAATGTATTTGCTAGTTCTATGTATTTCATTTTTGCATGTTTTACTTTAAGCTAAATACACTCGGAGAAAATATGCCTAACAAGCGTAGAGAAAACTTAGCTTTAACTGCTTGAAATAGGCTTTGACTCGTTTCGAACTTGAGTCTTTAGACTAGACTTTGACTAGACTTCGACTAGACTTCAGCTAGACATAGACTTCAGTTAAGTTTTGAGCTTAGCATATTATACTAAAAACAATCAATTTTTACTCTTTTTCAAGCATTCAATATATATTTTCTAAAAATAAGCGCAATATTTCTTAGTTTCAGAAGTCTGAAAACTTTTCTCAAATAGAAATTTAATAACTTGAAAAAAGTTTCAGCAGCTAGATTCTGAATCATTATTGCAAGTTTAGCTCGAATACTACACTTATTTTAAGCAGTATATGACTTTATTCAACAAATTTCATTTTTGTCTGAATTTGAATACTTCAAAAGTTAAATTAAATTTTAAATTTTTGCGCTTTTAACAGAGGAATTTGTTAGCTTGAAAAAAGCTAAATGCTACTGAACTCAAGATTCCGAATTGTAGTTGAATTTTGTAGCTAGAAAATGGCTTTGAAAAAGTTCTAGAACTAAGAAGTTTATAATTATTTTAAGTAGTATAAAAACTTACTTTTAAAATTATTATTGTTTTTCTAAATTTGTAGAGCAATTCTTTAATTTCACTTTAAGTTTTTGCATTCTAATTATTTGCCTCAAATAAGAATTTGACAGCTTGAAATAAGCTTTAAAAGTGCATAAGATTTATAGATATTTAGACTAAAATTGTGTTTGCTGGTATTTTCTCTGAGTGTAGCTCTCATAGGCCTACCACACACACACACACTCACATGTAGAAACCAACCCTCTGGCATGTTTTGACCTATTTGTTACTTTAATTGAATCAATCTAGCATTTGATCTATATAGCTTTACGATTCCAATCGATTCTTTTAGCAAACTTCTGTGTCACAGTGATGAAGATGATGAAATGGAATACTAGCAAAACACAAAAAAATAAAAAGAAACTCCTTAAACAAATAGCTAATTAACTATGTAGTCTATACCAATACACACACACACACACACACACGAACACAAACACACAAACATACAAATAGCTTATATATATACTATATATTGAAAGAGAAAAACCATCTGCCATTATTATATAGGACACATTTACTTATAGCGGAGCATTGACCAAACCAAACAAACTTTTCAAACTAATTTTGTTAAAAACTTTTCCATTTGTAGAACTTGATATGCTTTATATACCACATATATATACATATATATATTATATACTATATAAAAAGAACTCTTTATCTTGATAGTATTTGAGTTTTAAGAAATTTTCGCTTGTTTTTTTGTAACGCTTCTCGATGCTCCGCCTTTCCATAATATATAGATCCATTAGATAAAACTCAAATTTCTACACAAAACTAAATAAGATGCTTGTTTTCAAAAAAGAATTGTGATAGTAGTCATAAAAAACCAAAAAAAAAAGAAGAAATATTAAGTAAAAAATTCGTAAAAACGTAAAAAATCAAATGATTGTAAACCTAGCTAAAAAACAAACAAACAAACTGGGATTAGAGTTCTATATATTAGAGCTACATGAACTCAGACACACACCATAGAAGTCGGAACCAAATATATATATATATATATATATATATATGTATATTCCACAATCATTGAAATTCACAATTTGCGACATTTTGAAATAGTTTTAAAAAACTTATGTAAAAAACAAAAAACAATATAAAAATGAAACATTTAATGGAAATATATAACAAATATATACAAATATATATATACATATATCTATATATATATGTGTATATGTATATAGTATATATATAGCTTAATAGCAGTACCGATATATAACGCACGTTGCTTATGAGAATTTTTTAAAATCAAACCAAAAAATCCGACAAATATTTCAAAAAAACATTTTTTACTTAACGTGTCTTTATCAAATAAACAAATTTAACAAAACAAAAAAAAGCTAACGGCCTAATTAATAAATAAACAAATTACACTAAAAAAAAAACAATAAAGAGAGACTTTTATTTAAAGAGAGAGAGAGAGAGAGAGAGCAAAAGCTTTTGCTGTGCGCAGGCGTTGGGGTCTGGGAGGGAGGTCGGCAGACCAAGGGTTTGTTTTGGCATACTTTCACTTTCGGTTTCGTTTCGAAAGTAAAAGTATGCTTTCAGGCAGCCCTGGCTGAAAAAAAACAGGACACTGCCAGGACGAGCAGGCACAGGCACAGGCACTGGTTCAGTCAGTTGCAAGCGAGCGGTCAATAGCAGCGCACAGAACTCTGCGGGCACTTGTTGTGTTGCAGCAAAAGGACATTTAGGAACAGGAAAAGAGGAGTGAAGTACATGCACAGCAAGTGCAAAAGTTGGCCAAAACAAACGCAACTCAAATAGCTCACACAACAAACAAACAGTTGGCAACACAAATAGAACAAATAGCAGCAAATCAAACAGAAACAGAAACAGCAACAGCGACAGCGACAGCAACAGAAGAAACCACCCTTAACCCAGTCACCTTGAAAAGGATATATATAGGGTAAAGTGGCAAGAAAAGAACAAGTTTAAAGTGAAAGTCTACCTGTCGAACTCAACAAGTCCTGTCTAACCCATAGCCATGGCTCGGCGCAAAGACAAGCCGCGCCTCATACCCGAGCAGGATAAGCGCATCTGTCGCGCCATTTGCCTCTGCCAGCTGACCATGGTGCTGTCCTGTGTGTCCATTGTCTATCTCAGTGTGGCCATCTACTCGCCCTCGCTCAAGTAAGTACTCTTTCCCTCTCCCTCTCTCTCTCTCTATATATATATATATATATCCTTGCTCTTTTGTGCTACTTTAGAGCCTTCAAGTCGGGCTTTGAACTGGATCCGGTCATGTGCCAAACAGTCGATCGTCAAATGCCCAACAATTGTCCTTGGGCCTCGTGTGGCGAGTGGTGCTTGACACGCACCAGCGGCTTTTGTCCACAAATACACTCGGTGGTGCGACGCAATGGCACGGATATACAGCTCAACAATTGCACCAGAATCACCAATACTTCGTGTGCTGCGGTAAGTTGCGGAGTTTGAACTAAAAACGGAGTGGAGTGGGATCTTTTGAGTGATTTCCAACTCTAGAGAAGTTGAGCCATAATAGAAGAATCTTATAGAAAACACCAACAGAGAGCAATTACTTAGATCAGCCTGCAGCTGATACTGCTCTCTATGAACCACAAAATAAGATTAGAACATAGGACGTAGCACGCATCGCAGAGTTTGAACCACAAAAAGTAGAAGTTCTAGCGTAAAGACCTCTCATTGTCTGTAGTTTGAACCACTGCGAAGTTTAAACCACAAAATCCTAATGAAAAGCAGGACTCTTGACAGAGTTTGATCCACTTCAAACCACTGTAAAGTGTGAACCACAAAAAGTAGTAATGCCCAGATGAATTCCTATCATTTCTTTCTTAAGATTGAATCACTACTGAAATTCTAAGTCAAAGCGTGAATCATAGCTGTTTCACAGCATTTCTCTTATTTGTGGAGTCTGAGCCACTAAGAAATTTGAACTACAAAAAGCAAGTTTTCTTAATATAGCATTCCGCTAACATCATTCTGTGCCTTCATTAAGTTACAACCGTAAAATTAATCGAGCAAAAACGTCATTTCCTTGAGACAGTTGAACCACTGCGTAGTTTGAACCATCAATAAAAGAAAATCGGTAAATAGATGACTCAGAGCCTGCCAATCCGATGGGAAGGCAAATATATGTCAAGTATTTGCAGCATTTGCAGCATTTGTCTGGCGCCAAGGCGTCTTTACGATCCATTAACGGAAATGGACATGCAAACATCTCATCTTTTTACTACATCTTCCTCTTTCCTCTATCGTTTTCAGATTGACCTGAATCGCTTGAACAAATTCAACTGCAACAATGGCACCGTCTGCAACAACATTCGCGGCGTCTTTAACTGCTCCAATGGTAAGTACTTAAAGATACCCTAAGATAAGGATATCCTCTTTATAGGAGATTATATATATTATATAGTAGATTGCATGAATACCGAGCTTAGGTATAGACCAGCAATCAGATTCTGTACTTCTTCTCAACTTCTCTTCAACTTTTCCTTAATTTCTCTTTAACTTCTCTTCGACTTCTCTTTAACTTCTCTTCAACTTCTCTTCAACTTCTCTTCGACTTCTCTTTAACTTCTCTTTAACTTCTCTTTAATTTCTCTTTAACTTCTCTGTAACTTCTCTTCAAATTCTTTTCAAATTCTCTTAAAATTCTCTTCAACTTCTCTTCAACTTCTCTTCAACTTCTCTTCGACTTCTCTTCAACTTCTCTTCAACTTCTCTTCAACTTCTCTTCAACTTCTCTTCAACTTCTCTTCAACTTCAATTTAACTTCAATTTAACTTCTTTTTAACTTCTTTTTAACTTCTCTTCGACTTCTCTTCAACTTCTCTTCAACTTCTCTTCAACTTCTCTTCAACTTTTCTATAACTTCTCTTCAACTTCTCTTCAACTTCTCTTTAACGTCTTCTCAACTTCTCTTCAACTTGTCTTCAACTTGTCTTCAACTTCTCTTCAACTTCTTTTCGACTTCATCTCCACTTCTTCTAAACTTCTTCTCTTCTTTCTTCAGGTCACTGCAAAAATATGTCGGAGTTCTTTTTGTGCCATCATAAGCCCGATGGCCCAGTCATAAACTCTGCCAAGGACAATACCAAGTTGAATGGCTTCTTCGAGTGCCATGGCGTGCACTGCACGAAGATCAAGCGACCCTTCAGCTGCGATCGCTATTGCTCACGCATAACCACAGCCAATATCAATACGCTGATCATGCATGTAAGTATCTCTAAAAGATTTCGATTATAAATATCCTTGACATTGATCCGCCCGTACAGGAGGACAATGTAATTGCCGCCGACTGTGAGAATGCGGTGGCCTTCAATGAGGCACGCGGCAAGGAGCATGGCGTACGCATTGAACCCACCGAATTCTGGAAGGAGGACGATGGCAATCTCTTGACCAATTGTGCTACCGTCACTCGCGAGCCCGACAATCGCATTACGTAAGCAAAAGCCAGAATTGAACTGATATAAACTATATTGAAATGCATTTCCATTAGCGCCACGGACTGTCTGAATGGCACTTTGCTGGAGCATGAGACTCTGCCGGCTCCGTATATGAACTTTACCCAGTTCTGGGCCATCTATGAGAACAGTACACATGCCGTAGATCCGGAGCAAAAGTTTCTGCCCAATCAGGCGAATCTAACCATTTACAGCTGGAAGAAACTGTTCATCAATCTGGAGGGTTGCGTCAATACACTCAAGGGGGAGTGCAAGGACTTCGTGGCCCGCTATGGCAACGATGGCGATAATAACACAGCTCAGTCACGCTATCAATGCTACTACAACAAGGTAACCAAGGAGCTGGCCAACCAGCTGAGGTGGGGCATCAGATTTCAGTTGTGCATAAGAAATGTTTGTAGCAGGTGTGGTTAAGGCAAGAAATTGACCAAGCAGCGGTGTATCAAGTATCAGAGTATACCCTATAGGTTATAGCTATTGGCAAATGAGGTAGTATATGCTTAGAGCATGTGTGTAACAGTCAAGGCAAGCTAAATTCTACTTCAAAGAGAGAAAGTAAGTTTACAGGGTAGCTGCTAGTCTATCATTCATGAAAATAGCACTAGAAGCAAAAGTATTTAATACAGGAAAGGATATTTACAGTTCGGAAAAACAGGTAGAGCAGCATAGTTACTATATATGAAAAAATGAGAAATTACAGGGTATTTTCTAGTCACATAAAATTAAAAAAAACGTACTAATATTTTGGATTTTGAAACGAATTAAAAGATCAGCATCGTTAATGAGAAGAAAGAAAGTTAGTTTACAGAGAGAGTATCTGATAGTCTATCAGCTATAACAACTTTAACAATGCTTCTTTCAGGATGCAAATGTGGAATTTGTGGTCGCACGCTACGATCTGGATAAGGTCTACCGCGAGCTCGTCGTCTCACTGATTGTGCCGATTGTGCTCTTTGTCATCTCCTCTATATCGCTGTGCGTGATAACAAAGTCCGTCAAGGTGAGTGAGCTTTGGAGTAATTATCAAGTGAAAGGTATTAAATACTCTTCGTTTTTGCAGGTGGGTGACGATGCAAAGATGCGTTGCGTTTGCGCTGGCGATGATTCCGATGATGATGTCTTTGGCAATGCGGCCGCCAATCAGCCGGAACAAGTTTATGACACAGATGACGATGTGGTTGAAATTGAGCAACAACAAGTGGTTGAAGTGGAGGTGGTGCAGATGTCTGAGCAGCAGTTGCCATACGATACACCCGAGATGATTGGCAGCACCAAATCCTTGATACCATTAAGTCCAACTGCCGGCTCCACCGAACAGCATTTCACCGAGGATCAGGACGAAAAGGCGAGCAAATGTGATGTGCCCGAAAAGCCGCTAGTTATACTTTAAATATATATATAGTTGTAGTCTATATATATAGTACTATATAGTTGAAGGTTAGCTATAAAGTGAGCTCAGGATATATGCTTGAAAATCGAAACGAACGAGAACAACAAACGCTATGTGGAAGACACTCTACCAAATCTTTAGGGACCTGCAAAAGTTTACTTCAAATCTGATTTTTATATATAGATATATATCTGATTTTTCTTAGCAATCACATTACTTTTATAGAAAATACAGTTCAATGTAACTCTCAAGAGCTTTATAACTAACCTCTTTAAAGTTAGGAATATGAACAACTACACATATATATATATATATACAATATATATACCCACTTAATCCGCTTGGTTCAGTAGATGTGCCTTGGAATTTGCAAAATCGGTTGCATTTAGAACAAGAATTTATATATATATACACAAAACACATACACATACATATAATCCAGGGAATATATAGTAATACAAAACTCGACAAAAACTCGATTCTTTTATCTGCTGAACCATAGAACTATATAGATATATGTATATATATAAGCTCTTAGAAAACGGCACCAAAAATCTATTAATATTTTATTTTGGGCAAATGCATTTATTTAGAGAAAAGATGACAAATCAAGTTTCTAGAACACTGAAAACACATAGATTTAAGGGCTACTGATCTTTGGCCTTCGTTTTCAAATGTTCGATTTACAATTTACGATTTAGTAGCTATGCCAGTATACAATGAAATCTCTTATACTCTGAACTAGTTTAGCTCATCTATGCGAAATTTATCTATGAAAAGTATGGGCTGCAAAACTGTAAAAGAATATGCAAAGTATTCAAACTAAAATTTCTGTATTTTTTTTTCAAAGAAAATTTATAACAAATCAAAAGTTTTTTGTTGCGAATTCAATATAAAGAAATTTAAGTTAGGGCAAAATTGGCTAGATCTTATTTTACAGTTCGAACCAAAGTCTAATGAATATTTCTTCAAACCCAATTTGCACTGCCCTTAAGAAATAGGGCATATCTTTTGTGGCCCAGCTTAACTTAACTTACAAACCTAAATATTATATATAAAACATTTATAGATATATATACTTTATATACATATGTAAGTGCATACTTATAGAAACTATATAATAAATAAAGCATTTCATAGCTCGCTCGAGCAAGAAAAAGCAAGTTTAGAATGAAGAAACTCTGAAGACCTTTAAAGGAGTTCAGCAATGGCCTTTGTCTGTTTTCACGCCACAGACATAGCTATATAAGCGTAATACTATATATTTCAAATCTCCAATTTCCAGCATCACAAAACTCCTTAAACTAAGTAAACGAGCATAGTTCAGACTTACCTTGAGCTCCTCCTGACGCTTGAAGTTGGCTGCCATCATTTGACGACGCAGTTGCTCGTTGACGACCTGCTCCCTGCCAGGTGGACCCTCGCCTAGTTGATTCAACTTGACCACCACCTGATGGACAACCAATAATAATAGCTATTACAGCATCTTTACATAACTGAAACTCAGCTCATCACCTTAGTCTTATCATTGGTGCCCAAATACTCCTTCAGCTGTTTGCCCGTCAAAATTTGACGTCCTGCAAACCACAATTGCGCCTTGGACGGCTCAATGACCTCCTTGGAGGCCTGTGTGCCGCTCAGATCCTCCATATTAATAAATTCCATTTGAATGGTATCATGCGGTGGCAGCTTCATTGGATAGACAATCATCACGGCGCCGCGCAAGATGTTCAAAGCCTCCTCAACGATCTTCAGGGTCAAGACAGAGTTCGATTTGCACAATTTCTGTTGCATGTGAAACGGTAAATAAATATATAGACATACAGCAAATGGACATACAGATGTGGTCATAAGAATAGTAGTGCGACTGAAATGTTGGACAAGATTTTGTGTTGTTTGATTCAGTCTCACTACTATTTTTCTGACCACAGCTGTGTATGGCAATTTACCTTATCAATCATTGCCTTAGCATCAGTCACCGCCTTTTCCAGCACTTTGCGCATTGTTTCGTTAGGCTGTTGGCCGTTGCGCCGGCACAGCGGATCCTTGTTAAAGGTGAAGCCGCCCATGGGTATGCATTTATCAGCCCACTCATCCTTCAGATGCAGCTCCTCAATTTGATCATCGTTTAGCTGGCGCATCTGTTCGGGCAGCATGGTACCGTGCTCGGCTAGCTCCTCCATCTCCATGCAAATGCGCTGAACTTTTAAGCGGCCATTGAAAACCGATACCAACTCTCGTATAACGGTATCGGTGGCTGCGTTCACACTTGTCTCATAGAGAAACACATGATCATCGCCGCGTTTCACATGTAGCACAACCATTTTGGGCAGAAATATATATTTATTTAGTTAGATATGACTCGAGCCGTATTTGTCGAGCTTAGATTTTCATTTGTTTAGCAAATAAAACTCGGTTGCTATATAGCGCAAGTAAAACTATTGTTGATTGTTATTGAGCGTGCCTGAGTGTTGACGGCGTTGCCAGCTTGGTGTTGGCATGGCAACGCTTGATCAGTTAATGTAACGGTTGAATGTTGCCCGAAATAAATGTTATTGTTATCGCATGGCCTCCACTAATAGTGTTGCCAGTATGCAATAGGCATGGCAACGCTAACGAGCTGTGGCGCTTGAATTTGAATGTTGCTGTGCGGCAAACAAAACGTTTATTTATTTTCGATTAGCAACAATCTGAAACAATCAAAATTATTGCACAAGAAAATTTTTTTATTTTTTCATTGTTTCCTAAAAATATTTATGCAATAGTACACAATAAATTAATATACTCTAACTTACAATATGAAAAATATACACCTGTGTAGCGCATATAGGTGTAGAGGGTAGTAAAGTACAAGTAGCCTACGTATGTATATCCGTTTTTAATGCATTCCCAATGTAGATATATACAATAATTCAGCTGACCATGGCTGTTAGCCTCTGACTGCTGCTCGTAACTATGTTGGAGGGAAACCGGCCTTAATCAGATCCATGTTTAAATTATGTCTAAATAGCTGTGCGCATCAATTAACTAAAAGTCTTTGAGCATTCGTACGCGTCTGAGAGAGCTCGAAACGAAGGGAATTTTTAGCTCGGGCCGTGTTTTTTAGGGGCGTTTCACTGTACATCTGGCTATCTGAGCACACGTCGGAAATTCTCCATCTCGTATATACTGTTGGATAATCTGCAATTGAAGCAAAAACACATTAATTAGTGACATGCATGAATGTTATATAGAAAATGGGGGGGAATGGCGCGGCTCGGCTAAGCGATACCCTGTACTTAGTGATGATGTACTGTTTACTTGAGACATACTCATTTCCAAATATTATGTTGATCACAAATTTTTGCTGTCCAACATTTCACTCGAACTACTATTTTTGTGACCACAGTACTACTATTTCTCTGAACACAGCACTACTATTTCTCTGATCACAGCTGCACATTATCACTTAGCCAATATACCCTGTTATAAAAACCCCTTTTCAAGGTGTAAATACCCACCTGCCAAAGGCATTGAAGAGCGCTACAATTTCCGTGCGCGACAATCGGAATATAGGATCCGCCTCGATGTGTGGCTTATCCCAAATCCCACTCTCCGTGGCCAAATTCAGTTTTTCCGAGTAGAGTATCTTGAGTGCGGTGCCCAGACCTTGCGTCTGCAGCTTGCCCCACAGCTTGCACTTATCACAGCCAACACAATCCATAATGCGTGAGATATTTCGGAATTTCTCCTTATAATCATGCTTGAACTTGATCGATGCAATGCCGCTGCTGAACAGGGCATTCTCATTGAAGTGAGATTGGAAGGATCTGCAATGAGATATATATGTGATATATGATATATGATATCTGATGTATATCTACTATAGCTCTACTTACTCTATGACCGCTAGCATATCATGCATGGCCAGCTTGACTTCCTCATCCTCCTCGGCTATGCCCGTATAGTAGTTCTCACGCCGCAGATATGGCGCTGCCTTTGCCAAAGCTCTCAATTCGACTAGATAGATGAAGTACAGATTGCGTAGCCAGTGTGGACCCTCGCCGCTGGTTGTCTCTGGACTAAAGCGACGCTTAAACTCCTTGACATTGGGTCCCCAGATGCCTTGCGGATCCAGGAAATCCTTCGTCTCGGACAACAAATATTTCGAGCACAAGTGTATATTGATGCTGGAGTGTAGGCCGGAGATGATGCGATAGAAGGCGCGTTGCTCCAAGCAGACGTCACGCAACTCCATGTGGGGCATATAGCTAGAGAATTTATTGGCTGTCTCGTTGTTGCCACCAAAGCAGTTCTCCAGATAGATGCTATTCCAGATGCGATGTGCCGAGTCGCCTTTGTAGCCCGTATAACGTTCCGGGTTCAGCAAGAGATCCACATACTGTGCATCCACATCATGATCGTCGACAATGCAAAAATCTTCCTCGGCCTCATCGTGCTTGGCCCACAATTCGAATTCCCTATGAGCCTGATCACTGATGCTCGTGTCCAGGAAACCCAAGGCGCTATCGAAATCCTCCACATCCGAGCAACCGCTGTCCAGCTGTGCCTCACGCGTGTACTAGATAAATATAGATCAGTTAATGAGGAAGTCCAATGAGTGAAGAGACTTAGCCCTACAGCTGTGCAAATAATGACGTAATAATGTTTCAGACAAGCTCTCAAAGCGGGGCGGGTCTTAAAAGGGGGCCGCATCTCATTGAACTTTCCACATCTGTGCCAATAAGCCACGTCAAGCACTGATGATATATATATATATATATATACATTATACTTTATCTGGCAGACACGTTCATTCATTGAGTTGTATATTTTTAGATAGTGATTGGAATTTATGGCAATTCATCCAACTCAGCAGCAAGATAATAAATAAATATTGTTTTATTTAAAGGAAATGCTCTGTCGAAAATCAATTAAACCAGCTGCTGATAACAGAACTGAAGAGATACAGTGAAGTTGCTCATAGAAGAACAACAGCTGCTTTTAATTAAAACATGTTTTAAGAAACGAAGCGAATCGATTGGCTTTGTATAGAATATAGGAAATTTATGATATAGGAAATCGAATGGATTTATAGAACAAAAACTTTAACTCAATCTTTTGTTACTACAAAAACTAGTTGCTATGAACAAATTTACTAGATATATTGATAAGATCTTATCACTGTTACAATGCCTTAGAAGAACTCTCTCTACAAAAATCTCTTCAAATCCATTCTAGCGTTAACTTTAGGCCAACTTTCACTCTATTCACTGCAGTAGACATTCATTTTAGGCCACTTTCACTGTAGAAGCAGTGCAGCTACACTTACGCGAAAAGAAAAACAATATATATAATATATAAACCCACCTTAAAGGATGCCGCCTTATCACGATGCTCTGGCTGATCCTTCATGCCCTCTGGTATGGCCTGCTCCTCGCAGTTTTCCACCTGACAGAAACGTATGGCACAACGACTGTCATCCGGCCAGAAGGGACAGTCCTGCTTCAAATTGACCTTGTAGAAGCGAAAGAAGTTCTTCACCAGCAAACTCTGCAGTCGCGGATAGACTTTCATGTTATTAAAGTGATCCACCGTGTCCACATCGCAGCTGCAATCGTTAATGGAGCCCTCAAGCTGACAAATTTATATATAGTATAATTCAGCTGTATGATTCATTCGCCCGCCTTACCTCACAGAAACAATTCTTGTTCGTTTCAGCCTCATCGAGCGCCGCAAAATATCCGCCCGTAAAATCCGTCCAATATAACAGGACAAGCAAAGCGATTGCTAGGCCACTGCTGGCTAGAGCATTGCGCCGCAATTTGTGTGTTGGTGTCATTGTTGTTGTGGTAATTGCACACTGCTACTAGTTGGTGTGGTTTCCAACTAACTCCCACCGATTTCGTCAGTATATTAATTCGTTAATGTTGCCAGTTACGAGGTATTTATTCACCGCATTGTTTGTTTGCTACGACGCAGCTGATTTTGGACACGTACGTATATTAATATCGATATATACTTGCTCTGTGCTGTGCCAACGGCATCGATGCTTCTTTTGCCATTCAAATGGCTGCGCTGTTCGACGGCGTTGCCACATCAATTCAAGCGGTTCAATCAACTGTCCCGAGCCGTTACATTCAAATATTACAAGAGAAACATTGATGTTTTGATATTTGTATTTTTATTGTATGGAGAACACATTTTGAATTTTGATTGTCAACACCTACACCTACAGCGTATTTACGTATTGATACTAAGTTTTTGCCACATTTAATAAAACTGAAATTAATTGTTTTTGATTTGCATAGATATTGATTGAATTGTCTTCAAATTGATTGATAAATGTTAATATTGTTGTTTTTGCATTTCTGATGATGTTAATTAATTACATCAAATATTGATTTGCATCTATTCACCGATAAAGCATTCACCTTTTGTTCCCATGACAAGCCCTCAGCCCCTTTTTACATGATCCTCAATATGCAAATCGAGTTCGGTTCGTCCAACTCTCTCGCCTCTCCCTAAAATCAGATCATAGGAACGAGCAGGGCTGCAGCGAGGAGGGGTGGCAAAATGATTAAGCATAAATCGCTTAGGGTACTATTCGACGATAGAGTTGGAAAACAAAAGATGTAACCACAATAATAAAGAAAAACATAGATTATCAAAATAGATATTTTAAGATTATCGAATTTGATTTAGTTGAACTAAAAATAAAATTTATATTTAAAATGAAAAATAAAATGTGTTGTTCAGAAAATAATTTTTTTAAAAAATATTTTAAATCATTTTTTAACTAATTCTTTAAAAATTCTTATATTTATATTTAATACGACTTTACTCTTTGTAAGACTTTCATAACTGTACCAAGCACCCATTACTCAATTTGCACTCTATCCACGTCTCACATCAACTTCTTCTTCTTCTTCATCTTCTTGTAGGTCCGCTTTGCATGCTTCATTATCATATATAGCTGCCCGATCCGCAGTTCCCACGAAAAAGTGAAATGACAAAAACGGGATGAGCAAAAAAAAAACACACGCAAACGGTATAAAAAAGAGGAAAAATCAGCTAAAAAAAAAGTGTACACAAGCAAAGGGTTTAATCATCTATATTTTTTTTTTAAATAGGACGATTAATGTAGAAAAAAAGCAGACGCGAAAAACATGTGTGGCCGAAAAGGACGACCCTCGATCCATTGTTTGAGATTGAAAAGGAATCAACGTGATTTGCATACGCAGGACGACAGCAAACGAGAGAGAGAGAGAGAGAGAGAGGACGGCTGAACCACCACCACCACCAACACAGGACCTTATCTATTTGCCTTGTGCCCAGGGGCCAGGATCTCAGGTATACGAAATATGCTCACCGAATGATAAATAAGTTTTTTTCTACAATTTTTTTCTAAAGTTTTTTCACTTTTTTTATACCACTTTCAATTTTTTTTTTTTTTTTGTAGGCAGCGTTTTATTCAAATTTCGTTCGTGTGAAGAATGTTTAGGATGCCTGGAGCCTGGGAACATCCGAAAAATACAGAGACTGAGATGCCGCATCATTTAAAAGATCTTCCTTAAGGTTGTCCTTTTGCTAGACATTTGTTAGACAAGCCATAAGCGCTGCCAGCTCTAATTAGCTAGACAAAGTAAAAGTAAAATTTTAGAAATCCCTTTCTTTGCATATTTGAGGTTAAGATGATGCCCAAGCCACGTGACGTTCAGCTTAAGCAGGCGATTATGCAATTTTTCCCATCCTCATTCGATTTCTGCACTCATAATTGCATTTCAACAATGTTTGACAACAGTAAAAACACGTCAACAGTTATCCCAGCACTGCATTTGCATGCGAAACTTCAGGTAATCACGAAATGCCCTGCTGACTTGCGAAATTTGCATAGGTTTCGCATAGGGTGCACTTGAAATTTGCATAACTAAGCCGTGTGAGCGATGCGCTGAAAAGAGACAACAATTGCAGCAATATAATCCGCTAAGTGGGCACACTCCGGGGTTAATGCTTAAGCGAGAAGCAGAGAAGGTCGCAAAAAATGTGTGAAGTGCCAATAATTACAGCTATTACAGCTGCTGTCAAGCGATCCTTTTTTCGCATAAGCGACCTACGCTCTGCCTGCTGCCTGCTGCCTGCTGCCCGCGGCCTGCTGCTGAGAACAGGTGGCGAAGAGAGCGCAACGCTCGCTCTTTGCTGCTGCTCTTTGGACAAAGTTTCTTTTGCTCACTTTCTCCGGCCTGTGGCCGCTGCTCGTGGCTGCTGCTGCTGCTGTTGCTGCTGGCCTTGGCGGCTTACCAAGCATCGAGAACCTTGAGCATTGGTCAGTTTGTTGCTGGCTTTCGCAAGGTGCAGTTGCCCCGGCACGAAGAACGGTTAGTTAAGCTATTTATAGAAGTGTATCTCTGTGTATGTGTGTGTGCTGAAAGAACTTTGCATACGCAGCCATTGGCAATTGGAAAACTGTGCCGCATTCCCGACACGTCTGTCTATGCCGCCTTGCGCTGTCCTGCTGATCCAGCGCACAGTTATGTGTCGTCTTGTGCTTACCGTTACAATTAATTCAGAAAGAGCAAAAGAAGTAGAAGAAGAAGAAGCAGCAGCAGAAAAAAAGTCGCTTAACTTGTTCGTGTTACGCCTCAAAGGCAAACATTCAGTCGCGCTGTCTTTGGTAGAGTGATATGCATGTGTGTGTGTCCGTGTGTGTGTGTGTGTATGTAACTGTGTCTCGGGACTTTAATGGAAGTGCTAAAAATGAAAGAGTTTATAGACAAGAGCATGCAAAAAAAAAAACAAAAGAAAAAAATTAATTTCAACTATGCTACACTTAGAGAAAAGCAAACTTTTGAAAAATTTAAACATTTCTGTATAATATATTTACTCATTTAAAGTTAACTATATATAATTTTAATATCAATTATTAAATTTATAATTTAATAATTTCCAATTTCGACCTTGGCCGCATTTTGGTTTGATTTGAGTGAAAAACAACATTTTGTTTTTTTTTTTTCTCTTAGTGTAGCTAGTATGCCTGTCAGCCGTCGTTTACCGTTATTGTTAACCGTTCGATCGGCATTTGAATGCGTGTTTCTGTTTCTGTTTCGGTTTCTGTTTGTTTTGGCTGTGAAAGAAATTCTTTACGACTCAAGTGTGAAGAACACATAATTCGCATGCTAAACTTAAAAAGCGAGTGCGAGCGAGAGGTAGCGAGTGGTATAGCGGAGCAGGGTGTAACATGCTGCTGCTGTTGTTGTTGTTGTTGTTGTTGTCGCGCCTTATGCAGCTGACCTACTTAAACGAATTTGGTGCCGGACTTGGTATTCATGATGGCGTAGGCGTGCCCATGCGCCAGACAGAGATAGCGCGTGGCGATGGCTGACCCAAAAGACGTGCGCACAGTTTTGTTTTTGGGTTCTAGCGCTTGTAACAGGCGCTTCAGCTTTCTAGCTGTTCTTTCTTTTTCTATACAGTTTGAGGATTGTCACACGCCTGGCCTGGCCTGGCTTAATGACAGTTTTGTTTTTGTTTTTTTTTTTCTAAAAAAAGTCTTGGCCCTTTGAGTTAAAAATTTCCGGTTTGAACGTGAAAGCGAGGCGCACGTGAGGCAAATGCAGCGCGCTCTAAGAAGGGGGGCAACGCGGCGGTTAGTTGCGGCCGGCACATAATTGTCATTGAGCTATAGCTCTGCCATTTTGCTTCGTTTTAGCCATTGTCAAATGTTAGTCAACTACATACATACTTATTTATTGCCAGCACTTTCGCTAAAGATCTGTCAACTGAGATAGATTTCAATTTGTTTTCATCGTCGTCGTCGTTGCTGTTTTTGTTGTTGTTGTTTATTGTTGTTTTTGGGGCAATGTACTTTCTATTTCATTCATAATGCTAAAACGTTTCATCTGAAATTTTTGAGAAAAGACTAGATTTTTCAGTGAGATTCCATGTGGAATTTGAAGCTTAGCCAAGAATTTGATTAAGTTTCAATTGTAGTATTTAAGCCATTAACTAGTCTTAGTTTCAGTTGTAGTTGAGTTGAGTTCATTTCAGTTCAGTTCAGTTAATTTCACTTCAGTTCAGTTCAGTTCAGTTCAGTTCAGTTCAGTTCAGACTCTTAACTAAGTTCTAACTTTTAACTTTAGTTTTTCCACATTTGTCACAAGTTTTCACAGTTAAAACGAGTTTCAACTACCTTTTGAGCCATTTTCATACAACTGTCAACCCAAATACATTTATTATGCCCCGTTTATCAAATGATTTTTTTTTTCTTAATCCCCCCTTTAAGACGTATACGTAATATTAAAATGGGGCACAGCAGATAAGCGGAACGCTTTATACAACGGTTAGACGGACGCACCTGTCACAGAACCAGCTCCTCAGTCCATTAACCAGAATGAGGCGAGGCAACAAGCATTTAAACTGGTTTTTGGACAGATGCCCCCCATACAATAAAACCCCTGAAGAAGTTGCTCTCAATACACTCGAAGAAACTGGCTTTTAGAATTGAGACTGTGATTTAAGAGCTTCGAACTTAAAGTGTATCCTTCTAAAACTTTACTCTAAGGCTGAACTTTTTAAATTTTATTAATCTAAAGAATTCGAAAAGTTAAAATTCTGAATCCCTACTTCAATTTTCTATTATTTTATTCTTAAGGAAGTTATATATTTACTAAAATTTTTTTAAATAGTTTTTTACTTAATTCAACAGCTTAAGAAATAATTTAGTTTTTTGTGTATGCTTTAAATACAAATTTTTACTTAGCTCAAAAATTTTAGAAATTTAAAAATTTGTTCTATTTGATTCAAATGCTTAAAAAAATAATTTTTGATTATGATTTTATCACATATATTTAAATTCTAAAGATAAGAATTTTAAGCTTTCTTCCAAATTTGTTTTTATTTTTCTTCAGAAAAATCCATTAAAGCTTGGTCTCAGTACTGTATTTTTTTCGCTCAGTGTAGTGCGATAAGTGAGGCTTTTGCTGAACGCTTTCTAGGCCAATGATCTTTTGGGATTCTCTCTGGAAGTGCTTAGCTCTCCGCTCTCCGCTCTCAACTCTCATCTCTCAGCTCTCATCTTTCAGCTCTCAGCTCAGATGCTGCAAGGTATTCAAGCGTTGAGCACTCTGTTACGTCACAGGCCTTTCGGGGTTACATGGATGGGGGCGCTGACTAAGCTCAACTTTCACTTGGCTAATTTCGATTTTTCTCTCTCTATCTCCCTCTCTCTCTCTCTCTCTTGCCCCTTTCCCCACAATCTGTCTTTCTCTTTCACAGATTCTTGCAACGCGATGAGCTAACTTTTATACAATTGAACAAAGTGAAATGAAAAATCTAAGAAATATGGGAACCTCGCAAGGAATACTTTACACATTGAGTCTCTGTTTGCTGCTATTGGGCAGCAAGCCTCTGGTTCGGGCACAGGATGAGTCATTGGCGGGCAGCTTCCTCTCGGGTCTGTTGGATACGATTACCAGTACAGCGGATGCCAAGGATTGTCCAGGTGTTTGCGTCCATACGCTGGCCACGCTCATCTGCTATGAGGTGCTCGACGATGTGCCCTGCCCGTCGCCCAGCATGAAGTGCTGCATCGAGAATGCGCCAGGTGAGCCACAGTGCGATCTTCATTCTTATTCCTTAATCTTCCATAACCCATTCCATAACTAGGCAAAAATGCAACCGCAGTGACCACACCAAGAACACCGACCACCACAGTCACCAGCAGCACCACACAACGCAGCACGACGACTGTAAGCAGCACTAGTAAGCGCACCACTACAACCACAACGACAACCACAACGCCCAAGCCAAAGCCAAAGCCGCAGCCAAAGCGTCCAGCTGCAAGCACCACCTCCACCACCACCAAGAAGCCCGCTGCCACCACCAAAAAGGCCACCACGAGCAAACCCAAGGACAAACTGGAGACTAGCAAAACGGAAGACGAAAATAGTATGCCAAACCACAGCTAAACCACCGTAAACTAGGCTAAGTTCCACTTTGTATCCACAGAGAATTGCACGGGCGTCTGTGTGGCGGATCGCATAGCGGAATACTGTGAGGCTTACTTGACCAGTGGCGGTCTCTGCAAGGAGGGCACCAAGTGCTGCGTCTCCCTGGACGAGTACTCCAACGGAAAGCTGCCCAAGGACATTTACATACCAGCCAGTAAGTCCTAGAAGAACCACTGCGAACAGCTTGACTTGAATTCTTCCATCTTCACAGAGCACATGAGCAATCTGAAGAGCAATCAAACTCTGCCCAAACCCACAGCCAGCAAGACGACTAGCACCACAACAACTACTAGCACCACAAGCACCACTACTACTACGCCGGAGCCGGCACGCACCAAGACCCACAACAATAACAACGGTCACGCTCAAAGCAAACCCACCAAGCACAAGAAGATCAGCACAACCACCACAACAGAAGCTGCTACCCAGGAGGAGGAGGAGGAGGAAGAGGAGGACGACGACGACAACAAACTGAAGTCTGGCCAGAATCAGGGTCAAGTGCTGAAGGAATGCGAGGGCGAGTGCATGAATGGCATCTTTGCCATCTTCTGCGATGAGATCGATTCCGATGCCTTCTGTCCCGGCGAGGGTAGCTGCTGCATAACGGGCACAGCTTCCGAAGCGACACCAGCGAAACCACCAACGCCCAGCAAGCCAGCCACCAAGATAGCCAACAAACCAGCCGCCAAGCCAGCGGCTAAGCCAGCACCACCACCGCCACCACCAGCACCGGCTGCCACACAGTCTGGCGGAGATTTGATCTCACAGTTCATATCCTTCGCCGAGAGCACACTGAACTCACCTGCACCACCACTGCCGGCACCGCCCGCAGTGCAACGTTGTCCGGGCTTCTGTCTGCTCACCATTATGGCTGCCTTCTGTGAACGTCCTTCCGTGCTGTTAACAAATCCCACGACCTGCTCCAAGGGCTCAGTCTGCTGTGATAATTCGCGTGTGGGTGCGCCCAAGCCCAAATTGCCGCCACCAACGCCACCACCAACACCACCATATGTGCTGCCCACAGCACCACCTTATGTGCTGCCCAACACACCCAGTCCAGATCCACGCGAGGAATGCCCCGGCTCCTGCATTGTTAGCCTGCTCAGCTTCACCTGCTTCAGTAAGTAGTTGCAGCTCACCAAATAAAGGAAATTCCCTTTACATTCTTCTGCTAATCTTCTCCAGAAAATGCCGAGATGACAGATTTGTTTAGATGCAAGCGATCCGGTCAAATTTGTTGCGCGCCCAAGAGCAAAATTTTGGAGAAACAACAATTCCAGACACGCAACGATACCTCCTACTTCAACTATCCGCCGCCACCACCGTATGCACCACAGCCACCGCTGCAGCAGCCACCACCACCGCCGCCTTATGCACCTACCAATTATATGTCCAATCAGCCTCAAGGTCCACCACCACCACCACAACACCACACACATATGTATCAACCAGGAATGCCTCCACCGCAGAGCTATGCGGACTACTATGGACCCGCACCGGGACAACAGCCCGCATTGCCGCCAGTTGCAGCACCTGCACCACCGACAACAACAACCAGCACCACAACGACCACTCCACGTCCGCATGTCTATTCGAAGTATGTCTGTGGTGTCAAGGGCACCTTGCGTACGGGTCGCTCTCGCAGCTCGCCCGCACTCAACTACGTGTCCTATGCCCGAGCCAAATACGGCGTACAGCGCACGGCTAGACAACTGGCCACAGCCTATGCGGGCGGCAGTGGAGGCATTAACAAATCTAACGAACGCCTAGTGCTCGGCTCCGCCATTGTGCCCATTCAGATTCACAATGATAAACTGGGCGATCTGGTGGACACCAGCGGAATTCAGAGCAATCAACTGCGCTCCTATCACGATCAGCCAGAACAGCCTGCGTCATCGTCGGCGATTGTCTATCCGGAGTACTATCAGCGCGGCAGCTACTCAAATCCTGGACAGCTGCAGGCCAACTACAGTAGTCGACGACGAGCGCGTGTGGTTGGCGGCGAAGATGGCGAAAATGGCGAGTGGTGCTGGCAGGTGGCGCTCATCAATTCGCTCAATCAGTATTTGTGTGGTGCAGCGCTCATTGGCACCCAATGGGTGCTGACTGCGGCGCATTGTGTTACCAAGTGAGTACACTGAAAGAAATTGACCGAGTTCGTATTCCGAAGGAAATCATTGCAGCCTTATTCTAGCCTTGTCTCCACTTATCTAATCCTTCCTTTCCTTTCGCAGCATTGTTCGCTCCGGCGATGCGATCTATGTGCGCGTGGGTGACTACGATCTGACCCGTAAATATGGCAGTCCGGGCGCCCAGACGCTGCGTGTGGCCACCACGTATATACACCACAACCACAATAGCCAGACGCTGGACAATGACATTGCGCTGCTCAAGCTGCATGGCCAGGCGGAGCTGCGAGATGGCGTCTGTTTGGTTTGCCTGCCAGCACGTGGTGTTAGCCATACGGCGGGCAAGCGTTGCACGGTCACGGGCTACGGCTACATGGGCGAAGGTGAGTGCCATGACCATTGACCTTAGATAGATATCTTAACAAATCTCAAATCCACTCTCAGCTGGTCCCATTCCGTTGCGTGTGCGCGAGGCGGAGATACCCATTGTCAGCGATACCGAGTGCATAAGGAAGGTGAACGCGGTCACGGAGAAGATCTTCATATTGCCCGCATCCAGTTTCTGTGCCGGCGGCGAGGAGGGGCACGATGCCTGCCAGGGCGATGGCGGTGGTCCGCTGGTCTGCCAGGACGATGGCTTCTTCGAGCTGGCCGGCCTCGTCTCTTGGGGCTTCGGTTGCGGTCGGGTGGATGTGCCCGGCGTTTATGTGAAGGTCTCCTCGTTCATAGGCTGGATCAATCAGATAATAAGCGTCAATAATTTATAGTTGGCCGAGCCAAAGCTTAAATTGGAACCCCGCACTTGTAGCAATTTCCTCTCATCCTTGATTCGGGAATGGTCTATGACTGAGGTTTGGGTTCCCCAAACACAATAAATGGGTCTCCGGCAACCTAACCACGACTGTTAACGTAAACCCAATCCTAGTGTAATCTAACTCACATCTACTAACACCACCCAACACCAACCACCCCCACCCCCCTCGTAGAACAAGCAAAGTATTCCCCCAATCCCCTCTTACTATACTCATATACGATATAATAATATAAAAGCAACAAAAATCTATTGTAAACTGTTTTTGTATATACAAAAAAAGAAAATACAAGAAAATACGTTCATCATATTTGAGAAAAAATAAATGCGAATGTAGAAAAAATCATTTGAAAGGTTGCAGTTGGGTCGGGGCACTGCGACGAATAACCCTTTTATGTATTCAGATTTTTAACGGAAAATTGCTAGAAAAAAATGGTTACTTAAGGAGATTGCGCAACGGGCAGATTTGATGTATTTAAGCGGGAATTGACGTCGTGGCCAATAGTGAAATACTATGTATGTATGTATGTATATCTGGCATAACAGAAACGCTCCCATCTTCCAAAGTTTTAAAGCTAGAGATTCTACTAGAAATTTATAAAAAATGATTTAAGTGTTTTAAGATCATGAACGAGTATTATGAAGTCGGTGGCACCCAACTGAAACATACTTACTTGTTTTGTATAAAGGACTTCGAATTTTTAAGTACAACAATTTTTTTAAAACAAAATTTACAAAATTTACGGGCTCTAACCGATACGAATCGGGTAATCTAGCCTAGAAAACAATTGAAATTATAATAATTATATTATACAATAAAATATAAAAGTCCCTAAGTATTTGTCTTCTTTGCTTAGTACTTCATATATGCATTGGTAATCCATAATATAAACCAATAATATATCGAGATCTTGATCAATCTGTGATCATGCCATAGCATATATCTACTCTCAAAAAGAGTTAGCTCTACTTGATTTCTATATACCCACATACATCCACCTATACCTAAATCTATATATATAAAAATGTTATGTTCGTTTCTCCAACATCTATGGATTCGAAAACTACTGAACCGATTGCGCCCAAATTTTGACACACTATGGAGTCAACTGCCAGCTCGGTTTATGGCTACTTTTTATGTCGATATCACACCCGCTAGCGCGAATAAAATGGGTTTTATAGCGGTTCCCCGTCAGCCAAAGCTCTGCAATGGCACGCGACTCGCGGTCAAGAAATTGATGAACAACGTTGTGGAAGCAACGATCATAACTGGACCATTCAAAGGTGAAGATGTCCTCATTCCTAGGATTCCTATGATCCAGACTGATACACCGTTCCAATTCAAAAGATTGCAGTTTCCCATTCGATTGGCATTCGCCATGACAATTAATAAAGCTCAGGGTCAATCTATGGAATTATGTGGTTTGGATTTAGATGCGGATTGCATTTCACATGGACAATTGTATGTGGCGTGTTCCCGTGTCGGTAAACCAGATAGTCTTTATATTTATGCCGAGAATGGAAAAACGAAAAATATTGTATATCCCCAAGTATTACAAAATTAAACGCATTTAAAACTTATGCTTTGTTGTGTTCCTTATTTCTTATACGTGCAACCACAATATGTCACAGCGAAGCGTGGCCGGGTACAGCTAGTATAACATAAATTTCAACTCCCTATGACTAGCTGCCTAGATCCTCATTATATTCACACAAAAAAAACTTCTTAGCATATCCTTTGCATATGCTATGCTGGGCATATTAAGCAGTTGATCAAAATGTCTACGCAGCTGTAAAGGAATTTTCCCACTCGCACTCGCACACTCACTCTTTCTCTCTCTGTCTTACTCGTCTGATGTCTGCCCAATACTCGCACCCAATTGACAGCTATGCGAGAGAGCGCAAGGCAAGAGGCGGAGACATAACAAAATCTCTCTAACTGTCTTCTAATAAGAGTCACGTAACTGAAAAACTTACCCTCATTGGCCTGCGTCAGCAGATCTTCGGCTGCAATCCTCGGCTTTCGTCGTCGCCTTCGTCTTTTGCTTCGGCTACGCATGCCAAAGCGTTTGTCCAGCTTGTTGTTGTTGTTGTTTTTCTGTTGCTTCGTTTTTTTCTTCTTCGCCTTTTTAACCCTTTCGGCAGCGACGTCTGCTGCGTGATTCTATGTACATGTTTTTTCTTTCCTGCATCTCGACTCTCTCGCTCTCTCTCTCTCTCACTGCTCGAAAGTATCTTGAAGATGCAGCAAAAAGGGTTCCACGAGCTGCGCGTCGTTGCCGCTGCGAGAACAGAAGTTCGTCTGGCCTCGAGCTGAGCGGATGGCAGAGATCGAGATCGAAATCGAAACAACAAAAAAAAACAGAAACAAAAAACAAAACAAATAATTAAACAACGATCGTTGCTCAATCCTGAAGTGTAGTGTAGTTGATTTTTGCTTTCTTGTAGTGCATCCTTATTTGATTTTGTGTGTATTTTGCATGCATTTAGTTTTGGTTCTTTGTGCTTGTGCCTTTTTGTCCTTGTTTGATTATCCTTCTTGTCCTCGCCTAACACACAACAACAACAACAACAACAATGGAGGCAAATTCTCCAACAACAACAACAACAGCCATAGCAGTTGCAGCCTCCACAACAGTTTCGGCAACGAGCACAGCTCCCTCGCCAGCCGGCAAGGCACACAGCCTGGTCACAGGAAGCGGAAGCTCCAGCTGCTCGGGCAGCAACACTGTACTCCAGTCGCTGCCCCAATCACTGCTCACCGCCACCACCACCACCACCGCCGCCAGCAATAGCAACAGCAACAGCATCGAGCTGCTCAAGCAGGACGATGTCAACAATCTGTCCTTGGCCAGCGGCCTATCCGAGGGACAACGTTCACTATCCGGCGCACCGTCGGCCTCGTCCAGTCCGATCTTAAGTCCGCAGGGCAAGATCTTTGGACGCAATGCGAACGGCACATGTAAGTAGAAATTTAAATGAATTTTAAGCAGTGAGATTTTTTGGCTGATAAATAGGGGAAGATTGATATTAAAAGTTGATATTTCGGTATTGAAGAGACAAATTTCTATGAATTTATGTGGAAGATATGTGAAAGATATTTATGGAAGAGATATATATGGACATATATGGAAATTTAAACATATTAAATAAAGAGATGTAAGGCGATCCACAGAAAAGAGGAAGGAAACTATATGCAATTTCTTGGGCTTGGTATTTCGACATATAAGACAAAAATCAGTGAGTGATATGGAAGATATATCATATGGAAGATATATGAGACATATTTAGCAGTAGAAATTGAAATACAAGAGATATTTAGAAGTGAAAATTGATATACAAGAAAAAGGACTATCTTTACTTTCGATATTATAAGAGAAACTTCTGTAAGAGTTAGTATATAAAATATTAATTTTTTTAATACTGGGAAATTTGTATAATTTTTCTGCGTGCTTATATGAAACGTTATAGTTATAGAGTTTAATAAATAATAAAATAAATATAAATATATAAAAAGGTTTTATAAAATACAATATATGTATATTTAGTGAAATGTTACTTTTTAATTATTATTTATTTATTTTATTATTATATATTTATTTTTCTGGTGAGATAAGTTCATTAAGGATTTTTTATTGACTTTTGATCACTTAAAACTCAAAATATCGCAAGACAAGATATATAATTATTTTGATATATTTGCTGGGAGTAACTGAGATGACTCCAGTATAGGTATCTTTAAAGTATGTAGTTCATAGTTGTCTACATAATTCAGATTTCTATATAAATTCCAAAGGCTGGTCAGCATTCAGCCTTAAAACGTTTTTTGATACAAAAATTGATACAACAATATATATTTTATATATATGTATATAAACAAAAAAATATAAAAAGTATACATAAAATAAAAACGAGCTTGGTAGTCGGAAGTTGTCCACAAGAGAGTCCTGTGAAAATTGGCTCTCCGAGTTTTTTGACAATAGGGAAGCGAGCTTCTATAAGGGGGGCATTATGAAGTTGGCATCTCGTTGGGAACTCGTCATCGAACAAATCGGCGCATATTTGACTTAAATAGCATTATTATAACCAATTTTATGAACAATTGAAAATTCAATAAAAATACCGCAAGACTTTTAGACCAATATAATATATTAAATTCCTTTACATATGTACAATATATATTTTTTGTGCAATTTTATATATTTTATATTTTCTGTTTAAATTTTGTTGTATAATTCTTTAATGGGCATAAAAAACATTAGGTTATCCTTACTTTACCTCTTCATAATAAAACATTAAATGATTTATAGAGTATGCAAACAATTTCCTATTAAAAACATATCTTCTGCTGAGCAAAGAAAATAAAAAGTCTATTTGCTTTCATCTTTTATGGCGAATATTTTTTGAAGCTGCTTAAGATCTGCTCAAATTAATATTTAAATTCAATTTAAATTTTTTTTCAAACTTCATTTTCTACAAATTCGCGCTGCATATTAAATTCTTCAGCCAGTTTTTGCCTTTTCTTTTGTTTTCTTCAATTTCCCGCGCTTTTCGAAGCTTCGCCTGCTTTGTGTGAGATTTGTTTTTTGGTTTTGTTGCGAGTAACGGAAATGTGAAACAATAGAAAAAGTTGCCGTTGGTATAGCTTTGCAATTTCGAATCCGGTTTGCATTTCCTTGGTGCTGCGAGCATAAAAAACCCACCCTGAGCAGCACTTCAGATAGGGGCAGCAGCAGCAGCAGCAACATCTATTGTCTAGCTCTACAAATGGAGGACATCCAATGAAATGAGCGCCAGAACTCAGGTAGCTGTTGGCTTACCCACACGATAGGTGCGTCTTAGGGGTAGCTTCAAAAGAAACTTTAAAAATTTAAAAAAAACTACCCCAGCCCCTGGCTGAGGGTAGCTAATGAGGCATTGGCCTTGCCTCCGAGTCACATTTCGTTCGCTGTTTTTTTTTTGCTTTAGCTGGCAGCTTCATCAACGGCCATTGGCACGTACGAACGCTCCAAAGTTATGGCCATCAATGGTATTTTGAACGATCCAAGAATTTTGAACAAAAAACCAACATATAAAGTCTGCCATCCATCCAATTTTTATCGTTGTATATGAGAAATAGTTTTCGGTTCAGCAGTTCGAACGGCGTCTGCGAATCAATGCGCGCGCGGTTTTTTTTTCTGCTGCTGTCTTTTGCCTTTTGCCCATAATCGAAGCGAACGCCAACGATTGACGGCCCTCACACACACACAGAGAGAGAGACACTCGCACAGACACACTCACCTGGTCGGCTGGCCAGGCTGTGCGGCTTGGTATGTGGCGTCGAATGTCATTATTGCTTTCAAGTGCCAACTAAAAAGCAACTGCAGTTCATTTTTTGTCCATCTTTGCCATTTGCCAACGCATAAAAACAACATATTTAGCAAATGACAACAACAGCAGCAGCAACAACAACAACAACAGCAGCAGCAGCAGCAACGTCAACATAAGCAGCAGCCAACATTAAAAGTCTTGCCCCAACAACGGGCAACATATATAAAAGTGCAGGCAGCTGAGCGTGAAAGCTAGCAGATACCCTGTAATTTGGCAATTGATTATTCACTCTTATACGCACATATCTACTCTTATACGCAGCAATGACTGTGGTGACATGTGTACTTATAATTTTACTTATACTGCTGCTTATACTTGGACGTATTTATTCCATTATAAATACGTCCAAGTATAAGCAGCAGTATAAGTAAAATTATAAGTACACATGTCACCACAGTCATTGCTGCGTATAAGAGTAGATATGTGCGTATAAGAGTGAATAACTTATACTTGTAATTATAGCTATACTTATATGTGTACTTATAATTATACTGACACTTATACGTGGACTTATACGTGTGCTTATACTTGTACTTATACTTATAATTGTATTTATACCTATACTTCTGAATATACTGGAACTTATACTGGTCTTATACTAGTACTTATACTAGTACTTATACTTGTACTTATACAGTGACTTATACTGGCACTTATACGGAAACTTATACGAGTACTTATTCTTGTACTTATGCTAACACTTATACTAGTACCTATACTGGTACTCATATTTATACTTATACTTGCACTTATACTGGTACTTATGTATACTTGCACTTTTACTGGTACTTATACTACTAATACTTATACTGGTACTTATACTTCTACAATCAATCTGCCTTGCCTGCTCTTATACTCCTCGCCTCTGCTGCCTCTGTCTGTTACAAACATTCTCCCAATCACAATATGCCCGCCATTAATCATTTGCCAATCAGTACAGGGTATATAGCAAGCGGTAGCAAAAAGCGACCCGCAAATTAAATAAATAATAAAAAATAAAAAAAAAATCAACAAGCTGCAGCAAGCGAGTGACAATCAGCGCGCCAAGCGCTGCTGCTGCCCAGAAGACAGTGAATCGTAGGCCCCCAACCCAGGCCCAACCCCAAGCGCAGGCACATGGCCAGACAGTTCCACTTCCAGTTCCAGTTCCAGTTCCAGTTCTTCTCCTGCTGCTGCTGCTGCTCCTGGCCCATTCCTCCAGCTGCCCCCTCGCATTATTTGTGTATTGAAATCACGTCTCATTTATTTATTGCTGCAAATTCCTCGCCCCACCGTCCCCTCTCTTGCCTCTCCGTGCCACAGTCGTCCCTCAGTCCCTCAGTCGCTGCTATCCACATCTCTGAGATCTTCCATCCACAGACTCCCGCTTCTGTTTTACGCAAAAAGATTCTGCGTCTGCGTTAAATACTCCTCATTGGGCACACACAGGCAACAGGCATAGAAGAAGTGTCGCTTGGACAGTCCCACTTAACCCCAAAAGAGCTGTGATCAAACTGTTATATATAATATATAAGGAATATTTGAATAGAATATATCAGGAAACATAGCATAACATACATGATCTGCTAACGGTATTCCACATAGGAATTGTTACTCAAAACTCTATTGAGATCTCAGATCTTCAGAGATTTAATAAGTTCTTGAGGATTTTGGAATCAGTAACATAGATCTCTGAGTTGATCTAAGACCTTTCAGATAGCTTCTGAGATTTTCTGACAGCTGCGGAGATCATTTGACAACTTCTGAGATCTTCTAACTCGTTCTGAGATCATCTGACAGCCTAAGGGATCTTTTGAAATCTTCGCAGATCGTTTTCCATATCTAATCTAAAGCTTCAATGGAATTCTTTGATATACGAAAAGCATTGGCAGTCTTCGCCTTCAACCTAACTTAGGATCCATTTAAAAAATAAATTTAATTTCTGAATCCAATTTCTTAAAAATAAATTTCGACTCGTATATCCAACTATATCTAGTTATATATCCATAAAAAATAACAACCATTCGCTGCTCAGTTTGATATCTGAGCCAACTTTGCAATCTCATTCGTTGCGCTTTCAACTTTTATGGAGTTTATGGGTTTCTGCTTGGGATTCCTTTGAAAATTGTTGCCTTCAATAGTTTGTCAACGTGTCATAAATTGTGACAGGCATGCAATCATGGGTTAATGATTGGCAACGCATCAAGTGACAACACCAACTACACCATGCTACATGCTTGCTGTACAGCCAACGCCACCTTCAACTGCAGCTCAGGCTCCTGCTCCTTCACCTGCTCCTCCTCCTCCTCCTCCTCCTCCTACTGCTTTTACTCATGTAGTTTGTTGCGCTTGTAGCAGCGCCAGCGTCTGCGCATGCGCTCAAAAAACAAGTGAGTGATGACGCATTAGAGATAATACACTAAGAGATACCCTGTAAATTGATTTGGACTTTGATTGAGGGATACATCATACACCATAGTCCAAGTCTTTAACACTAACTACCAAAATGTGTCAGATATTTTTACATCACAAGCCATGTGTCAAACTGCAACTGACAAAATCTAAAAATCGATAATTATCGATAATAACTTTGACTGAAACTCTTAGCATCTCTGATTTGATATAGTTTGATTTAGTTGGCTATCTACAATATATGCTATGATATAACAAGGCCTATGGCTGCATACCCTTGCCACACAACCTTTACAGGGTATACAAAATGCAGGCATTGACGTGCCCAACCAACGATCGATGTGTGTGCATTGTTTTTCCTTTTCTTTTTCTTTTTCTTTTTTTTGTGATTTTGCCCTGTTTTGTTATAATTTAGTTGGCTCAGCTCGTTTTTCTATTAATTAAAGCTGGGAAACTGGAAAGCATTGAGACTGGGTCTGGCTGGAGAGACGTCTGCTACCCAAAAGGCTGGACTAAAATATTCTCACATAATTATTTACGATTTGACATAATCATCAGCGCTTCGCCTCATTGGCGGCCTTTTGAGCTCAATGCGAGCCATAAATTGTGTCTGCTCGACGAGAAGGTTTTGACGATGATGATGATGAGCAGAAGCTGCTGAAGCTCTAGGCGAATATACTATCATCATTTACACAGAGAAGGAGAGAGAGAGAACAACATTTAAATTTTAAGCTAAAAAAATGATAGAAATAAAAAGGATTAAAATGTTGCTTGGGCCTGGGCTCTGCGCATGCGTGACGCATTTCTAACGAGTTTTGTGCTGAGCCCAAGGATCCTTGGCTCTTTTAAGGACGAAAGCGAAAGGGTTGTAAACACACACACACATACAGAGTCGCTCGCTCGCTCGCTCGCCTTTGCTTATGCAGATGAGCTCGTTCTCAACTTCGTCCGTTCACTTTTTTTTTACTTTTCATTTTTTTTGATTGGGTTTCGTTTTTTTTTTTCTTTCTCCTTTTTTTTCGTGCTTTGCAAAAGGGTTTACGGTCCAGACGTCCGTCGAGTTTTTTTTTTTTTGGTATAAAAAAAGGCGAATTTAATTAAATTTTTTTCTTATGGTCTCTCAACATTGTGAGAACTTAGCGGCGAGGCAGCTCTATAAATATCATTTTGATACTCGGGCAGAAGCTGCAGCAGAAGAAGAAGTTTTTTATCTTTGAAGTTTAGTCATGAAAGGTGTAGCGCATAGAGGAAGATAAGGATGTAGGTATATATATATATATATATATATGGAAAGTTAGTTGAATGATAGATCGGGAAATACTATATCTTCTACTAGAAACTTGCTGTTGACCTCTCATATTGATATAGATATAGATTATTATAGATATAGATTATTATTATGTAATATTTACTCTAGAAAAGTTCAGCTAATAACCTTTCTCTCTCTCTCTCTCTCTCTCTCTCTCTCTCTCTCTACTCTTACAGTGATCACCACATCGCGACCTAGCAACGAGGCTGAGGTGCAGCTGTACCGAGTGCTGCAGCGCGCCAGCCTGTTGGCCTACTACGACACATTGCTGGAGATGGGCGGCGATGATGTGCAGCAGCTGTACGATGCGGGCGAGGAGGAGTTTCTGGAGATAATGGCATTAGTGGGCATGGCATCGAAGCCCTTGCATGTGCGGCGTCTGCAAAAGGCGCTGCACGAATGGGCCAACAATCCGAGCATATTCCAAGGAGCCATGCTGCCACAGCTAGGTAAGAAACAGAAAGAGATAGATATATATAGAGAGAGAGAGAGAGAGAGTAAAGCTAACTAATATTTCCTTATATTGCTTTAGGTTTATGTGAGACACCTACCAAGCCCGCGCCCGCTTTGATCTTCAACTCCGACGCAACGCCCGCGCTGCCACGCCATAAATACGCATCCTTTCAGCCCACAGCTCCAGTTACTGCTGTCACTGTTGCTGCTGCTGCTGCTGCTTCAGTTGCTCCATCTTCAGCTGCCGGTGCTCAGCTGCTGGCACAGATTAGTGCGCCCGTCATCTGCCCAGCGCTGCCTGTGCTGCAGAGTCCAACAGCGACGCCTCTGGTGGGCAGCTGTGTGGCTGGAGCTAGCACGGCACATCAGGTGTCATCTAGCTCGCCACAGCTAACGCCTGTGCTCACCGAGCTGCAGGTGCAACGCATTACGATGTGCGCCGAGAAGATAGCACGACAGCTGCCGCAGCGGGAGCCGCGTGCCCAGACCTCCAAGAAGCGCACCACACGCGAGCTGGAGCAGGTGATTGCCATGGCGGAGCACGATCCGAGGCGCATGGATGAAATACGTAAGTATTCGGCTATCTATGGTAGATTCGATTGCAAGCGACGTCCAGAGAAGCCACTGACACTGCACGAGGTCTGTGTGAATGAGGCGGCGGCGCAGCTGTGTCGCAATCCCCAAACCATTTGGCTGCTCACGCGGCGGGATGAGCTCTTTCCACTGGCCCGTCAGATTGTCAAGGATGCGGGCTTCGGCCATTCGGCCAGCATAGCTCGCTATGGTGGTCTGCTCACTCAGCTGCCCAGCCAGGCGCTGCAGCGGACGGCCATCGATCTGGATTGCGAGTCCAGCGATGCAATGACGATGACTGCTGCCTCGGCATCTGCATCAGCTTTAGCTGCTGGTGCTATGCTGCCCAGCATTAAGAGACAGCGCCTCTCCTCCACAGAGGCTGCTCAGCTGCCCATCGAACTGAATCGGGTAAGGAAGACGGAATCCATTGAACCCTAATCTGTGGTCTAGATTATCTGGTGCAGTGCTTCAGCTTCCGCTTCCGCTTCAGCTTCCAAAACAAACTTAACCCAACATTTTGCTTTGCAGCTTGTGGTGCGATCGAAAGATCATTCAATTTACTAACGTCTGGCTAGAGGTTCTTATTAGAATATCTAGTTAATATTGTTTACTACTTATAGAGTATATATATGTATATAGAGATCTTGCTTAGAATTTGTAGTCTTTGCTGTTTGCTAGAACTGAAGTTTGTTTAGCTTTAATGAATTTTTGCCTAGTCTTATTTGTATAAGTATTCAATAGAGGTTTTAGTATAGGTATACTAACGTAGTATTAGGTAAAGGTATATATATATTTAATCTGTATCATCGTAACTTATCTGTTCGTCTATGTAGCTGGTCCTATCCATACTTGTCTTTAACACATATTTCACATATATCTATATACATATCCTACCTATCTATCTATCTATTCACTATCTATACATCCATAAGTCCATCTATCTATCTACCTATACTCTCTCTCTCTCTTTCTCTCTCTCTCGCTTTCTCTCTCCACCTATCTGTCTATCCATGTATCTATATCATATCTATTTCATTCTATTTTTACCTATTTTCATTATTCTTCATTATTATGAATTGAACCAATATTTGTATTATATATAATATATGGAGCTCATATATCAAGTAGCTCCCATAGCTATCATTGATCCAAAATTGATTTTTTCATAGATTTCTTCGTCTATCTATCTTCAAGCTATCCATTTTTCTTCCTTTCTCTCTTCTTTCTTTCTTCTTTGTTCTTCTTCATCTACTGCTTGTTCTCTTTCTCCTACTTTGCCTTCCTCTTCTTTCCTTATTATTATTTCTCTATTCTTCCTTATTTCTTCTTGTTCTTCTTCTTTATTTCTTCTTCATCATTATATTTCTATATTCTTCTTTCTCTCTTCTTTATTTTCTTCTTCATCTACTACTTCTTCTTTTTCATTTTCTTCATCTTTTTCTTGTTGTTCTTCTTCTTTCCTTATTATTCTTTCTCTATTCTTCTTTATTTATTCTTCTTATTCCTCTTCTTTATTTATTCTTCATTTTACTTTTTCTATTCTTCTTTCTCTCATCTTCTTTTTCTTCATTCTTCTTTATTTATTACTTTTCTCTCTACTTCTTTATCCCTCCTTCTTCCTTTGCTTTTCTTTCTTTACTTTTTCTTTCTTTTACTTGTAATCAAAATTGTTTAATCTTGGATTGTCCCACGACTAAGTATAGATCAAATTTAGTTATATATGCTATATATGCCTATATAGGCATATTTGCATATTAGTATACTATTTGTTGTTGTTGTTCTTTGTAGTTATTTAAAACTATATTTATTATTATTATTTTTAATATTATTATACAGTATTATTTTGTTTGTTATTCAACCATATTTATATGAAATGTTAGCTAAACTAAGCTCTTTCACTATATTTTCGGGATATATCTTTATTCCTTAACCTCACCTTATATAAACTCAATCCATTTAAATCTATCAAACTTTAACAAAGTCTTTAGTCTTGCCACTTATCTACTACACAAAGCTCAATTCGATTAATCTTTAAGTCAACCAAACTAATCCAAACCAAACTCAACTAACCTAACCATTTTTGTTTATCCCAATCCCAGTTTAGTTCTAACTTTTCGATAAACATTTGCTCTTCAAGCTCAACTTCAAATGTTCTTCCCAGTCTCTCCCAATCTAACCCAGCCTAGCCTCTAACTTATCTTTTACATTTGCTTAGCTCTTATATCTTTAACCCCCATATAACCGAACCCTAACTAATCGAATGCAACCCAACCTCAGCTGAAGTATACATTTTCAGTCTATAAATTGTTAAACTAACCAAATCTAATCTCAATCTGTTATATGAAATCCAAGCACATTCTGAACTTCTTCATAGCCCACTTAATTCTAGTTTCGTTTATATAGTGCGTAGTCTCTTCTGTTATATATATATATTGATATATTGATGTATTGACTTCTGCAATATGTGGTGTACCTTTTGTTGAGCCAATAAATAAATTTCGATCGCTTTTTGAAAACTCAAACGAACAACTCGTGTATTCCTTGCCTTGCTTCATGCGCTGCTCTATCGAGCTCAGCTTTAACAAAACAAAAAAAAAAATGCCCGAAGTTTTTAATCAATATTTTTAAATACCAAAAACATACCAAAAATACCAACTAAAAGGAAGCTGTGGAGGATTCGCGTTACAATCTGTTTGCGATGTACCAAAAGTTTGCCAAGCCGCCGTTCGATTTGACGGAAATAGCCAAATTCTCGTAAGCCTCAACAGATTCTCAAATAAGTATATATCTATCTAATCTGCATCTGGCATACATTTCAGATTGGGCAAATCGGCGGACTTTGAGGACAACGACTCGCGTTTCTCCTTTAGCAACTCCAGCTCGCCGCCACTGCCAGTGAGTATGTGTTGTGGAGCGTCCAAACGTCCCGTCCCATCAGCTGGCTGGCAACAAAATATGTCTTAAGTAATGCTACATCTGATTTTCCATAGGGCAATGGTCTGGAAAGTGAACGATCGCCCGTCTCCTCGCTGGACGCCTGCTGTCCAAAGCCGAACGAAAGCCTCAGCCTGGGCGAAACTGTGGATCTGACAGCTGCCGGGGTTCAGGTCATCTCAGCGGCAGGTGACAATATCATTGCAGTGGCAAATCCCGCCCTGGCACTCAGCCCCACACTGAACGAGGTGCTCAAGCGAAATGCTGCCTCACCCGAGATTTAGGAATCAGCAACTATATATATAGCTATAGGTTTATATCTAGAAATATTTTCAGTGCAATTTAATTAAATTCAATTTATTAGAGCTAAGTCCTAATGATTAAGTCAATAATTAGCCTGTACATCCTGTGATCTAAACTATTCTGTAATAAACATAAACGAGAGTGCTTAAGTCGCGCATATCCGACTGCATGACACCCGGTATTGAGCTTCACTAAATTTTTCTTTTGGATTCTTTGATTGATTCTGAATAATTTTCAAGTTTATAGCTCGCTTTCCATCAAATTTGTAGAGATCAAACTTCGTATTCATATATGAAAACTGTTCAAAAAACCAGTTTAAGACGTGTCTTGGTTCGTCTTTGATTGATTCCTATTCCAAAGAATCTGTATCACAAATTTGGCCAAAGCTGCCGTCACATTCAACGTATTCCCCAGACCTGACTCATTGTAACTTTTCCTTGTTTCCGAAACTAAAGAGGCCCATTTAAAGGGAATACCACTCTACGATTGATGCGCTAAAGAAGGCATAGAAGGAGAAGCTGAACAAGTTCTCAAAAAATGATTTTTTAAGACCCGTCGAAGATTGTAGATTTGATGGAATTAACTTTTTAAGAGCTTGCAGATGATATTCTAAAGCCTTTATATAGGGAGAGAAAATACATAGAGCTTAAAGATATGTACATATATGTCTAAGCTCAATGCAAAGCTTGACTATCTATTCTTCACTTTTATTGAATAAAATTTAAAAGAAAGTCAAATTCTTTATGAATATATTTAGTAAATACTTTAAAAACTTATAGATCACACTCTTGGCTGCCACATAGAATATATGCCCATAAGCCTTCTTATATACCCTTTTTATACAAATTACTTAAAGATCATATCAAAATCGCATGCTAGGCGCCCACATTTCAAAGAAACATCGCTGAAGAGACTATCGGTTGATCCCGAGATCACAAATTTGGGCAATTGATCCGCTCAGCTGAAATGGATCGTGTGAGAATTACCCCCGAGCGCCGAAATCAATGGGAATTGTGGCCTGGCAAATTGTGTTTATATTTGCGAATTGTGGGTTTTATCCTTTTGTACACCTCTTGACTGTTGATGTCTTTTTTTTTTTGTTTTGGCAAAGACAAACCCTCAATACCCTAATCCCTGCCCTGCCCTGCCCTGCCCTGTTTTTTCGCAACGAACTGTCAATAAAGATATCAGAGCTAATGATGATGAAATTAACACCCTTGTGTTAGGGGTATTCGCAAATCGGCTTGCGCATGCAAATTTTCATATGCAAATTTATTGATAAATGATCTTGGTTAAGAGAGAAGATCATAGCATAGTTGTGATGCTGGCTTAATTGCGAATGCAACGCGAGTTCTGTTGGCTCAACAGAGCGTGAAGTAAAGAAAGTTGAATTGAAACAGCAGCTGCGATTTGAATCAGAAGACAAGGAAATAGACAAAAGGATAAACTCCTTTACACATGGACATGTGGCCACAAATGCGCGGGGGAACAGCCTTCGTCTTGGTGCTGGCATTTGATCTGATTAGGGAGCACTGTGCGCTGTGAGGGTTAGTTGAAGCGTGCCAAAAGGTGGTTTTGAGTTTTGGGGTTTTCCATTGTTGGCATCTTTGAGATGGCGCCAAATGTTCTGAAGATCTGCCCAGACTCACAAATGTATTCAAATCCTGCCGGCTCAAAATTAAAATGCAGTTCATGTCTAAGTCTAGGTAAGCCCAGGCGCAACCCTTTTAACACATGTCCCAACCACCAAAGAATAGATGAAAAGGACTTAGATCACGGCCCCTGCCTGACCAAGACGTTCATTAGACGCATGATTGATGAGGCTATTTGCATAAGTCTTTGGCTCTAAGGCACGTTCAGGATTAGGTCATGAGAACAAAGCCCAATGTCAATAGACGAGCAGCCAGCATTAGTTATCATTATTATCATTACTATTATTATTATTATCATTATTATTATACAAGTAGTTGAGTTAGTTCAAATCTCTCTCTTAGGGCGTATCCAACACCTGCTCGAGTATCCAGTCCATGAAGTACTGTGTGCTCGAATAGACGCCAGGAATCTCGGGCCGTGCACAACCCACTCCATAGGACACCACGCCAATCAAATAGAAGCGCATCTGCCCATCGGTCACCTCGGATGTCATCAGTGGTCCGCCGGAATCACCTTGACAGGTATCCTTGCCGCCAGTTAAGAAGCCCGCACAGAGCACCGCCCCATCAAATTGTTCCGGTGCCAGATAGCGATTCACGTTCGCATATCTCCGACGACACTCCTCATTTTCCAGCACGGGTATCATCAGTTGCATTAGCACTTCGGAGGACTGACCACCCTCTTGGGTCTTGCCCCAGCCCACGACAAATGGATTTGTCGACACATAGGACTTGGAGCGCAGAGCTGGACTGCTGGGCATACAGATGGGCACTATCGTATCCGTAAACTCTACATTTCGCTCCAAGAACAGCATTGCGATATCTCCACGTCCAATGCGCCTGTTATACTGCGGATAGGTCACTTTCTGTGAAAAGCGATAGGTGAAAGGAAAATGTTAGAAAATCTTCAAATTAATATGTTTATGTATTTATATCTGAAGATAACTCAATGAATTGATAGAAGATTCACTAAATTCAGGTCAAAAAACTCACAGACAGGCTCGCTGAACAAAGCCTTGTGCTGAGCAACTCACACCCATAGCGTGCGCTGTGCCTCACTCCTCAGTCAATTATTCACATGGTCAGTTGTTCAATCAGTCAATCAATCAATCAGCATAAGCTCTTATGGCTAGGCTTAAGCGTCAATTAATCAGTCAATCAATCAATGTTTCAATCAGCATAAGCTAAGTTATTGTGGAACGACAAAATCCTCATCGGTATTAGTTTCCCAGCTCAGACAGTTTGACCTGTGCATCGCTACTCAATCAGTCAGTCATTAAATCAGTCAATCAAACGACATAACGATCATGGATAGCCAAAGACTTCTTCTGACCAACTCTCTTCGTCTCAAAGTTCACCCTATGCATAGCTCCTCAATCAGTCAGTCATTCAATCAGTCAATCAAACGACATAAGCAATCATGGATAGCCAAAGTCTTCGTCTGAGCAACTCTCTTCCTCTCATTCACCCTATGTATAGATCCTCAATCAGGCATTTAGTCGTCTGAGCAACTCTCTTCGTCTCAAAGTTCACCCATAGCTCCTCAGTCAATCAGTCAATCAATGTAATATATATAGTTTTTGTATATATAATGTATATAATCTACCTTAGCAATATTAATATCCACATGGCGCGCTTCGGTATCCGTTCTCAAATCATGTTCGCCTAACCGCACAAATGTCCTAAACGAAAAAATCTTTTTAATTTGCGAATTTATTTTGAATAATTTGAGATCTACTTACAAATCATCTCGAATGCAATGGGCTGCTGTGACCACATGCCTGGCTGTGATCAAAGTGCCGCCACACTTGAATGGCGAAAGGGAGCCATCATCATAGCCAAGTAGAGCGACCCAGGGCCAAGAGCCCTGCTTGGCTGGCTCACCGCCGACAACCTTCTTGAAGGCCGCTGCCTTGGGCGTTGAGCCGCAACCCTCTGCCACGGTGGGCAGACGACGTGGCACCTCATTCGAATTGAAAGGCCTGACGGTTGTTGGTGTGGGCACCGTTTGGCCAGTGGGACAACAGACCTGGGTGCCAACACGACCGCATACCAAATTCGAGGCCTGCAATTGCTTGGCAAAGTCGGCATCAGTTTGCCTAGCCCGAAGCTCATTGAAGATGGGCTCACAATTTCTGATCTCTGCAAAGAAATTAACGATTTGTATAAGAAAGTTTGGATCGAGCTGCACTCTGTACTTACCAACACATTCACCCACCTTGCCAGGTGGAAAGCGACAGCTGGGACCGCGTGGCTCTATAAGTGCACCAGATGTAACTGGTGCTGAGGTTGTGGTTGTTCTTGGCGGACGTTGAGTTGTTGGTTGGGTCACCGGATTCAGGAAGGGATTACGAGCCGTTGTCACTGGCAACGGGCTCACCTGTATCGTCACAAACCCGCCCTCTGTGGTAGAGTAAATAGTCGGAGGTCGCTCTGTAACCAGATTAGTAATCGGTCGAGTGCAGCACACCTACATCGAAAGCAAATAGCAAACACCAACTTAAGCATATGGAATTGGGGAAAAACAGAAGAAAGATCAACTCTACCAATGGATCGCGATTAACGCTGCGTGTGCCGCAGCTGCGCTGCAGTTGGAAAATGTAATTCTCGGCGGTGCGTCTATCGGTCTGCTGGAAGACATTCGCCACCTGGGGACAATAGCTGAGCGTCACACAGCTACCATAATAGTTCTCGGGCGTTATGCAGTTCTGTCGAACTAGAAATGGAACCAAAAAGCGAGAGGAAAGAAAGACACAGATTAGTGAGCTTAAGTGCAAAGTAAGCCAGATGATAGAAAGAGATTAGAATGGAACTTGAACGACATTAGTAAATTCCATGCTATAAGTTATATTAGCCTTTCGTCATAATGATTATATTCCAAAAACCAGATTAATTTTAGATATGCCTGACTTATTTTTTTGCCTGCCTTCATTAGAATTTTGTATTCAAGTCCTATTTTATTACTGATATATTCGAAATGTCATTTAAATTTCATGAGGGCATAAAAAAGTTTCATATACCTATTTTTATATTTCAGTCTACGATAAACACTTTTTTTTTGTGTTTCATAACACAAAATCTAAGTATGATAAACGGAAAATTAAAAAAATTTCATACTAAAAGTCAATCTTCAATTAAGACTTCATAGAGCCACACTATATGGCTGGGATTTGCATATGAAAATACTTCAAGCAATCGAACATAGAAAAAACTTGTTTGAAAACAGTTTTATTTATGAGCTATGAGTGTTATGACAGCGAAACAGTTATTTATACACATACAACAAGATCAGTTAGACTATTGAGCGTGATTAATCTATAATGATTGATAACAGTAATTATTTAAATATGATGATACCGATCAATTACCTATATATATAAATATATATATATAGCTCATGACATACTTCTGAAAAAAAAAACCCTCACACTATAAATTTTATTCTACATCTCTTAGAGATGTGTTTGAAATACTTAAAATGCTTTGAACTCTCTCTTTGCAGTCATTCACCATCCGGTAAAACGTGCTCGCAATGCCTAAACACATCTGCATAATTGCCAAAAATTTCCAAATAAACAATAATAAGAGCTGTAAGGAAACGGCGACTGGCACACAGCGGCGCTCGAGCTGACCTTGGAGCTAGCTTGCAATGGCAGTGACACTGACTGGTTTTACGGACTGAACCTGAAGCGTAATACCAAAAAAAAAAGCGTTTAATATACATTTTGATATATATATATACCTGTAGAGCCAATTTCGAACAAGTTTCAATTAAAAACAATTTATTTTGCGCCGAAATATAACAGCAAATACAAAAGACTTAGGCAACGAACTTGACAAAACATATGCATGTTCGATTGTAATCAGTGAAAAATGTATAAATCTTTTATAATATTGTTTAACACACATTTCAAAGTATATTATATATATATTTATGTACACAAGCTAACTAAAATTTGAATAAATTTCAATTGAAATACAAAACTTTTTGTGCGCAGGCAAAAAAGACTCAAGCGACAAACTTGACATAACAAATTTGTGTGCGACTCTAAACAGTGCTAAATGAAGCGCCAAATATATTGTTTAAAATATAGATTTTTACATAAAAATAGACAGAGCTAAGCTAAAATGGAACCAGTTTGAAGCAAAATCAAATTAAGCAGCAAAAACAAAAGACTTAGACAACGAACTTTGTCACAAACCCAACTCAAAAGTGTAAGTCGCTTATAATCAATATTTAAATATGATTATGTCGATTGACATATATATATATATATATTTATATAAATTTAGCATTTTATGGATGTGTCGCTGTTAATGGAACGGGTTTAGTCTCGTAATCACAACAACTTGTTTACTTTGTTTTTGTTTAGTTAGTATTAGAAGTTTCTCTAAGGCTAAGTAGAAGGGTGAGAATATGTGTGTGTCTGTTTGTACCTTGTCGTCGATTGAACTGGGCGGGCGTGGGCGTGGCCAGGCAGCCAAGCATTAACACAATACACAGCACTAGCTTCATTTTATTGCAGCTATATAGATTTATCAATCTATAGATATGATATATAGAGAATCGTATCCAATTTCGCGTTGCGCACTCGCGACGTTCACGACTCGACGTACGTTATCAGACTGAGCGCGTCTTTCGGACCGGCTGCCAAGCTTCTTTAGAGATATTATTATTTTCTGACTCGAAATGGGTTTTGGACAACGCGTTTGCGTGCGCGATCAGCGACAATGATTCGGCGTTCGACAGCCGAGCTGGCTTTTTATATAAGCGGCGAGCGCGTTTCTGTTCTCAGTGGCAGAGCATCGAGAGCGCTAATCTCATCAACTGTTTAGTATATCAATTAAAAATCTCAGCAGCACCGGACAAAAAAATCACCAAATTCAACTGTAATTTTATGCAATTTTTCCCAATGAAATGAGCCAGATGACAAATCCCTTGGCTCTAGAAAGCAAATTATAAAACGCATAAATTGTGAGCCAAACTGAACTGAACTGCATTGAATCGAACTAGTATAATATCATATTCCCGCTGCAATTATATCGGATATGTTCTAATTGCTCAGATTTGCATCAAATCTAGTGCTAAATGGCGCTCACTCTCAATGCAAACAAAAGAGTGTTGCGTATAGCTAAAGCTATGCACAAACAAATTATACCCTATATAGTATTGAATATAGCTATAATATCTGTTGGCTAATAACAATTACGGTACCAGGCTAATCAAAGTAATTAATATGTAAACAGGTAAGAGTGTGCTTCAATTCAGGCTGGCCAACTAGTTAGATACCCTGTAGACCAAATATACTATATACTATATATGCTATAGATTGCATACGCTATGCCCAAGTTGTTTGTAAAACGATATTTACCGATATCTATCGATATTTATCTAAAAAGTTTTCCAAATTTACACTAAACTACCAAATGAGCTTACATATGCCAAAGAAATCAAGGGCACATCGATATATGTTGATCGATATTTATCGATTTTACAATAGTTATCCAAAATACAACAAACATTTTTAAATATGCCCAAAAAATTTAATGTAATTCCATATTTAAAGATGTATCGACAGAAATTTATCGATTATATTTACTACACTTATTATAGTAGACTTTAAATGGAAATATATCGATAAGTATCAATTCAACATATGTATGTATATATCTTGTGTTCGATAGTTATCGATATTCTTTTGTATATGTTCTGCATTATAAAGCTTTAGCCATTGCAACAGTTTTATTAATGTTTGTCATCAAATATTATCGTTTATGGAAAGTTTTTGAAGAACTTATAGTTAAGATTAAGGTAAGCTGCAACTATAGTTTAGAACCATAGGCTCTAACATTAAAGCGTGCAAATACGTTTCTAGAATGAAAAATCTACCATAAAAGTACTTGAGTAATAACTATACAAATAATGCGGATCCAAATATGATGTGCGAATAGTTGGCTATACTTATAAGCTGTGTGAGAATAGCTATATAATTAAACTATTGATGCAACTTGCTGAGATATTTTTATATATTCAAGTGAATAGAGTATATTTTTTTGCTTAAGTTCGTCTAACTATACTATTCTCTCTCTCTCTCTCCCTTTCTCTCTGTATGAATTACAAGTTGGATACTCATATAATATACCCAGGTCAGGTAAAGTGTTAAGGGGCTTGGCAAAACGAACAATTTTTCATTTATCTTTCATATTTGGAGAGCTGAAGCGCTCAAGTTTTGGAGTTCTTGAGCTGCCTTCTACATATCCATACATATAAACTATGTGGAACGGGTATTTTGCAGTCTGGCAACTGATCCAAATTCAAAATATATACCTAAAAAACCAACAATGCTATCTATGGTTGGATATCGCTGTTAGGGTATACAATTAGACATATGCTCGATATATGCTAAAAATATGTGATGGACATGTGAAGTGATAGAGCGAGAGAAGAGAAAGAGAATGCTGTCAACTAGGCGTCTGTTTGGCGTTTGTCGCTTGTCGTTTGTTGTTTGTCATTGTCGAGTTTTAGGAATTGAAAGTGAGTCAAAGCGAGGTTCATTTAGCACATAAATGCTTGAGCAGCGCTTGATCAGTGCTTGAGCAGAGCTTGATCCGTGCTGGATCAGTGCTTTAATGGCAATTGATTGGTTAAATTATTTAAACGGATTTAGCCTAAGTCGCCTAATGAAGCTGTTAGCTGACAGACTAATTGTTAACTGTCAGCTCGTGCGGAATACATTAAGTAAAAACTATTTGTTAATCAACAGACGAAGCTCCGCCAACTAGTTTTCATCTCATACGATCGAAGATCGACGCTCGACGAACGATGATGATAAGAGATGAGATTTGTTTGTATGCATTCGTTGTGTGCAGCACAGACTGATTAAGAGAGCGAGATTACGATTTAGTTTGCGACTTGGATTGCATCTAATCGATGACATAGTCACTACACTGAGAGAAATTTTCAATGTAAAAGAGAAAGAGAGAGCTGAAGTAAAAGGTGAAGAAAATTTGAAATTTGTAGATTATTTTTATACATTTGAATTTTTTAATGTGATTCATATTTAGATATATGTAAATGTTTTTAATAAAATATTTAAACAATAAAATACAATCATAATAAAAATAACATAAATTTGATACAACACAAACACGTATTTTTCTCGCAGTGTATTTGCGTGCATTGGACTGGAATCTGCTCGGAATGCCGAGCAGCTGGAAGCCAATTGATATGCACAGAATACGAACGCATATCATAGAACATCATATTATATATAGGCTCAATGTCGATGAGTAAGTCGAAGCTGAAGCTGAATTTTGTAGAGAATGTCGCAGTGCTGCGAGAAGGCGGGAAATTCAGATAATTCAGTTGGTAGCTCCTGCTGGCCAGTTCCGGCTTGCACATAGTTTATGTGACATAAGAAAGACAACTCAGCTCGATAATTAGCCAAGTTCTCACTGTAATTTACTTAACTTTACTGAGTTTGATTAATGTTGCAATTCGACCTGAGCTGAAAGAGAGAAAGAGAGAGAACAACACGCGATATGGCGTTATATTTATAAACTCACAAATCAAGCTCATCTTCATGGGCATGAGTATTTTATTCTGGAAATACCCAAATTCGTAATGCTCGCATGTTTACAAATGTAAGTTTAGTTTGCGGCAAGGAAAATATGAAAAATAAATTCATTTTATTTATATTAGGGACTTTTTTGGAATGTTTTGTAGAATTAATGACAGGGTCAAGACTTTCTTTATATAGAGAAAATTGTTATAGGGAAAATTTCTCTATAAAATATAAAGTTGTTCAAATGATATATTAACTGTTTGCCTATGTTATATGATATATGTTATATCATATAAGATGATGATATGATGTTGATATATGATGATGATATGTGATATATGATATGATATATGATATATACGTATGACCATTGCAACAAGAGCCACCCGTTAAGATAAGAGCACGTCTAAGCAGGAGACTCGCATATGCCTACAGGCAGAGTCTTCAAGTCTCTGTTATCTCTGAGATTGACCAGCTTAACCCAGACGCTGCTCATTAGTTATTCCAATAAAATATCAATATATTTATTTAGGTCAGATGTCTCTGTTCCTGTCCCTGTGCCTGTCCCAGTCCCTGTCCCTGTCCCAGTCCCTGTCCCTACACATAACATTAAGATAAGCATTTGTAGTACAACATATTGCCTGCATTTTAGAAGCATTTTACACTGCATACATGATCGCCCTGAAGGGCAGGTGTAGAGTGAAGTCTTGTTGTCTGATAGGTTGACAGCCAAGCAATTATATTGAGTAATAAATGAATGAACGGGTTTTCTAGATCTACTAAAGATTTTCTATATTTCTATATACAACTTACTACTAGTACTACTACAACTACTGAAACTACTTCTAGTCATCTTCACAGTTGACACCAAGTTTTACCTTGACAGCCTTTCTGAAGGTTCCTTTTACATTCTAATCGAAGGCAGAGTTTAGCTGCAGCTAAGATACGACATAGGATCGGTTCTCAGATCTTATTTGCTATTGTTATATTTGTCAAGTAGTACTCGTAGTAGACCCTTAGAACTGAATGACCTAAGTGAGCATCTATAGATATCTTCTTAGTACAGCCTTGGCCTCAGCATTAGCACACAGTCGCCGATGACCGGAATTCAAATTCAACTGAATTGAATACATTCATAACAAAATATAATATTTTCATAGCACTTTACACCAATCAAGGCATATAAGAAATGTAAAATTTGTTTAATAAATAACAAGAATTTGAAAAAATAATATAATAATATAATAAACTTATAAAAAATTCATAAATACATAACGTGATATATATGATATATCAAAGAGATATAGGTATATCTGGAGATTAAAGTTTTCATAATTATTTTTATTGTTACTTTCTTTTTCTCTATACTGCGCAGTCTCAGCATATCAACGTCTTCTGCCCCTCGCAGCGCCACCCAGTGTCTGCTGTATCCAATTCATGTAGCTGCTGGTTCTGGTGTAGACGCCGGGAAACCCGGGCTTAGCGCACTCGTAGCCAAAGGAAACAATGCCCAGCAAATAGTAGCGATAGATGCTGCCATCCAGCTAAGATAATAAATAAACATATAGCATGATCATAAAGCTTAAGTGCAATTTCAGATAAATACAATATGTCTGAAAAGAACTGATTGTTTGGTATTTGGATGTCGTGTGAGTTCTCCCCTCGGCGATATGGCAACAAACTCAATCACCTTGGGGGATTTGTGGCTGATTTGGTGGCTCAATCAAGATCAAAACAAAAAAATAAAAACTGGTTCATTGATGAGTCAGCCTCAGAGCTGTGTAACTGACCTGCGGCAGCATTAATGGTCCACCGGAATCCCCCTGACAGGCATCGACTGTGGAGCTGCCAGCACAAATTAGCTGCAAGAGAGAGCACAGATGGAAATCATGAACAGGATCAAGGATGCTGCAAATGGTGTAAGACTTGACTTGACTGGACTTTATACCCTAGACTATGGTAAGCTGGGATGAATATGAAAGTGGAGATCACTTGACATGAAATGAAATGGGAAAAGGAAACAGCAGAGTAAAGTATACTGAGATATAGTAAAGAACTGGGTATCGTTAAGAATGGTATAGATAAGAGTAGTATAGAGTGAGTTATAGTAAAGTATGATATTGTATAGTATAGTATAGATTGCTTAGATTGATAAAGAATAAAAGAAGAAGGAAAGTATAGAAAGATTGATAGGATAGGATTGATATCTCGCAAAGAAAAGTCAAGATTGCTATAGTACAAGTATAAATCATCATAGTGTAGTATAGATTAATATAGTATAAAATCGAATAGTATAATAATTTATACTTGTACTATACTAATCTTTACTTTAGTATATAGTATAGCCCACTATAGATTAGTCTAGTATAATATAGATTAGCTGAGTATCGCATATATAGAGTGGATTATTATAGATTACATATCTCTACTCTCTACTTTCAATCTACCTATACTAAATCATATATCTTTCTCTATACATCATCGAGCTTTCGCTCTTCTGCAAGGGCATTCAAAATATCGACTTTGCCCTTTATTCCCTTTCAATGTGGTTTACCTTGTCGCTGAATTGAACAAACTGAAAGACAGATTTGTAGCTCTGCTGACAGCTCTGCCGTGAAACGATCGGCACCTGGGCATCTCGCAGCACATTGGAGGTGGCGCCCTGATGTTTCGTTGCCCCATAGCCGGCCACGAACGGATTCATGCCCACGAATTGATCCTCAAGCAGAAACCGGCTAGACTCTGGCAGGCAAATGGGTCGAATGTCAGCTGGGAAAAATCAAAAGAAATAATTAAATAGTTGAGGAATCAGACAAGATCAGTTAATAGAGGTATATTGGACTATATATTTTATATGTATATTGTATAATGTATTGTATAATAACAGAGAAGAGAGACAAAAGCATCAGAAACACAGATAGATGAGTAAATGGAAAGACAAACAGAGCACAAAGCTTATAGACTCTAATCTGTTAAGTAAACGGCGCATGCCAAAAGATGCCAAGCGCTGTGGGCTAGACATGTGTTCGCCACTCAACGCTAGATGGCGCCACATTCTTCAGAATTAAATTGAACGAATTGAAAGATATAAAAAGGTTAAGCTGAGGTGGGGGATTTAAATAAACGATGTAAATGAAGTATAAGAGTTTTCTAAAAACATATAAATAACGTAAAAGAGTTTAATAAACTATGTAAATAAAGTATAAGAGTTTATAGTATAAGAGTTTAATAAACTATGTAAATAAAGTATAAGAGTTTTTTTTAAAAACATATAAATAATGTATAAGACTTTAATAAACTGTGTAAATAGAGTATAAGTAATTTACAGCGCACTACAACATTTCACCTCTACTCACCGTTAGATGGCGCCTCGCCACTCAGCTCAATCAATGCAATATCATTTGCAATGGCAGACAAATCGAATTGCGGATGCACTACAGTGCGCCGGATGCGATAATCCATTGCACCCATCTCATTTGGGTTGGACAGATCGCGAGCGCCCAGACGAACCAGCGTCAACATGGAGTTGATGCAATGCGCCGAGGTCACAACAAACTGCGAACTGATCAAACTGCCCGCACACAGAAAATCCAAGCCATTGCGATTGTTATCCTTGAAGTAGCCCAAGGCTGCCATCCAGGGATAGGCACCTGATGAGAGAAGAAACTGAGTTAAGCTTAGAGTAATTGAGTTGATTGAGCGATTGCTTACCTTTGCGCACGGGCAAGCCGCCAACGACACGATTTGTGGTGGCGCCACCTATGCCACAGCCGCCAGAGCTGCTCGCGCCACCTGGCTGCGAGGGGTATAAAGGCAACGGCACAGGGCCAGGAGCTGGTGCAGCAGTGGCAAGTGGAACTGGACGCAGCACAAGTCCAGCTTGATTGACCGGCGGCGTGGGCTGAAAGACTGTAATAGGTGGAGGTGGGGGCGTGGTCGGGCCACTCAGCGAGGAGAACGAGAAGCCGGCAGATGGCAAAATCTGCTTAGGATGACGGCTGACCAGAGGCGCATGAGTCGTGGCGCAACAAACCTGCAAGAAGCAGCCTTAGCTCTTTAGTAGACATCGAGGAGGCGGACACTGTGGAGGGGGATTTACCAAAAAGTTGGAGCCATCAAAGCCACAAATGGACTGTCCGAGAAACGTTTGAAATTCCTGATCCGCTGTGCCCGTCTGATACTCCTGGATGAGATGCGAGCAGCTGGTCAGAGGGACGCAGCTGCCAGAGCGAGCGCGTGCATCATTACAGCTCTCTGGAAGCTGCAGCTGGGCTAAAACGAGTAGCAGATGGAGCTCATGGTACAATTTTGGATTCGGGTTGGGTGCAAGTGCAGCGATTGGTTTGGAAATTATTTTCGTTTTTTTTTTTTTTATTGCGCAAACAACTACAACTAGGTGAGGGGAGGAGGTTGCGGGTTCTAGGCTCGATTGTGTAACTAGTGGAATTTGATGCGACGACGACGACGATGTCGACTCGGATTGAGCGGCATAAAGACCATCATATCCGAACCCATGGGCAGAGTCGAAGCCAGCTGCTGCTGCTGTCGCGGATCGATGCAGGGGCAATTGGGCAGCGGAGGCAAACCACCCGGCAAACACACAAAAGGCGATGAAGGACACGTCGGCACGGGCAATGTAGTTTCAGCTGCGGTTGTTGTGGTCACGCCCGCTGTGGTTGTTGTGCTGCTGCTCGTAGTGGTGGTGGTGCTTGTGGTTGTGGTCGTTGTGCTGCTTGATGTCAATGGCGGCAAAGGCGGCGTCGGTTGAAACGTTGGATACACTGCATTGGACGTGGAGGTGGGCGTTAATGGCACTTGAGCTGGCGGCACTGGCAACGGATAGACCGTAAAATAACCTGTGGGATATGCCGGACACCAGCCCTTGATGCTGGCCAAATACGAGAGAAATGGCCAAAAGTAGACCTTCACACAGAACTCGTCCAGCAGCATGGCCCAAGGATGCGATGCGATGCGATTCGTGCAGCTGCCCCAAGTGTTAACAGCCAACTGCTCCCAAGCTGGCCAAAACATAATTCTTCAGGCCAACAACTGAATCCATTCAAATTGCAGTGCAACAAATTATTTCCAATTTCATTTAATTCGAACGTTTTGTGGACTTTTCGCTTGACTTTTTACAGAACGGAAGCGCAGCACACAGCGACGGTTCATTCCTGCATGCAGCTGATGTCACTCACCCCCCTCCCCCACACACACACACTCCCCTGCCCCACACATTTCCCACTTTTGCCATGCTTTGTTAACTTTTTGGTAGCAAAAATTAAAATAACTGGGCCACTGACGCTTGACATCCGATTGGGTCGCCAGCTATCAGCGATCGTGTTAACTGCTGTTTACATGACACAAATTTCCAAAACTGAATAAATTCGAGGCGTTATTAAATTAAGTCACAGATTTGTTTATGCATTTGTCACGATCGCAATCGCAATTGCAAATGTTTCAAGCTCTGCTGAAAAGAGAATAAAAATAAATAAATAAAACTTACAGTTCACCAAATCGAGCATCCAGACAAGGCATATCCAAAGTACTGGGCTCCAGCTATATAGTTGACATAGTTTTCCCATAGCTCTTGACTCCGACACGTTGTTCCCCTTTAAGCGAACTTCAATAATGCACTGAGCTCTGGGAGCAGCGACAACTCCGAACTTAAAATAGAAATGGAAATCCAAATAAATAAAAATATAAATACAAAAAAGAAAAACATGTCTACAATTATTTCGATTTATGATGGTTTAATTGTCGCAATTTTCCAAATTAAATCTAATCAAATGATTCGAATTCGACAACAATAAAAAAAATTGGTGTGATGACAGTTCAGTTGAACTTGAAAAAGGTAAAGCACCTGTTGAACTATCCATCAAGGTCTAACTAACTATATCTAGTTATATACAGAGATCTTATCAGCTAAACATAGCTGTATTTATATGAAACATTGATTGACTGATTGACTGAATGAATGATTAAATGAGTGGCTGACTGACTGACTGGCTGCCAGACTGACTGATTGACTGACTGACAGACTGGTTGAATGAGTGGCTGACTGACTGACTGACTGACTGAATCAATTACTGAATGAGTGGCTGACTGACTGACTGGCTGCCAGACTGACTGATTGACTGACTGACTGACTGACTGAATGACTTACTGAATGAGTGACTGACTGACTCACTGACTGAATAGTGGCTGACTGGCTGACTGACTGACTGATTTATGCTTAATGTATGCACTTTATTGCACTCTAGCCTCTACCAAAGGAAGACAAATGCATTTATGAGAATTGCAGAGTAAAGCGTTAAGTATGTACATATAAGTGAAGTGCTCTACTATATGTATGCATGTATAAATACACATAAATAAATACATGCATACATCTTTAGGCTCATTTATTTATTCACATATATTTATACATACAAACTACGATTGCTTCTTCTAGTCATTAGCCTCGTCCTGCTCTCTCTACTCTTTCTCCCGCTCTCCCTTCTCTTCCTGATCCGCATGCTCCTTATCCTGCTCTTTCTCCACCTACTCCTCTATCTCCACTTCTCCTGCTCCTTCAACTTACACTACTTTTCAGTGCACAATCAACACTACTAATTCAAGCATGAAAGTCTGTTACCCTACTTGAATTTATGAGAATCGAAGAATCATCAACTAGTATATTTTCTTTAGATTTAAGGAGCAGAAATACACTATTTAGTAAAGGTAAAGAACACTAAATACAAGTATATATGTACATGTACATACATACATAGATAGATGTACGCACATACATACATATGTATGTACATACAATACATACATAGTATATACGTATATTCATTCATACATACACAATGTATATTTCACACATATGCATGTATGTATGTACATACAGCTCTGTTCATTATAATAGTAGTGCGACTATATATATATACAATATATGTTCGGTTATATATGTATGTATATAGTATATTCAAATTGTTATCAAAATATTATGTTTATCCCATCATTTTGCTGTGCAACATTTCAGTCGCACTACTATTTTTATGAACACAGCTGTACATTCATACATACATTCACACACACGTATATACACACATAGATACAGATACTTACTAACAAACCTCAACACATACATTAGTCATGCATAATTATATAATACAAATTTTCACTTAATGAATCACTTAAAGAAAAGACATACCAAACATAGCCTGAAAACCTGCTCGATCTACTTGAATTCATGAGAATCGCCGAGTAGAGCACCAACTAAAAATACATAAGACTTAACTAATGACTATGACTAATTTATAAAACATATATATTTTCGGATGCGTTTATTTATTGAGTTTTTGGCTTTTTTCAGTTAGGCACGGTTAGGCTAAAATATTTTGGTTTACATTGAGAGAGACGAAACGGAAAAAATGCTCTAAATCTAAATGCCGACTACGACTACCTCGTGTACTCGTACATACAACATGCATACATCGAATATGAACTATATATATGAAGTTAAAGGGGAGTATTGGAGTATATATAATTAGCATTTCTCAGTGTTGTCCAGTCGCGATCCTCGTCGATTTATTCCCGATGCTTGCAGTCGAGAAAGAGTTGCGCCTGCGATTGAACGAATCGAAAGATTTCGAGCAGCATTTCGTTGGAGGTTTTGCAATTGCCCTGCTGTGGCTCAAAGAAGCCACCAGCACCACCGGCACCACCCACCGAACGCTTGCCCCAGTCCGGCGAGAATGTCAACTGAGAGAGAGCGAAAAATTGATTATACTAAAAGTCATCAGGACTCAAAGTCTCGAGTGAAACTCACCTGACACTCCACACAGGCCAGCAGGAAGAAGAGCACAGCGGCAATCAGAACTTCACTCTTGCAATTCATCTCGTTTACTATGAGCTATGTACCACTGGGGAGCTGCTTTTATAGCTCTGTGATAGACCAACCTGCCACAGGCTGTTCAATTAACTACGGACACTTCTAAGGATGCTCACACATCAGACAACAGCTGCGCCGCAGCAGCCCTGACGTCATTCATATACAAATCAATCAAAGTTCAAATTCAAAATTAAAGAGATAGATGAATAATATAAATATACATAATATATAATATATATGTGTAATATATGTTATATATTCAATATGTCTAGCTCAGAAAATATAAAGATTATTTTCTTGTTCAGTTTATTCTTCATCTTTGACTGCAGCTTTATCATTAATTTTTTTATAATGTTATAAAACTGTGGTAGATACCGCTTTTGTGTAGATTTACCACGCCTCAAAGGGCTCAGATTTATCTACTATGTATATTTTTTTTATCTTGGGTTGTCTACAGGTGTATTTATTCCAAATTTCAAGTCTCTAGCACCTTAGGTTATGGCGTTTCTGTTATGCCAGGCCTAACATTACCCGATTTGCCACGCCCTTGTGAACTTATAGGGCAAAATAAAAACACTTCATAAAGCGAGACTACCTTCAAGTATATGTATCGAATTTCAAGTCTCTAGCTTAAATAGCGCTGAAATGGTTTGCGTTCATACGGAGAGACAAACGGAAGGACAGACGGACGGGCGAAGTAATGAACAGGCGAATGGACGGACGTATGAACGGACGGATAGACGGACAGATGAAAGAATGAATGGACAGATGGATGTTTGGACGGACAGATGGAAGGAATAACGGACATATGAGCAGACAGACGGATGGATGAATGGGACGGATGAATTGACGGACGGACGGATGGACGAACAGGTGAGCAAACGGATGGACGGACGGACGGATAGACGAACGGATGAATTAATGAATGGACAGACGGATGGACGGACGTATGGGCGAAAGGATAGACGGAAGGATTAACGGACATTTAAAACAATTACGACTAATTGAGGAAGGAGCACATGATATTATGTCCAAAAAAGTAATTCAGAATCAGAAAGAAAATTTTAAATAAATTACAGAAAGTTTCGATAAAAATTCAAATAAATTACTAGAAACTGTAAGAGCTTTCGATATCAGAACCTATTACTAGACATTCCTCAACTAATTCTAATTTTTAAATTAATAAAATTGTAACATTTTGGAAGCATTTGTGATTTGTATGTATTTATTAGAATTGCGCATATATATATACCTTTGTATTAAATATATATAAATATGTGTATATATATAGTATAAAGAATCGTTAAATTAAGCAGCGTAGTAGTAAAACAAAGAATATTTATAATATATATAATATAAAAAGAACGTTACACAGTTTGTATAAAAAAACATAGAATAGCATTTTATAGAGGTTTACAAAATATTATTGTATTGTGCGTTTTATCAAATTCCTTTCGTTTTATAAATATTTATATAATGCTAAAATTATGACAAGAAACAATTCAAATTGTTTATTTCTCATTATTATTATTTGTTGTTGTTGTGTTTTTTTGTTAATTATATAAATTGTATTTATTTTGTATTTTGAATTTTTTTTGTTATCAATGCGCTGACTAAATGCAACGAGAACGAGGCACTCAATTTGTTATCAAACACAACACAATCTTTGATTACGCGTAACAACAAAAATCGAATCATATATATATATATATATAGATATATATTATTAGTAGATAACAATACAAATTACAATAACACATTAATGTTTGGCTTAATCGAACAAATTAACACAAACATTCAAAAACTTGGCGTCAATTACAAAATTTCTCACAAAAATCTCTAATCATAAAAAACACTTTTTGTCCTTAATTGTTGCACATTCGATCAACAAATAATATTACAAAAATATATATATGTGTGTGTGTTTGTCTATGTTTATATATATATACATATATATATATGTATGTCTGCATGTATTTTTGTAAGTATTTATATGTAAATGTGCTGTGGACTTATTGAGTTTGCTTTGCTTTGCTTTGCTTTTGTTTCATTTTCTTTTTTGTTTTTTAGTTAGTTAGTTTAACTGGCGAGTGGGCGTGGCATGAGCTTTTAGACAATTGATTTCATGTTCAGGCAGTTAACAAAATGCATTTCGTTGGGCTTCTGCTATAGCTGGGTTTACTTCGGTTTACTGGGTCATCGGAATCTCTCTCTCTCTATAGCTCAGTCGACGCGCGTTTTGAATTAATTATAAAAATTTTGGTGTTATACTCGTTACATTCATATTCTTCCTCTACTTGGATTTGTGGAGATTCGTTTTAGCTGCCCCCCATTTACATTAGACAACACTTCCTCTTGCCCTTCTTCTTGAAGCCCTCCTCAATGTAGGGTCGTTCGGCTATTTGAAATTTGCGCACAATGCGCACCAGCTCATGGAACGCCTGATCCACATTCACTCGCAGCTTGGCACTACATTCAATATAGGGTATCATTAGATTTCTGCTGGTATTTTGTGCCTCCTCCAGCGACACATGACGCTGATGTTCCAAATCGCATTTGTTGCCCACCATCAGCATGGGAAACTCATCACGATCCTTGACACGCAAGATTTGTCGCTGAAATTTGGGTATTTCATCGAAGCTGGAATGATCGTTCAGCGAGAACACGAGCAGGAAACCCTCGCCGGAACGCATATACTGTTCACGCATAGCACTAAATTCCTCCTGGCCAGCTGTATCCAGAACTGTTAATGGATTACAATTAATGATTGATATATGTATATGTACTATATATAATTTTAAATAGTTCCACTCACTATCCAATTTGGCGGGCACATCATCAATGACACATTGCTTCGTGTAGGAGTCCTCGATGGTTGGATCATAGTCTGTGACAAAATAGCTCTGAAATAGTTAAACGAACTAGATTAATACACTGCAAGTAATTGCAATAGTAGTTGTGTATAAAATATATAAATATTATGTATTTATATGATTAGATAAGTTCTATGTTCATTAAATCATTTCTTTTGTGAATTAGTTAACATTTATAAATAACAAATTAGCGTGTACTGTTGGCTGATCGACTAGAAGATACGCTAAAAGTGTTTGATTAACCTGGATTTTGGAAACTAATTTTGAATATATGTACATATGTATATAGAGTGTATAAGTATCTATATATGTATGTATGTATAAAAGTATATGTTTATAACATAAACTTTAACCAAAAACAATATACTCTGTTATATCATTGTCAATGGGTGTAAGACAAAAAAAAAAAAGAAATTTACAGAAAATTTGATATTGCTATTGAAAAACTATTTGGTTTTTTTTTTTAGTTTTTTTTTAATTTTTTTTTATTTTTCTTTAAAATTTTATTGTATAATTTTTTTTTTTTTTAATTTTTTAAATTTTTATTTTTATTTTTTTTATTAATTTTTTAAAATTCTTTTTTAAATTTTTGTTAAATTCTTTTTTAAATTTTTTTTAAATTCTTTTTTAAATTTTTTTCAAATTCTTTTTTAAATTTTTCTAAATTTATTTTTAAATAATTTTGGTTTTTATATTTTTATGTTTTTATTTTAGTTCTTTAATTTATCAACATTTGAATGCCCTATATATTTATATTTATTTATTCATATTTATAATTTAGTTATATTTTAACCACTGTGCAGTGAATAAAACCTTTTGAAGCACTTTTTGATTTGTTTACACACAGTTTAATGCGCTACTTCAGTTGATGAAAATCTTGGCATACATAAAAACAAATGTTTATGCATGTGTGTGTGCGTGTGTGTGTGCATATGGTACATATATATACTATTTGTATATATGTGAATGGCTGTGGCATGGCCAGATGAGGATGACGCAAATAACTAAAAATAAATATGGCTAGGCGCATTGCCACATTTTGTGAATGGTGAAGAATGAGACCGTGGTCGTGACCATGACGAACACCCCGTTAAATTGACCTCAGCTCCACACACTCCACACACACACACACACACACACACACACACACACACATACACATTTATATAGATATATACCAGTCGCAATATCCATTTAGGCCGCTCAACTGGGCAACGCCCTTAAAACATGCGGATTTTCCATTTCGAATTCAATTTTCAATGAAAATACATTTCAACGTGATTTCACTGCGCTGATCTATGCTTCAAAATATTTAGCTCACACGCACATATATCTATATATGCATATAAAGATTGCCAAACAAAGTAAGTCGCTTGTTGCTTTTGCCAAAACAAGGGTCCAGCCCACTTGTTACGTTACGCCGCGCCCCTCTGCTGTTGCGTTGTTGGATTTAGAGATGCGCTACGCTATATATCACCGCTAAAAGTCACTGTTATAGCGACTTCAAGATCACGTTTTTACCCCAATGCGCAACACTGTTGCGTTTGCTTATACAGCAACATAGACAGACGACGACGACGTCACCACATCTCTTGCTGTGCCCCTCACCTGTATGAATTGTATCGTTATGGCTGATTTTCCAACGCCGCCGCCACCGACGACTACCAATTTATACGTTTGCATTTGCATTTTTGTGCGATGCGTCGTCAAATTTTCTGTTTTCTTTTATTGTTATACCGTCCGCGAAAAAAATTCAACTAGAAATACACGAATGTATCGACTTAGCCGATACCATTACATATCAACATATCGCCCAGGGTTTCATGGCGACTAGTCGATACCACAGCAGATGTTTGCGATGTTGCACTACCAAATATTATCGTAATGAAATTCAAGTAACTTTTGCATTTACTTAACAAATTGTAAAAATACCTTTCACAAATTGCAAAATTTCATGAAAATACTTATGAGAGTTAGCAGAAATGCTTAGACAGCAGGCTCAATACATGCAGCAATAAGCCGCGAAAAACATTTACCGCGAAAACATAATCGATAAAATTCAACATATGGCCCAGGGTTGCATGGCAACTATTCAATAGCTTGCGATTACCACAAATTGTCGCGATTACTATCGACATCAAATTTAAAGTATTTTTTGCATTTATTCAACAAGTTGTCTTAGACTAAATATTTTACTGGACATAAGAATGGAAATGTTTAATGCTAATGAGACTCGGCAGTCATGCACAGACGCGCCAAAAGGCTAGTCAACTGCAGCAGCGAATTACAACCATCGACAATCTTCATGTGCGTAATACCAATTTCTCTGATGAAGTTTAACTTCAGCTGTTCGTCCACATTCAACCGTTTGCAGACGCGAAATATATTACCAATAATATCCTCCGGTGCATAGCCGAGACGCCACAACTTAGCCAAGATCTTGTACGCCTTGTGTATATCATTGCCGGCACAATGTTGCAACATATCCTGCAACAGCATCGGATGCGGCTCATCACAGACTTTGAAAACATTTGCGCCCGTTATATCACCAAATCCTTGGGCCGTGGACTGCAAATTATTAAGACCTTGTCGCATATCGCCCTGTGCCGTAAAGACAATCGCCTCCAAGCCATCCTCGTCGTACTTGAGCTGCTCCAGTTGACACACCTCGATCAGCTTAGCCAGCACCTGGGCATCCGATAGCTTGCTAAAACGCAGCATAGCACAGCGCGATTGAATCGGCTCAATTATTTTCTCACTCGTATTGCAGGCGAGTGCAAAACGCGTTGTATTGCTGTAAATTTCCATGGTGCGGCGCAGCGATTGCTGTGCGCCCTCGGTCATGCTGTCCGCCTCGTCCAGAATGACTATCTTATGGCGGCCGCGTGGCAGAGTGACCTTCTGTTGGGCAAACATCTTGATTTTGTTGCGCACCACATCGATTCCACGTTCATTCGATGCATTCAGCTCAAGCACCGCATCCTTATAGCTGTCGCCAAGCAGAATACGGGCCAGGCACTGTATAGTTGTTGTCTTGCCCACACCGGGTGGTCCCTGCAAGGCATTTACCATTAGTTTTATCATATCTTCACTAATATTTACAAAGAAATTACTGCAATTATAATATTTGGCGAATTGCCTTGGGTGGAGAAGACGGATAGACGGGCGACTGTATCTTCATTGCCTACAATTTCATCAAACTTAACAGGCCGATACTTTTCAATCCAAGGCAAATTATTGCGCTTGTCCACAACCACAATTCCTGTTTCTTCTGGCATTTCGCTTTTATTTGATTAAATTACAAATTTTACAACACCAAACGCAATTGCAAATATAAAACGCGGGATTCGATAAATATTTTTGACATTATTTAGGACATATCGTTTCGACATTAGTTTTATAGCAGTCAGCTAAATTATTGAAATAGCAACTGTGTCAGCCACACACATATCGAATGTTTGTGATCGAGTAGTCATTATCGCTGCGCATGATAGTTGTGTGCTCAGTATCGATAAGTGTAGATGTAGAAAAAAATATAGTGAGAATATGGCGAGTCTTGAGGGCCAGCAAGAAAATTATTCGAATAACCCAGCAGGTATGCATTTAAAACGTGAAACAACCAAACAAAATATAACTACAAAACGGTGCGCGTAATATGGCCAGTGCAAAAATTGAACAAACAACAAACAATACGCGTAACAAAGAGCCACGAAAAAAATTTGTTGGTCGAATGGGCAGCAGCAGCAACCAAGACAACGACGACGACGACGTCGACTCACACTCGAAAAAGCGAACGAAAAAAAAAAGAAGAAGCCAGAAGAAGTGTTTGCTTCATATGGGTGAAATTTGCCCCCGTGTGTTTTTTCAAGTTCCTTACAGTGTGGCTGTTGTTTTGCCAGCGCTAAATCCCCCCTTACCGGAGTTTTGAGTTATAAATAAAATTTCGTTCAAAGTTTCCAGAGGAAAAACATTTTCGCCGTCACCGCAGCCGCGCAGTCAGCGTTCACAGTCATCGTGAGCCAGCAGCTGCGCTGCAGCTGCACATTTGTTTGTGTGCGTGCGTGTTTGCATGTAGACGACTGTATGTGTATGTGTGTATGTGTGTGTGTGCGTGTGTGTGTTTGTCCGTCTGCCGCCGCCAACTTATCAAGTGCGTGTTTTTTTCTCCTTGCCCTACAAGTGCAAAACAGAAGCCGATTGATTTTCCTTTTCTTTTCGCTTTTTTGTTTGTTACATTCTCATATTCATTTCTTTTTTGGACTCTATCGAGTGAGTGTTCGCAAAAAAAAAAAAAAAACAAGTGAAAATTCGTGGAAAATATACGGCGGGGCTGAATGAACTTTTACAACACATCGTTTACAAATATTTCTTACGAAACCAAAACAGAAACTAAAGTGTTTATTTTGCTTTTGCTTTTCTTATTTTATTTACTTGCAGTGGAAAACATACCCAAACGACCCGAAAGCCGAGAGGGGAGCGCCGAGCGAAAAGGTAAGACAACGTTTTATGCACTACTCTAATTATTATGTTATATATGTATTGTGTGTGCATGTGTGTGAGTATGTATATATGTATGTGTGTGTGACTGTGTGTGTTATATAAAATTTTACATAGGCGACTATTGCATGCTCTTACTGCGCATAAACATAAATAAAACTCTATAATTATATTAATAGGCCAGCTATTTTATGGACTACCCTCGTACAAGCTAATATTATATTATGATATCATATACCAAGGCATATCGATATAAGAAATCTATGTAGAGTTTCATAATATTTAATTTTAGCACAAATTTGTCACATATACTAGAAATAGATTAGAGATATGAACACGGGCTTAAGGTCTGAACCGCCCTTGCAGGGTATGTGGGGTATACCGTTTCCATCAGCAAGTTTGTAACTTATTGAGTAAGGCTACGTCTACGTAAGTGTGTATCGAGGATAACGTGCAAAAATAACGTAAGCAATGTTTGACTGGAAAAAAATAAATATATGTATACACATATATATTTATTTATATGGATATCAATGCCACAAGATTTTCAATCTACAAAAATAAAATAAAAACTAAAATATTCCGCAACAGCAAAAATATGTAGTTAAATATTAAAAATGCTTCCTTTAAAGCTTACGTTACGCCTTACTTACGTAGTTCGCCTGACCAGCGCATTGCATGTCTTGTGACAAAAGCCGAATGCTCTGAAAATGCAAGAGCAGTGCAAATTGAATAGCAAAATTCTTGTGTCTAGGGGCAAAGCGCGAGTGGGCTGCTAATGCAGCTGGAGCTAAAAGCAAGCCCATGGAGCAGACAAAAAAAAAAACACTAAAAGGTGGGCGATACACATACATACATACATACATACATACATATGTATATGTATGTATGTTTCTTAGATGATGCGTCGTTGTCGTCGGCCAACGTTCAAGGTTGTTGACTCTTGCATGATCATTCACATTCACACTCACAGGTGATGATGATAAGCATGTTCACTATCTAAGCGCTGTTATGGAAATGTCTCTGAAAAATATTCAGATAAATTTGAAAACAGAACTTGGGCCCCGATACAATGCCAGTTGTTGCTTGCAGTTGGTTAGTTTGTGTATTTTCCTTTTGTTCATACAATTTGCATTCACAATTACGTCATTAAATTCCATAAATACCAATAAAACCGATAACGCGCTATCGCCCGGCGATTGTCGATTGCCGATTACAACGAATGCGCAGAAAGTTAGTTGACCAATTGCCACTTGGCTACATTTTTGTACTATTTACAATTTCTATTTTGTTGTTGTGTTTTTTTTGCATTTTTATTGCTTTTATTTTGCACAATGGCTCAATGTCATTTTAATAAAAAAAAAAAAAAAAAATAACTATGCGCTTATATTTTACTCTTTTGCCTTATTTGCTCATCGCATAGCTCTGGGGGCGACCTGTGTGTGTGTGTGTGTGTGTATGTGTGTGTGCATTGTTATTGTAGTTTGTTGTCAATTGACCCACATACATACAAAGCGAGCGTACAGCGAGCAGCGATGACGTCAGTCGCTGTAAAAGTCGCGCGGCTGTCGTTGCCGGCAAATGCCAAAAAAATAAGGCAAGCTCTAGTTCTGGTTGAGTTGATTAGACTAGCAAATGCCCTGCAGCTAACAAAGATTCGTAAAATAATTAATTATATTCTAGCTAATACCCTGTAGGGAAGACTTGAGTATGTTTTTGACAAAGCTATAAAAAGTTTAGTTTATTTAAATACTTAAATCAGATAATTTTTTTTTAAATACAAGGAAAATAGTGTGATATGGAATATAGTATTATTTGCATAAATAACATTATTCACATAATAAAATAATTATATATTTATTTAAATAAAAATTTATTATATTAATAATTTTGTATACAAAATATTTATATATAACAAAAATGTATAAAATCTAAAATGACAAGATAAAATTTTTGTAAACAATAATATATATTAATGATTAAAAACTTTTATTTAATAGCACAAATCTATTTATTAAGAAACTCCATAAATTTCCTGCTTTAACTTAAGCAAAGCACACCAATCTACCCGCATAGCTTATGTTCATAAAGTGTAGGGTATTAAAAACAAGCAGCAGCGTATGAACAATATTGCTGAAGCTTTATCGATTTTTGTATTTTTTTTGCCACAGGTAGCAAAATAATTTGGTTGATTAAAACTAGCATCTACATGTGAAATATGAATGTTCGTGCTGGCTGCCACACCTGGCCGTCAGTACCAGCACCCCCGCTCGCAATCGCAACTAAATACATCATGATTATATACAAGTCTAATATATATTTTCCATTTGGCATTTACATTTTGACAGCGTCCAAAGACCGAGAGGAGAAACTGAAATATGCGCGCGATCGACAAAATGAGGAGAGACAGAGAAAAATCGAAGAGCTGCGCGCTCAAGCCGAGGCGGCACAAAAGTATCGCGAACAAAAGGAGGAGGAGCGTCGTCGTCGCATCGAGGAGATACGCGTGCGTGACACAGAGAAACGTCATCAGGTGGAGGAGCGCAAAAAGGCCATCATTGAGGCCGAGAAGGAGCGACGAGAGTATATACTCAAAAAGAATATGGTATGTTGGACATACATATATATATATCTATATATCCCCATATATATGTATCTAACTCTGCTTTTGCCTTTGCAGGAGCGCGAATCACGAATAGAGACAAAGAAACGGGATAGAAATTCGATTGCGTTTGCTTTTGGCTCGTCAACGCCACGTCTGCTGGATGTGCCAGCAGATTATGGCCTGGTGTCGCCCAGCAGTTTCTGGAGTCAAAGACGGTGCGTCTATACAGTCTGCTCACACCATATAGATACCATAATTGTTTATGATCTTGTATATTTATAGTTCCACATCTATATCAAACGTAGCGGGCGCCTCGCTCTCACGTCGCAGTTCCGAGCGTGAACTCGCCGATAGTGGTGCTAAGAAGCGTACCTCCTCATCCACGGACAGACACGATGGTGAGTTAGTAGTTGTAATGCCCCATCCAAGCAACTTTCGGTCGAACTGTCACAGACACACCCACACACACACACACACACGCAACACGGAATACACTTCAGCAACACTTAATCTTAACTATTTATTTTGCAGTTAATATTACTTTAGACAAACCACTCGTAATTTACAAAAAGAAAACTCAGTTTTGTTTACGTGACAATCTCCCACCATATATACTATACTAGTAGTTATATGTCTATATATAACCGTCTCCCAAGTACCTGTGAACTGTTGCAGCTGTGTGCAAAAAGTTGTTAACTTGATTTCAATATCACCTATCCTACACCTCTTTTGTTTGATTTACAATATATTATATATACTTTTATATATCCGCCACTTTAGCTAATTCCAAAATGTTTAGCTTCAGTTCTTGTTAATTTGTTCAATTCTCACTATTTCTCACTTATTCTCTCTCTCTCACACACTCTCTCTGTTCAAACTGCCCCCCACATTTAAACACCTCTGCACACAGATCATCGCCGTAAGTCTTCGTCCATGTACGAGGTATTCAATTGGGGCTATTCGAATGATGAGCCGCCAAAGCGTTTTTCGTTATCGATAGCTGCCAGCGAAATAAATATCGATGGGCCAGCCCATCCCACTACGAACAACGCCCATAAACTGACTTCCACAACAACAACAACTGCGCACAGACCATATACAACAGCAACAACTGCAAGCCACAACAACAACAACAACTACAACAATAACTCATATCGTAAGGGTGAGGGTTCCTCTTCTCTACTCTTCTCTACTTCTACTTCTCTATTGTTCCTGTTTTGTTATGTTATATTACCCAGTTTTATTTGTTTGTTGCCCTAACCGCGCCCTTCTCTAAGGAGCTCTCCTAACCGGCATGCGCCCATGTTTTTTTTGCATGATCTACTAATTGTACCCTGTAAAAAGAATCCTGTAAGATGAGCACGAAAGCTTTCGATTGTAATTATCGATAAATAACAGTGAGCCCACTTGTTGTTGATAATAATTAACATAGTTATTTGTTGTTTATAAAATGGATGGATGGATGGATGTTATGATCGATATTTAATTGTGTTATCGATGACTATGGATTATTAACAGACTTTATATATGTTATCGATACATTTATCAAGCGTATTTTGATATACTCTGAATACACAAGTAATCAATATTATGTATCGATTTGTGTTACCGATAATTGTTTAAATTATCGTTAATTAGGATAGTCATATGCTATTAACACTGAATGCCTTTGTTAGCATAATCGATATGATCGATAACTTGTACTATCGATAGCTGCAATGCTCTTGTAATTAGGTTTTGTACGCCCTAACATGTCACGCTCTATATAACGCTCTCTCCCTCCTCCAAGCGGCGGCCTCTAGTTGTTTTTTTTTTTATATAAATACATTTTTTTTTTATCCAACCCGATTTCTAGTAGCTCTCTTGCTCTCTTTCTCTCTCACACACTTGGCATGGTAATTGCTTTAGCCTTTGCTTTTGGTTACTCGATGATACATTTTGCATTAGTTCCAAGTTTCGGTCAACATTTTTTGATCAAATGAAAAACAAAAAAACAAAAAGAAAAACAAAAAACACAAATCCCAAAAACCACAATTGCAGAAGATATCGTTGACACAACACAACAGAACATGATGTTCCGAAGCGTTTACCGCAGGAAAACGGATCTCATGCCGACAATACCCAGCCCTCGAGACGGGCACTACGGTTCGCGCAGCTCACTGAGCACCACGCCCAGAACCCCAGGTAAGAGCGAGCCACACAACCTACCCACCCCACCCCACCGCTCCCCCCTCTCAAAAACACTTCTACAGCCTCCAGCTATCATCATCAGCATCCAGCTCTCCAGCTGACTGTCATGATTTTGTATTCATCATCAGCATCATCATCATCATATACATTATTCATATACATACATTATTTCATCAACGTATTCAGTTAGGAACAATCAACAACTTCAACAACAACAACAATGACCGCTGTGTGACCATATGAGAGGTTTGGCCTTTCGTTTCCTCTTGCTTTTGATTCCACTCGGAGATATAATATTAGACAAGTTCTGCTCCCAACTCACTAAACACCACACACCAACACCCAACCACCCATATTGTAGCAAAATTGTGTGCCCATTAGTGTGACGTCTACTCTGTATATATACATAAAAATATATATATATAGCTGCATAAGGAACCACAAGCACCACCACCACAACCACAAACAACAGCTACAACAATGCTACAATGATACTGATTCTGATTCATCAACACTTTCTGAACCACTTTCCACTTTACATATCACCAACAACAACAACGACAACAACAACAACCACCACCACCACCGACCCACCTAGTAGGACGCGCCTACTCGATGAACCGCTTGGATCAGCTGGCCCAGCCCATACGTCGCAATGGTGAGCACATGCGTGCCATACTGGAACGGGAGCGACGTGAACGTGAACTGGAAATGCTGGACGAGACGGCATCGCTAGGTGGCCACAGTGTTAGCGGCCGACGTGGACCGGGGCCCAGGGGCAAGCGAGCGGGCAGTGCGAGTGCCGGTGGCAGTGGCACATCGACAGCGACCGGAATTATGTCGCGCAGCATGACTCATCTGGCTGGCTGTGCTCAACGAGAGCGTGGAAAGTATTCGCTGGGTGGCGGCATCTCGACAAGCTTTCGGCCATTGGGCAACGGTCAGCGTGACTCCAGTAAGAGCATGACACAGATAAGCTATTCGTGGTCGACCACAAACAGCACCAACAACAACTACCACCAACAACACCACCACCACCACCACTACCCACAACAACAACAACGCCAATCGAATCTTGGCTTGCAAACAGCAGCAACTAAAAAATATCTTCAAAGCTCATTTGCCTCATTCAACAACCTGTCGTCTAGGCGTGCCCAGCAACAATATGCGAACTCTACTATTACTAACCCCAACTACTACCGTTATCACGACCTCGATCCAAACTCATTGTTGCTCATGAACTCTTCTAGTTTGTTAGTGAATGCAGGTGTGTGCGATCAACAACAACAACAACAACAACATCCAAAACAACAACTACAAAATACCCAACCATAACACACACCCACACACATACAATATATTTATACTACCGCGGTGGCTAGCATAGAGGTCCATTTGACATCCCCAAACACACACACACACACACACACACACACCTAGTAATCCTCTAAAAAGTAGCTAACGGGTTTGTTTTCTTATGCGAACAACATATGGCACACAAACTACACATACCAATCCCCCCCTCACATAGAGCATATTAGTTGCTGTTATTATAGAATACGCGATATGTAGACTTATCGATAGTTCTTCAGCGTTGAACCTCAATTCATGTATTTAAATCATCGTTATCTAAACATTATCCTGTACTTCCTACAACGTTCGAATCTAACTTATCGATCGATTTCATAAAGTTCAATTACAACTTATCGATAAATTCCATAATATACACCTATAACTTATCGATAGAATTCATAACTTATCTGAAACATATCAATGGAATTAATTATGTTACATAACTTATCAAAACTGCTACCTAAGATATTTATAGTAGTATTTATCGATAACAATCAACTGTCATTTACTGCAACAATTCCTCAAAATAATTGATTTATAAACTATTTATTACTATAGAAATGAGGGTACTTCTAAAACGGTAAAATATAACATATCGATAATTATCGATTTTTGTTCAACTATTGCATTGTATATTTTTACTTGGTCATTGTTATTTAAATAACAAGAATCGATCGTTAGATAAATAGAGTTATCGGAATTGAGCAACAATTAGCATATTTGATATCGATAACATTTCTACTTGTACAATCGATCACTCGGCGTACTGAGCAACAATTAGCATATTTGATATCGATAACATTTGTACTTGTGTAATCGATCACTCGGCGTACTGCGCAACAATTAGCATATTTGATATCGATAACATTTGTACTTGTGCAATCGATCACTCGGCGTTCATGGGCTCCATATTGTGTGCTGAGCATTGTCAACTGTTTGTGCCATTTCGTATGGACTAAACTAAACTATATATTACATATATAATTCACACACATTACACACGCACACACACTCACACCCACACACACACACACACACACACACACACACACACACTCAATCTCCATAGGTTACTTTGGTTTATGCTTTGTGTCTTTTTCTGTTTTGCCCACTCTACGTAATTGTGTCTTTCTCTATGTTTTGGTACTTTGTTTAACTTGTTTGTTTTTAGGATTTTATGTTCTAGTGTTTTGTTCCCTTTCCACTTTTTGTTTACCTTATGACCCCGATCTCTCTCTCTCTCTCTCTATTGGTGACGGTCACAATTCACAAATCACATTATTTTTATTTGGTGCTCACCTGCTCATACTTATATATAACAAAAAAGATCTAAATAATATTAATAGAACTGATTCGGCCCGAAGTGACAGCCATAACTAATCTGAGTTTACTTTAGGCTCGCGCTCTGGCAATGTTACACCCGGCGGACATGGTCATCTAAGCGGCTCACGTCCTGGCAGCGCAATGTCCACGTCAACCACGTTGTCCACAGCCAATCCCGTGGCACGACGTCCAGCCACAGCGCCACGCAAACCCCGACCAGCTAGCATAGCAGGCACTGGCATGTCCCTGGATGGTAAATGAGAAATATTTATATAATTGAAATCCATGTATCCTAATCCTGAACTCATCCACTCACAGAGTTGAACAAACTAAAGCGGGACCCTCATAAGCCGCCACTGAAGACAACAACAACAAATACGGCATCATCGCCATCCACGTCTACAGCACAAACGACACCCAAACGAACACCGAACCTCATGTCCACCTCAATGATCGTCACCTCCAGCTCAACGCGCATGCACAGCGCCGAAAAGAAGACGCCACAAAAGCGGGTTAGCTTCCAACTAACTATATAAAGCAGTGTTCAGCAAAATAGTAGTGCGACTGAAATTTTTAAAATATTTATATTAATTTTAATACTCATTTCAAATTGTTTTTGAATTATTATCTTAATCACAAAATTTTGCATTTCAATATTTCAGTCGCACTACTATTTTGCTGAACACAGCTTTACAATCATTTGTCCTATTGAAAAGCTCTCCATATTTGTTCTACATTTATCTATATATTTCATATTTATATTAATCACATTTTGGTTGATTTTAGGAAACGCTGCCACCAAAGTCTGCATCCGCTTCCAAGGCACAGCCACACAGTCGCACCGGCAGCATGGAACGCATTAATCGACGCAACAAGGAGTCCACAATTAAGGCTGCACCTGTGCCCTCAGTGATGAGCACGTCCATGATTGTGACCAGCTCCACAATAACATCTGCACCAGAGGCAAATGGTGTGGCCAAGGATCCAGTGGAACAGCTTGCTGCAGAATTGCCAGTTCCTGATGCAGTGGTTGCTGTTAGCAAAGCGGAAAAGGAGGCATTAAATACAGTAAAAACGGAGCAAGTGCAGCAGCAACAAGAGGAGCAGCAGCAGCTACTGCAACTCGATGCTAAGACACAAAACGAGCAGGTGTCGCAGCCAATTCCAGAAGTTTCAACTGTCAATGTGGATGAGAAGGCAGACGAGGGTAATGAGAAGCCACAGGCACAGCCACATGCACAGCCACAGCCACAGACACAGCCACAGTCACAGCCACAAGCACAGGCACAAGTTCCACAGGAATCTAAGAAGACATTGCGCAATGGCGGCAGCAAGGAGAACTCGGAGGTGCGCGAATTGACCCCGCCATCTGCAGATGGCAATAGCAGCAACGATTTGATGACCGCATCGATGATAGCCAAAAAGATAACGACTGAGGAGGAGGCTAAGGCCGCATTAGCCGAAAGACGACGCCTGGCCCGCGAGGAGGCCGAACGACAGGCGGAATTGGAGCGCCAAAGGCTTGAGGCTGAGCGCCTTGCCGAGCTCAAGGCCCAAGAAGAGGAGGCCGAACGCCAGCGGCTATTCGAAGAGGAATCCACACGCTTGGCCGAGCAGCAGCGACGCGGCGAGGAGGAGCGTCTGCGCAAGGCCATCGAGGTAAGAGACAGGCAAATGGCTAAATCGCTTTCTAGAAATCAGACTAAAATCTAAAACGCTTTTAACAGGAAGCAGAACAGCGCGAGGAGGAGGAACAGCGCCGGCGTGAGGATGAGGAACGCCAGCGTGTCGAGCGCGAGGAGGCCGAAAAAAAGGCCAAGGAGGAGGCTGAAAAGCAACGTGTCGAGGTGGCCGAACGCCTCAAGCGCGAGGAAAAGGAGCGCGAAGAGCGACGCAAACGCGTCGAGGCAATCATGTCGCGCACACGTAAAGGTGGCGGTGCCGCAGCCACGCCCGTCAAGGTAGTCAAAGATCAAGGTCTTAGCTTCAACATATTTCCAAATTTAACCCATTCAACTCTGCAGGAATCCTCAGACCCCAAGGCTGGTGCATCCAAGGATACAAATGACGCGAACAGCAGCAGCAGTAACTCAACTGGTGGCTCGCCCAGCAGCAGCAGCACACTCAATGATGCAGTGGCACCAACAGCTACAGAAACCGAGTCACTGGAGCAGCCGCCAAACAGTCAGGCCATGTATGAGCAATCGGTGCTGGACAAAGAGAATTCGCTAATAAATAGTTTCTCAAATTTGATAATCGATGAGAATGCCAAGAACAACTTGCAACAGTACGAGGTGAGCAATGGCAAGCTGCATGTGGAAACAACAACAGCAGCAACAGTTGCAGCAGCAGTGGCCAATGGGAATGGCCATATCGAGAACGTGAACAACAAGAAGTGAGTCGAGAGCAGCAACAGCTGCTTAATTGACAAACAACAACAACAACAACAAACAACTAAATGGGCTTTACTCATTGCAGCGACATCAATCTGCTGCAGGATGCAGTGAATCCGGCTGTTACGCAACTAATCGATCTGAGCATAGAGTCCCATCAACCACAACAACAACAACAGCAACAGCAACAACTGCACATGAACAACAATAACAATAATAATAACAATAACAACAACAACAGCTTGCTGACGAGCACAGCGGCAAACAACACGCTAGTCACTGCTGATAGTCACGAGAATAAAGGTTAGTGATTATAAAATACATTTAGTATATATACTATATATAGTAATCTCTATATTTACAGATATATCGCTGCTGTGAATTCGTTGAAGTTAACCAAAACACGATTGTTTTCTAAACTATTTAAAAAAGAAAGAAAGAAAGAAAGAGAAAACATAAGAAAATCAACAAAAAACTGATATATAGCTAAATGTGTGTGGAGTATTTATTTATAGAATTGAGTTAAACAATAACGAAAGGAAAAAGAAAAAGAAGCAAAAACAAACGTGGCGAAAAGCAACAAATTATGGTTACTAGCGATACTAACAAAAACAAAAAACAAACAGGAAAAATGCTTATAAAAACTATATACACTTTATTATATACATATATATAAAAGAGAACTAAATATTATAAAGCAGGCCAAGCTGCAAAAGGGAAATGAAGAACATAGCGTTTGCATGTAATATTAGTTAAGAACTAAGACAAAACAAAAGTAAAGAAAATGCTGATAAACCATATAAAAAATGATATATATAATGCTGATCAAGCCCAAAATCATCATCATCATCATGCAAAGCTATTCGATATCAAAATATGTTCCAAAAAGAAAAATGGCAAACAAAAAATTGATGATTTTTTTAATTAAATTTTTTGCTAATTATAATTATAATTATTATTGTGTGTAAAAGGAAAATTGCTTGTGAGTCCGAAACTCTGCGTTATATATAATTGAAAATTATATATAGAAAATAGAGAAAGAGGAAGAGGAAGAAATAAAAGATGAAGCATGGGGTATATTATGTGTGAAACCCCCCCAAATGCGACAGAGAGAGAGGAAAATGTTTGGAAAATGTAATAGATGATAATACGATTTATATACGACCTCAATGCTGGGCGCTGTTCCCCCGTAACCCTCCCCCTCCCAGCAACCCACTGTGTGTTTATTGCCCAATTTTTTTAAATTGCACAGCTGTTTGTATAAGTTAAGTTAAAAAATACGTTGAGCCAACGAATCGTGAGGTATTATTTATTAAAGTGAAAGTGAAAGTGAAAGAATTACGAAAATATTGTCTGAAATTATTTGCTGAGACTATTGATTGTTCTATGTTCATTATGCGATGCGTAGCCTATGTAAACAAACACAGATATTAGATATCAGTGCTTCACACACACACACACACACACACACACACACACACACACACACACACACACACACACACACACATGCATACACATACATATATGTAACTAGGAATTAGATTTCTTTTTTGATTAATCTGTCAAATTCTGCTCATTATTTTGCTTGTTTAAATGTAATAGTGTTTTTCTCTCTGTGTATATTATTTTTTTCGCGTCAATCTATATATATACATATATATTTTCGATATTCTTTTTTTATATACATATATACACACATTTATATTTGTAATTTGTATTTATCCATGTGCAAAATAAATTATGATTATTTTTTTAATTAAACAAAAATTTAGCAAAATTATTTAGCATGCACCCAAAAAAAAGTCAAATTGTAAAAACTAAAATAAAAAGCAACAACATTTCAAATAAACCATAGTCTATAAAGCATATATACATATATGTATATGTGCCACACCCACTTGTACTTGAGCGCGAGGGCCTTAACATGCATGAGAGCAACAAAAAAAAATAAAAATAAAAATAAATAAAAAGTAAAATATTAATTGATAAAAACAACCATTTAAACCGTTTAATAGTAGTTGTCTAGTTAAATGGAATGCTTTTTCCTATGTTTAAACAAGTAAAGAAAATAAACTAAAAACTAAAGGCGATATAATCAAAAGACAAATGAAATATTTAATAAATATATTAAAAATTATATTTAAATAAAACTTGTCTTGGCTGCAGTGAAAATATATGAAAAACATATTCTTAGAGCTATGTATATTTAATATAACAATTATATGTGCAAAAACAAAAACAAAAACAATTATAAAAGCAATTCCCTCTATTTATTTAGAACACATTACAAAAAACACTCACTAAATACACTGAAAAAAAAAAAAACAAATTATGCAATTCTCTTATCTTTGAAACATATTTAAAAAGAAAAACACTTACATAACAAATATATATTTATGTGAATAAAATGTAACTAATTCTCAAGGCAAACTAAAACTAAAAAAACAACAAAAAATAACCCGCAAGATTTATTTTTACTGCTAGTATTATCAGCCAATGACATGGCCATGCCTGGTATGCTGTGATAAGGCATGAAAGCTCAAACTATTACTAATAACAGGCTTCATATCGTTTTACTTTACTTTCAATGTCATAAAAACAACAAAAAAGAAAACATTCAAACAGCCGTTAGCTGCGACATGTGCATTATGACATCATCATCATCAATAGCAGCAGCTGAGTTAGAGAGCTTTTGAGAGCGGCTCACTAAAGCTGTTTGACGCTCTCGTTCTGTTATTGACGCTCTCACCGGCTGGCACTGTTAACATTACAGCACTGTTAATAGCTTCTTAGCTTCTTTCTTTGCTTTGGCTGTTTGAATAGCACGCTCACAGCGCTTTGAGTATTTGTTGTGAGCGGACGTGTGTTGTACGCAGCGTGAATAAATATATATATATTACCAATTTGTGATAAACATTCCATTGGCCAGAGTGCAACGTTAAGCTACTTTTTCGACCAAAAAACGTAACGCAACGCACCCTGCAAACCCGTTTCCAGCCAAAAACCCAGCAGCAGCAGCAGTAACAGCAACAACAACAAACATTAACATGTCTTCGAATCGTGCTCCAAAGAGTGGCTTTGCGGCCGAAGCGCAGCGCAAGGTAACCAAATTTTTGCCAAAAAAATAAACATAATATTGTATGCATGCATGTGTGTGTGTGTGTGACTGTTAAGCTGCAATGCCTTTATTTGGGCATTTCTTTTCTCGCGCGCCAAAATTCAGGCTAAAAATGGTCTTAGAGATGACCTCATTCCCAATTTGCAGTTCGCGTTGATAAGTCATCTCTAAGTATGCATGACTATGTACGTGTGCATGTGTGTGTGAGTGTATCTAAGTATGTGGCCAAGCATGCGTAATTTCTAAAAGCTGAAGTTTGAGTTGAATTGAAATTAAGCGATTGCTTGCACTTGAAATAATGCTTTGTCAGGCTTCGTTCAGTTGCAGCCGAGCGCATGTTCGGCTCTCTAATTCTTGAATGCTCAATGGGCGCTGCATGGGTGCAGAGAGCAAAAGGGATCGCAGCAAACGCTGTGCTGCCCTCGCCTGTTTGTATATTTTCTTGTCTCTTTTAAACAAATTTGACATTAGTGACGCTTATTTACTGCAATTTACATACATATGTAGGCATGTGGTATATATGTACATACATACATATGTATATGCGGAACTGGGCTTGCATGTATCTCAGTGTCGCCATTACCCCCGCGCTCCCCTTGGCAATTACGCAATGCACTGTCCCTGCGACGTGAGTGAAATTTGAAATTGTATATGGCATGTGGAAAACGAGAGAGTGGGAGAGTGAGAGAGAGAGGGGAAGGGGTAGAGGCAACGGATTAAGTGCAATCCACTAATGGACGACAACTACAAAAACAATGTATACAGTTACAGCATTGGTCAAACAGAACAACAACTGGAGGGACAATTCCCCTCAATTTGCCCCGCGCAAACCCCTTTCTTATGTTTCCCCTTGTTTTTTTTTCGCCACGATCAACGGCTTCGCAGGAGCGAGAGAGCGCGATGATGTCATTGGGCTGACTGCCTGCCAGCTGCCCGTCTTCGTTAACTTCAAAAATGAAAGAAAAAAAAAACAGAAATATTAAAGAAGCCGAAAGAAATTTATCTACAACTTGACGAACTTTGAATGCCCTCGTTTTAGATTTTGATTTATTCCGATATGGCAACTTGTTATACATATAATATACATAAGTTATTTTCTGTTGATCTACTTATTTGTTAAACGTATAGCCATATATAAGGAGTGTGGATATGTATGTATGTATGTGTGTATTTAGTTACATATTTAGTGACAAAGTGGTTAGACTTTATACAAGTGTAACCAAAGCGCCCCACGTAGCGATAGCACCTTTTGACGCACTAACACACATGCGCGCCGCACTTAAGTGTGTAAATGTGTCTATGTGCATGTGTGTGTGTGTGTGTGTGTGTGGCATAAGCAAACAAAAACAACATGCCGCTGAATCAACTTTTAAAATATTGTTTGTCCATTTGACTGTCTATCTATGTGAGTGTATGTGTGTGTGAGTGTATGTGTATGTGGAGTCGGGTTGTCAGTTATTTTCGTGTACTTTTATGGCAACGACTCAAATTTCAGCAAAAATCGAGTAACTATTGAAGGCGCAACAGCCAACAGGGGGCCCCCTCCCCCTTGCCCACTTGCTTTTCCGCTTCCTCTTCTTCGATTCTGCTTTCTAGACATACCCTAACTGTAACCCTTGCGCCTCTTTGACCATGTAGCCATTAATTAGTCGTTCGCTTGTCTGTTCGCCCATTCCTCTTCTATATGGGTACCCATAGAAGCGTTAGCACGTACCTACAGTAATCACTGGAACCCGCACGCACACACACACACACACGCATGCACACCTATGTATATACACATGCAAACATAGATATGGTCACATTAATACATCCGCAAGCAAGTTCCACACCGTATCAGTTTACCAAATGGAACTTGTCGAGCTCTTCTAGGTCCGTTGTTATAAAATACAAAAAAAAATACTTCTATAGTTATGTACCTACTGTATGTACATACATATACTGTACTACGAATCATAATTGTAGTCATACATTTTCAGATAAGCCATAAAAAGTGATGGCAAAACTCAACTTAATCATAAATCAAATGTTGTTTGAATTTCCGGTGAAACTCGGCATTGCCAAAAATATAATAAAAGAGCGTGTACTCAATTTTGATGCTAGACTTATACATACATATGTACATAAAAAAACATATATACATTACAGTTACATTTTTAACGCTATTGTGTACCACTGTGCTGTCTTTTGCAATGTTTACATTTTAGCAAAGCAAAATGTAAAAAATATCGTAAAACAACAGTTAAAATCAGTCACATAATTGACCTCGTTTATTTTGCTTGCGGTATTCAAAGCTCGAGTGCTTTTGTTTTTGTTTTTTTTTTTTTTTTTGGTATTTTTTTCTTCGTTTTCGCTCAAATATCGGTCACCCGCAATGCTTTGTAATTGTCATCGACCAGCAGCCATGACACATCGAAAAGAAAGCGAAATCGAATTCGGAAATAAAAACAAACCGCAACTGGTGAACAGATTTGCCAATTGGTTTTTCTTGTTGTTGTTTATTTTTAAGCGCCGCTTATTTTGCACGTAACTAAAAGACACACACACACACATACATACACGCCCACAACTATACACGCACGCAGGCTCATTTGTTTTGTTTCTTTTAAGTTTTATGCGTCAACTGTTAATTTTCGAACTAATCATTATCATTTGTTGAGTTATTGCTTCAGTTGCAAACTCAATAATGACATCATCTGCTGATCCCTACAAAAAAGATCATTACGCAATGATCCGTTGCCACGCTAAACGTAACTGAGCGAGCGAGAGAGAGAGAGAGAGAGAGAGGGGGATAAAGAGAGCGCGTCTTCTGAAACGGAAACTTGCGTCAGCCGCTGTTAGATTTATGCGACAGAAAGCACTCCCTTCTAATCACACATGCACACATGCATATGTAAATACACATACATGTACAACTCCTTTGGAAGCTCTGCCTGCATGTAGTTAACAGTTGCTTATGCGCAATTACCTATTAAAATTGATTGGCAGCGGGTATATGCATTTTGTGTTGCACTAAAGAAAACAGCTGTGCAGTCAGCTGAGTTGTTTGCTTGGAAATTAAAACAGTCTAACAACAGGGTATGTGGAAAACGGCTTTAAATTGATGACTAAGCTAAAATAACTGTTTATTTTTCCTATGTTGCTTTTGCACTGCAAATGTAGTGTTGCAGCTTGAGACTTGAGTTCGGTTTCGTTTGCCCGCAGCTTAGCTTAGGCACAAGGCAAGGTTTGTGCCGTTAGGTCAGGGCATAGAGAGAGAGAGGGGGGAGAGTAGGAAGGGCGAGAATTGTACATATGCAAACACTTTTAATTTAACTAAAAGCTCTTTGAGCTAATGAAGAGGCTTTCAGGCTTGGCTAACGCTAATGCGACTTGCGTGCGGGCAGCAAAAAAAAAAAAACAAAACAAAATACACCCATAGCAAACCTGTACAGTAAAACCACAATCAGGCAACTTCATCAAAATAAAAATACTGTTAAAATTAATTAGTTTCCCGCAGCTGTTACGCATTGTCGCGCTGCTCTGTAATTGCGCGTAATCGCGCCTAATTCATCAACTGACCCACAGACCCAGTACCCGGCCCATGCGCTTCGTGCCGTACATCAATGTCAGTGTCAACGTACACTTAGACAAATGCAAACAAAAATGGAACTGTTTTTAAGCTCTACTACAATATATATGTTTGAAACTCGAAAACTAGAAAAGCTTCAGACTTGAAATTGGAAATATACGCATGCACACATACACACACATACATGTACAAGCTCTGCCTGCATGTAGTTAACAGTTGTCTATGCGCAATTACCTATTAAAATTTATTGTCAGCGGGTATATGCATTTGGTGTTGCACTAAAGAAAACAGCTGTGCAGTCAGCTGAATTGTTTGCTTGGAAATCAAAACAGTCTAACGACAGGGTATATGGAAAACGGTTTTAAATTTATGACTAAGCTAAAATAGCTGTTTATCGTTTCTATGTTGCTTTTGTACTGCAATTGTAATGTTGCAGCATGAGACTTGAGTTTGTTTTTCAAAATATTTAATTTCTCCATAAAAAACAACTAGAAATTCTTTATTTATTTTGTTTAGAGTGACAGCTATTAAATTTTCTCTCTATAAAAAAAAAAACTAGAAATTCTCTACTCATTTTGTTCAGTGTATGTAGCGCTGGGTCGCATGCGCAGACACCATTTTGAGGGCAACTATTATAACTGTGCTTTAACAACTTGGGCCCGTTGACCAATTGGAGACCAAGTGAAATGGCCTAGACTTTCAAGAATATATTTTTATATATATACATATATATATATATATATATATATATATGTATATCATTTTGCTGAGTGCAATCAGAACGTCGTTGATAAGCAAAAATTCCATTGTGACATCCTCTCCATTATATTTCGTATACATAAGACCTAAATACATACAGACGTTAATTTTGCGCTCTCTTTTCGATAAGGCAAAACACACGTTCTAGAACTTTGCATATACAATACATACGTACATTACATACATATATATATATATATGTATATGTTTTTCATATGTATAAAGTCGTCGTCGAATTTCGTGGCGACCTCTCATAGAGCAAAAAAGCCAACTGACTTATCGGAGGCTGCTGACTCATTACAAATTTTTGTATATAAGAAAGAAAGAAAAACTAAAAAGAGAGAAGCAGAGTCCAAAATATATTACTTTTAGACATTTATATACCCTGCAGCAAGTGCGGTTATAATGGCTTTGTGCAAATGTATGTAACAGGCAGAAGGAACAGGCGTGACAGAGCCATGTCCAACATTTCGGCTGCACTACTATTTTTCTGAGCACAGCTGTAGGCGCAGGGTATGTGCTAGTCGAGCACTCCCTGTGCACCTTTCAATTTGCTAACTTATTGTTAATGTTGTTGCGCTCTAAGCCAGGCTGTAAGTCATCTTAGCCAATTCCAAATTCCAGACAAAAGTAACAAAAATAGATAGATAAATAGAGATAGAGAGATGGATCGATCGATAGTTATATAAATATTTATGCAGAGACCGCAAATGTGCCAGAAATCGAGCGAATTCATTAGGCTCTTAACGGCTATTTTATTTATGTCTATGTAAATGAGTATGTATGTAGATATATATATACATATATATCTCTATATTAATATATATAATATTTATGAATCGAAATACCGTCGTCTCTCTATAGAATCTTTGTTTTTTCTTAAGCCAAAATTTATTCATAACGCCTCGCGGGCGTCAATTTATCTGCCACATATCATCAGCATAATTATCATCATCATCATCATCATCATCGTCGTCGTCTTCGTCACGATGATCATCATAATCATTATTGTGGTTTGTATCCAGAAAATGTCAATCAATAGAAATTTGTATTAATTGTTTTTGAAAAATCACACACAAAACATGATAAATTGAGGCATTGCTCGAACCGTTTGTTAAATTATTTTCAGATTCTTTTCTTCAGCTTCATTTCTTAATTTCTTTCTCTCTTTTTATTTGGGGTCAACAGTTTTCTCTAATGACCCGACCTGAATGAGTGTTAAACGTTCTTTGCCAAAAAATTGAGCAGTTTTCAATTAAGTTGAAGAGTGTTTCGATAACTGTATTGATAATTGCTGTTGTTAAAGCAAATTTCCATAATAAATTGAGGAGAACACACAACAAACAATACTACTTGTCAAATTTTCGATTATTTATAGCTTTCATAAACTTTCAGCTATGCTAAAAGCTTGATGAAGTTATCAAATAATCGATTTATCGCTTAGATAACGCTAGAACTATAAAGCACTAATGTGATACACTACAAAAAAAGCTACCCTTACTTATTAAGCTTAGAATACAGTGTTTTTGAAATAATCGATATTTATCGATTTTTGTTGCAAGGCAACGGTTATAGGATAAGAATCTCTCATATGTCTCTCTGATACAGTCATGTCAAATATATTAATATCTATCTTCTTCTGCCCAGCATACCCCTTTCGAGTGTCTGTTTTACAGGGCATGTCGAGAGCTGTTGACAAAGACATAAAACACATTCATTGATTTACATTTTAATGGGCTGTGTCTATCTGCATATCGGCTTCTTGATCAGCACATAACTTTTACTTCTTGTTCTTCTGCTTCTGCGCAGCTCATAAAATTTGCTTATCGCTAAGGCAAACAGCAACTACAGTGAGCATTCGATAGGCACACAGTGCATTCACCTTCATTTATGCAACGCTCCAATTGCACACGTATCGCAGGGGGAGCACGCGATGAGCAAACAAAGCAATCATCATATGCTCTACACTGTTCCAAGCGGGTATATTGGCTTTGTGTTAAATCAAACTCAATTGCAGCTGCTGTGATTTAGCTTCTTTTTGGAGTTACTTAAATAAAGTGAACAATTTGCTATACCCTATTACAAATGCTATGGGGTATATTGGTTGGCATGGCAGTGAAGTTTTAGTAAATGAAGCTATAAAGTATATTATTGCCAGGCAGTTTAGTTAGTTAGATCATTCCAAAAAAACAGGGTATTGCGCAGTCGTTAGTCGCACTCAGCAATTGCAGTAAAAATGCAACGCAATCAAAGGAACAAACCACTCAATTGACGACAAATGTTTGTGAGATCATTTATTTTAATAGAAACAAAGAGAGTGGGAGGGGGAGAGAGAGAGGGAGAGTGGGAGTACCCTTAATAATAGAATTCCTGCTAATCTGAAATCAGTTAGCAAACAGCAATTCAATTAAATCTAAAACTAATAACTGGGCGCTAAGTGACAACTGTATCTCTCTCTCCCTCTCTCTCTCTCTCTCTCTCTTCCTCCCTCCCACAGCCACTGTCAAATGGAAACTTAACACGCAAACCAATTGACAACTTTTGTGGTTTTCGATTGTTTGCTGTTTTTTTTTTTTTCGCATGTCCACTCCAATAACGCTCAACAAGTGGGCCTCGATTATGAGCCAAAACGGTGCGAAGGACGCCCAAACAACTGGCGCTTAAGCTTTAGAGCTTTATATGGCCAAAACAGAGATACGAAAATAGAAAAAAAAAAAACAGCTAAAACAGCCATAGCCGCGCGACATAGGCAAATATGGTTATGCACTTAGAGAGAGAGAGAGAGATTGAGAACGTGACTTAGCTCACAATTTGCCAGAGACATATGCTTACACATAAATTGTGCTTTACTTATCTTAATTATGAAGTTCAATTGAGCCAAGTCTGCATAATAAATTGTTAAGAAATAGCTTAAATTCTTGAGTTTCATTTGGGAGCAGTTGCTTCAGCCATATCTTAACTAAGCCTATAGCTAAGATATGACTTAAATTTTATACAATATAAAAACTGCTACTAACTAACTAAATAAACTTAAGAATTTAAGACAAGTTTCCATTTATTATTATATAAAGCTATATTCTCTGTTTCTTACTTCTAACCACAAACGAAATCAATTTTTATGAACTCAGTCAGAGTTTCTGCTTCATATTGCTGCAGTTAACTGAATTTTTATGCCCAAATGACTTAAGGAAAAATTTTCAAATTTATTTTGATAATAATATCAAATACTCTCCTTTAAGACAATGAATTTTTAATTTTAATATTATTTTCCTTCATTTATAAACACTTTTTATATCAAAAACTTCAATACCGCGCTTTAACACAGTATATTTAAAATTTGTATCGATTTTTCTTCAATTTGAATTTTTATCGATTTTTCTTCAATTTAATAAAATCGATAACAAATTTAAAATTAACTGCAATATACGAAAATCGATCAAAACTAACAATTTACTATGTTAACGAAAGGGAGTATTGGAGAATTTGATATTAAAAGTGTTTATATATAAAGGAAAATCGATTAAAAATTAAAAATTTACTGTCTTACTATTAAAAGTGTTTATTTTACGCTTTATCCAAATATAGCCACAATTTCAAGTCACAAATCAAATAAATTTGAACTGGTTTGATTGGCAAAAGTATCTAGATCTCTGCTATAAACTTACAAAACTGAAACGATTTTGTTGCTATCGATAACATTATCTTTATGAGTAGAGCTTGAGCATGAAACTGCATTTCAATTTAGATCAAATTTATATAAATAAAAAAAAATTTATATAAAATATGCCTAAACCTCTACCAACTATACAAAACTTGATCGAAACGACTTCATTTATCGATAACTTTTGCTTTATGGCTTGAGCCCGCTTGCAATTGAGAATGCATTCAAAATTTAGTGCATATTTGGAGCTAAATTTAAATGCAATCAAAATTTTCTAGTATTTTTGATAACTGATGGAAAAAACATCTATTGGGGTTTTTATTTTGGGGAGCGCCAGTTGTCTTGGAAACTGCAATCTTATCCTTAACCAAACTTGAATTATAGTCATATGTACGAATGTTTACGATCCAATTAACGATAGGCGGGCTATCTGCAAAATATTGCGCCAGATAACAAAAAGAATCTATATATGGCTGAGACATGATTTCATTTGCGAAACGGCTTTAGTCGAGTGTGGAACATTATGTATCAATCAAAGGTGACATTAGATATATATAGCAAGTTTATAAGGCTTATATACTAAGGGATATACTCCACTCCACTCCACTTCACTCCTTACAGATCAATTCCAAGTACAGCGAGGAGCTGGCACAGGAGTCGCTGGAATGGATTAAGGCTGTGACAGCTGAGCCCATCAACACATCGGGCGATACGGACAACTTCTTTGAGGTGCTCAAGGATGGCGTGATCCTGTGCAAGCTGGCCAATGCCCTGCAGCCGGGCTGCATCAAGAAGGTTAACGAGAGCAAAATGGCCTTCAAGTGCATGGAGAACATCTCGGCTTTCCTCGAGTGTGCCAAGAACTTCGGTGTGCCCACACAGGAGACATTCCAGAGTGTCGATCTCTGGGAGCGACAGAATCTCAATTCTGTTGTCATCTGCTTGCAGTCGCTGGGTCGCAAGGTAAGCAGGGCCATCTATATATATGTATATATATATTCATGCGAAATTCTTTTGTTATAGGCCTCCAACTTCAACAAGCCATCGATTGGCCCCAAGGAGGCGGACAAGAATGTGCGCAACTTCAGCGAGGAGCAGCTGCGTGCCGGCCAGAATGTTATCTCCCTACAGTACGGCTCCAATAAGGGCGCCACCCAGTCGGGCATTAACTTTGGCAACACTCGACACATGTAGAATCACCCTCAGCCACACCCACACCTACACCTACACACTCCCTATGTCTCTCTCACTCACATTCCGCAATAAAGCCAAAACAAAAAGAAAAAGAAAAACAAAAACATCTTCCGTTCCGACATTCCACTATGAAAGAAAAAAACAAAAGAAAACCAAGACAAGAATGTATTTATATAAAGCAAATGACTCTTTGTATTTGTATTACAAATTGAACATGTTTTGCAACATAAATTACTTTTAATTTAATATTATTAAGTACTCGAACGTACGGATTTTTTAGAATGATTATATAATTCTATTTTCAACAAAAAAAAAAACAAAAAAAAAAGAACAACTCTGCATTTCTGGCACGATCAATTAATAATTATCTTTTATATATATATATATATATTATATAAATCCAGTAAGCACTCAATAATTGTGCCATGACCAAACGTAACGGATTGCCTTGTCACTAAAGTACCGCCAAAATTCAAATGAAAAGAAGAGAAAAAAAACAATTCTGTTGAAACACTAACCACCTGAATTTCAATCAATACCTAATCATTTAAAGTGAATGTATTCAAAGCATCGAAATAGTTGAAAAGAGAAACAAATATATAATATATGTATTACTACACATTTAATTGATATATAATATATTTTAAATGTTATTCAATGTTGAAAATAAATAATTATTCTTTTAACAAATACGAATTGTTGGTTTCTTACTCTAATAGGAATGTGTTAAGAATGCGAAAGCTATCGATATATTCGGGATCACACTGGTGGCAAGCAGCAAATGCCAGCGACCATAAAATATGGTAATGGAACTTATCATCAACTCAATTTTTATACATATCCAATAATTATAACTACACATTCAATTGATAAATATATTTTAAATGTTCTTCAATATTAAAAGTAAACAATTATTTTATTATTAAAATATCGGGTATTTATTTATTTCTTATCGATATTCACGACATGTGCAAACTATCGATATGTGCATTTTGTGTGATCACTAAAGAAATCTCTGGGCCAATGCCAAAACAAAATTTTCAAACCATGGATTCAGAAATTTGTCGCATCTGTTTAAATTCATCTGTAACGCTTGTGGACATATTCGCTACGCGGGAGCAAACATACAAAGACCGACCGGAGCCCAGCCTGGCGGATATGCTCAACGAATGCGCCGATTGCCACATTGAACTCAATGATGCACTGCCGCAACAAATTTGCTTGAATTGCGTACTAAGCGCGCAGAATGCGTACAGATTTAAGCGCACGTGCGAGGAGAGCTATCGCCAACTGTTGTCAAGGCAGACGCTTATCACATCATACATAAAGGAAGAGCCCGATGAAACAATAACAGAATCAAGTCCTACACGCATAAAGCTGGAGGAAGACGAAGACGAAGAGGAAGACGAAGAGGAAGAGGAAGAAGAAGAGGAAACAGAACTGTATAAATGCAAACTTTGCACCAAAGAATTCGAGGACTTGATCGAACTAGAACTGCACAAGACGTAAGAGAATATGTTTCCAAATCGATTGCCCACATAAACCTTCCACAATGCTTTACAGATGTCACCTCGAAAGCAAGTCCAGCCTCCAAGTCAAAGTCAAAGTGAACACATTGCCAAAGCTGAACAAGTCGGTCAAGCGGAATTCCCAATGCCCCGTCTGCCGGAAGAAGTTTCGAACTCTGCCGTACCTCAGGAAGCATTTGTGGACGCACAGCACTGAGCGTCCATTTTCGTGTTCCATTTGTCCGTCAACATTTCAATTTAATGCGTATTTACAGAGGCATATGCGCAGTCACACAGGCGAACGTCCTTATAAATGTCCCTACTGCGCAGAAAGCTTTTCCAGGAGCGACTATTGTCGCGGCCATATGGACAGAATGCACAGAGGTCTAAAATACACTGGCAAGTTGCCGTAAGTAAAGAAATCTGTAATCATTGCAATCGCTTACAAAGTTTTCACTTTTTCTTTTGTTTTTGCAGTCGAAATAAGTAAGGGAAAATCTTATGATTAAGTATCAGCAGACACTGGAGGCCTTTGAGTAATCCGCATTTGTAAGAGGAGCAAGACAACATGACTAAGTTAATTTTTAAATTGTGTTAACATTTTCAAAGCTAAATGGAATATTTAAATTTTAGTTAAGAATAAACAGAACAAAAATATATCGATACTCACACATCACAATTGTGTAGGCAAAAAACATCGCTGTGCGATTAATCGATACACACGCGCATCCCAATTGTGCAGCCCGGCTCAATATTAAAAAAAGAAGGTTGATTTGCCTAGAAAAGAGTGCAATGCTTTGCTCGCAATGCACTTGATGTAAAACTTTTTGTTATTTTTATAAAAATATTAAAGAATAATAACATAAATATTGATACAAAATCAAGTGCAGCACATAACACATCAAATTCTGAAACAACAATCAGCTGCAACTTTCAAAAGGTGACGTCACAACACACAGACAGAAAATGCATTCGCGCAACACGTAACCTTGGCCCTTGGCTGCGTAATTTATGTAAATTTCAAGTGCACAAATAGCATTCAGTATAGTGAATGCATCAAATATGGACGCCGACAGCAGTTCACGTTCACCAAGAGGTTTGTATTGTGTTTCAATGGTTATGTTTAGTAGCAAAATGTGCAAACAATGTTTTTGTTGTTTTTTTTCTAGTGACAAAATGTGAAAGTGATATGCAATGGCAAGCCAAAAAGGACGCGCAGCATATTCCATAAGCGAAATGCAGAGCAGGATCTACTACTAAATAGGATACCCTGGATATAAGCGTATCAAAAAGTGCAGCCATATAAAGCTAAATACTGAATGTAGCTACTTTTGTGTGTATTGCATTTAGATACGAGAAGGCGTGCACGCCCCAAGGCGAAGGTGCCATATTTTGCGGATGAGGGAAGGGAGCGTGATCGAGTGCGCAATCTGCGGCATAGAAAAACATCGATAACACGCCCAAGTACACCACCCAGAGGAAGACCGATGCGTGCCAGATCTCGTTCACATTCAGCGGAGCGTAATTGCTGCCAGCGACGTCGCCGTTCCAGGAGCTACGAACGTCGTCACAGCGGCAGTCGCCATAAGCCAGCCACAGCAAACGCTACAAAGCCGCGTCGACGTCGCAGCCGTAGCCGCAGTCGAAGTCGCTCTCGAACGCCACGCATTATAACGGTGCCCGTGCCAGTGCCTGCTGCCGATTATCCCTATGCCTACGTGAGTAGCCAGCTCCAGCTGCAGTCTCAATTGTCATCAATTAACCGATTCCCTTTCTTGCAGGGTTGGCCACCGCCTCCACCGCAGCGTCCACATTTCAATCCCATGTATGGCGCCATGCCATACGGCCTGCCACCGCGTCCTGTATATCCTGCACATCCGTATTTTGGGTCCTACCCACGACAGCGGCCAGCATTTCCCTATCGAGCCCCTCCATTTCGCCCGCATCCCCGATTTAGCTATAGAAATCAAAGGCCGGCGCCAAATTGAATTTTTTAAACTTTACATAATTACAAATTTATTTACTCAACTGCTATATACATTCGTGTGTGTTGTTGTTGATTTGTACATTAAATTAATAAATTATACACATGAAACTAAATAAAAATAAAAATAAAAAGAAACATAAAAATATTGCAATTAGTGAACGGGAGAGGGAAGTTTCGTGATGGGGTCTTCAATTTGATTAAATCAGGCGCTACAAAAGTCACACGAGGATAATGCTAATCACATTCAACTTAATGACTACATTATGCCGACTTTATATACATGCACATTTACACATACATACATATTCTTGTGTGTGTGTGTGTTTTGTTTTGTTTTGTTTTTAGAGAGAACTAACACTAGGGGAACTCCTAAGATTCATATTTATATATATAAATATATATTCATATACATCTATATATATATATAATAGAGCACTATGTCAATAAATTATAAAAAATATATATATAGATCATTTTTGCATTTGCTTGTGTTAAAGCTCGACACGAGGACGAAATTGCAGCCGTAACGGTGGATCTCGAAAGCGCCAACGTGTCACATAGACAAACTTCAACGTGTGATCCTTGCCCAACAGCTCCTCATTACACAGTATATCGATCTGCAAGAGTTATCGGTATTATGCATTAGCAAAGTTATCGCAATTGTATCAAAATATAATTGTGCATAAATTTATAGGGATTTTTAGCGATGGGCCTCACCTCCCGATACTTTTCGATGCCATTGAGTATCTTCTTGGCGACGAGCTTTTTGAGATGCGTTATCGTCGCCTGCGAACTGCAGCGTATAAAGCGTCTTTGCAGATTCTTAAAGTTATTGCTAATACACTCGAGGCACACGTTGACCTGCTCGTCGAGACGATGGAAATCGGATTCGGCATGCGCGTCCATCACCTTCTCGTTGTCATCATCGTGATTTTGCGTGATATCCTTCGGGCATGGCATATTTCGGCTCTTGTAGAAATCACGTTCACGCCGCGATTCATCTGCAAATTGACAATTACAGTTCAATAAGACGAAGTTCGCAGCTAAATTTGTAAAATGCATTTGTTTGTTTACCTTCTTGAAGTTTTGGCACCAATTTGTACACAATGTCCTGCATGGTGCGATCGAAGCTGATGTACTGCAGCGGATGTGATTGATGTATAATGTTGTCGCAGGTGGGGCATGTCTTTTTCTCCTCCAAGTGTTTGACCAGGCAGCTTTTGCAAACTGTAAAATATGTTACATTTCAAATATTAATATATGTATGTGTGTGTGTGTGCGCGTGTGTGTGTGTGAGTGCTGAAGTGCCAACTATGACAATTGTATTTTGCTCCATTCTTGCTTTCTTCTTCTTGCAAGCGTAGGATTCATTTTTGGCGTTGCCAGCTTTCATCATAGACACAATTTATCACCCACGCGATCAGCCGGCAACGTCCACCACAGAGCAAATGTATGTATAAGTAACGGTATCACTTGCCCGCTGGCAGCTTCAGCTGGACATGACTGCGCGTTAAAGCAAACAGCAAACAGCAACGGCAACCGGTGCAGGTGCAGGTGCTCGTGCTCGTGCTTGTGCTCCCCCCACTCCAACACTTCAACTGTAACTGGCAATTAGCGCAAAAAAAAAGAGCAGCAAAACTCACATGTGTGCAGACACTCGGTCACTGTGGTCGCATCTATGAAATAGCCGCCGCATATTTTACACGTTATATGCGGATTAATAGTCTTTAGCTTAACGCGCCGCTCCATTTTGGCAGTTGGATTAACAATTTCTTATGAAATAAATAACTCTCGCTCGCAGCATAAAATTCTCTCTCCTCCCTCTCTCTCTCTCTTCCTCTCTCTTCGCGAACAATTTGTTGTCTTTTGCGTTTGGTTGGCGAATATTCGATGTGCCTATTGCGCCAAATTGTACGCAAACGTATGCAAAACACTCAACACATTGTTGCACATTTTAGCTATGCACTTGAACAGTATTTGAACTATTATTTTTAAACAAATAAAAGAAATCACGACAAAATTGTGTGTACGTGTACGTGTGTGAGTGTGAGTGTACGTGTACATTGACCATGGTGAATGGCAATTTGCGTCTATCGTCGCCGTGCACTGTGAATGGGCAATGGTGCTGCCAGATATTTGAGAATGTTTTATCAAATTTCAATTTAATCAACGAATATTGAACGAGCAGGAATGAAAACAGTTTTACAAATTTAAGCCTTTGTGATTAACTACACAAGAAATATTGAATACTTTAAGAATATATAGATGAGAGTCCAAAATTTATAGGAATAAGACAATTAATCGACTTACCACCACCTTTACTGGTTCCTTAACATTTAAGCTGTTAATTTAAATTTATAACTTGCAATACAAAAATCAAGCGCTATTCATGCGTTTTCTATGGCAGCTGAATTAAAATCGTTATTTTCTTATTTTTTATTAAATTATTGCTCTTTTCTATTTTTTTTATTTTGTACATATTTTTTTGTGGCAATCGGAATGCTGTTTATGGTTTTAACATTTCTGTTAACTAAAAATACCAACAAAAATACCACAATATTGATTTTTTGCACTTGTTGCTTTTCGCACAGCAGAAAAAAGTTTACATTCTTGTTTTGAAATTCTAATTAAAGCAGAAAAGCTGTCAATTAACAAGTTAACATCAAAAACAACAGCAACAACAACGAAAACTTGTTTGCAGTCCAAAAACCCCGAACAGCAGTTCAGTCAGCAAAACTTCGCACGAGTCGCTTTTGAGTCACTTTTTTGTGTTTTTTTTGTGACTTACAAATTGAATTCTTGATCTCAGTTGAGTTCAGTTGCGTTCAAGTCGTCAAACTGGCAGCACGTATCATGTCCGCTGGTCGCGTTTTCATTTATGGAGGGAAGGGAGCCCTTGGCTCCGCCTGCGTGGAGCATTTCAAAGCCAAAGATTTTGTGAGTTTCCCTTTCACTTTTATTGCAATTGTTTAATAATTTCAATTGTTTCTATGGCATGACCTCGCCAGTGGGTGGGCAGCATTGATTTGAGTGAAAATGAAAAGGCCGATATTAGCATTGTTGTGCCACGCGATGCGAGCTGGGAGGATCAGGAATCCGCTGTGGTTAGCCAGGTGGGCGAATCTCTGGCTGGCCAGAAACTGGATGCTGTGATCTGTGTGGCTGGCGGCTGGGCAGGTGGCAATGCCAAGAAAGGTGAGTCACTCACTATGCCACACTTAAATCAGAATCATCGAATTCCGCCGTTCAACTAGATCTGGCCAAGAATGCGGATCTGATGTGGCGCCAGAGCGTCTGGAGCAGCTGCATCTCGGCCACATTGGCCGCACAGCATCTGAAGGCAGGTGGCCTGCTGGCGCTGACAGGTGCCAAGCCAGCCCTGGCGGGCACACCGGGCATGATTGGCTACGGCATGGCCAAGGCTGCAGTGCATCAGCTGACACGCTCGCTAGCCGGCGAGAATTCGGGCTTGCCCGACGATGCGCTTGTCCTATCCATTCTACCCGTTACCTTGGACACACCAATGAACCGCAAGTGGATGCCCAAAGCGGATTTCAGCAGCTGGACACCTGTTGCCGAGGTCGCTGAACTCTTTGAGAAGTGGACGCTGGCCAAGGATCGACCCAAAACCGGTTCATTGCTGCAGCTGATCACCAAAAATGGCATTACGGAGCTGATTCCGGCGGAGTAGACTATCGACATTCAAGAAACTAATACTGATACACTATATACTCTATATAATATCTATATATATATATATATATATATAGAATGCTTGTGCTTAAACAAATATGAATAAAGGGAAGACAGAGGCAGCTGCTCAAATATGCTTGCAAAGCAAAATAAAGTAGAGATTGTTATAGAAATGTTTGATAACTATCTAGGCAGAAATGCCTTCCATATAGATGAAATAGAGAGCGGCCTATGTGCGTAGCTTAAATACCCTTTAAAGGTCTTTCAACTAAACACTGCTGATCAGCCTTCTATATATCTCTACTAACTGGTTGAACTATAGCTATATAATAGAGCACAAAGTTTTGAGCTTTAAGAAATTTGCATAGCTATATAAACCTGATCAGATATTGTTTCAAAATATTATGTTTATCAACAAATTTTGCTGTGCAACATTTTAGTCGCACTACTATTTTTGTGAACACAGCAATACTATTTCCCTGACTACAGCGCACTACTATTTCCCTGACCACTGCACTACTATTTCCCTGACCACTGCACTACTATTTCCCTGGCCACAGCACTACTATTTCCCTGACCACTGCACTACTATTTCCCTGACCAGAGCCCTACTATTTCTCTGACCACAGCACTACTATTTTTGTGAACACAGCTCGTATGCATCATCTGCCAACTGTTACATACAGCATAACATAGTTAAAGTACCCTCTGAGCCAGACCAATTGCTTTAGCGCTCGCTTTCGTTTAATGCCTTTTCCCCATATTGTTTACACCATTAGCTATTAGGAGGATAACCTATTGAACTATGATAGTCGTCGTTGAGTGAATCTCGCTTACGTCTTCTTCTTCTTCATGATCTTCATAAAGAGCACCATGGCTGCAAAGAGAGAGAGAGACAGCGATTAGTTAAGAGAGAAATCGAATCAAATCAAATTTCGACTTGCCTATAAAAACGACAATAACAAAGACAAACATGAGCCAGAGCCAACATTTGTAGGCTTTGCGTGAATGCTGTTCGAGCTTCTCGGCCTCCTTGCCAAGTGTGTTGATATTGCGATCGGCCACGCCCGTGGAACGGGATACCATTTCTGTATCCTTTTTGATAATGCGATTTGCCGTCTCCGTTTGCTCCTTCAGATTGCGTGTGAGCGAGAGCATATGCTCGGTGATCTTCTCCTGCGCATTGTTGTAATACTTGACAGCTTCGTTCATATTGTTGCCACTGTTGGCATTGGCGACGTCCCCAGGCGACGGCGCATCATCAACGACTCTCCGGCGACGCAGTGCATCCGCATCTGTAAAGGAGTCGGAGAGAGAAGGTTGCATTAGTTGATTTCTTCTTCTACTACTACTACTACGTTGTCTACCTACCTTGCAGCAGCTCTGTACGCAGCTCGTTGTGCCTGGCCGTATTTTGCAGCTGGCGCATTTCCTGCAGCGCAATGTCTGCGTCGGCGCTCCTGGCAGCGGCTGGCTTGGAATTATTGTTGCTCGTATAGCCAGTGGCTAGCTTGAGTGCTGCCAGACGTTCCAGATAGCTGGGTATGCGTGCAGCACTCGACGGACTGTAGCAGTAGTGGTTGGATTTTCGTTTGTTATATGTATATGTATGTGATTGCAGCCAGAACAAAATTATATGTCCACTCACTCTTCCATTGCCGCCAGCTCGGCAACCATTGTGTCTAGTGATTTGAGGAACTTTTGCAGGCGCCAAAAGTTGTCCTCGCTTTTGGCCAGGTCCTCGCAGTTTGTTAGCAGCGTTCGTATGTTGACATTTAATTTCGTTGCCATTTTATATACAAAAACATTAAGCAATTTATTATCGCTAATTTCTAAACACCAAAGGCTACGTGTATCGATAGCGATTTTTTATTTTTGTTTCAGCAGTAGCTGGTATCGATAGCATCTGTTCATCGCCAATATAACTAGTTGGCTCTTATCGATAGTTATCCAACACTAGATTTGTATGCATCGCCAACTATTTTATATATACATATTTAAACATTTGAATTTACTATCGTAATATTAGATATATTAATGGCAATACTTAATATCGATAAATATACAATGACAGATGGTTGTCAAGCAAATGTCATTAAACATAAACTACATTTGCTCGTGTTTTCATTAGAAATATATTTTCTTTCGAATTTATACAAATTTGTTGTGCAAACATGCTCACCCCGAACAGCTTATGTGAGCTGCGTACCAGACTATACGAACAGCTGAATTGCTCAACCGAATGCAACGCTTATTCCAATGCGTTTGCCAACACTCCGTCGCGACGTTCGGCCGTAGAAACGCAAAGAAAACGGCAGTTTGCTGGAAAAATTTTTTGCTCCGTGAATTTTAATTAAATTTGAAATTACTGCAATAACCGCCAAGTGTGTACGTGCAAGATACGCAGGCGGAGTATATCGTGCCGGTTAAACTTAAGTGAAGTGCATGTTTTATAAATCAAAAAATGAATAGAAAGTGGCACAGCGTATAAGAAATGTAAATGATAAAAAGAGTCAAAGCCAAAGAAATGCGAAAATATACACACATACATACATACATGCATATGTACATCCGCATACATATGCACGTATGTGTGTCGTGCGAGAAAGAGACAAGGCCATGAGAGTGAAGCATATTCAAATTAATACACATAAATAACAGTGCAGCCATTTAACAGTCCAGCATAATTACTGCCAATCCATGTTATGTACATAACTGCATTTTCAATATTTCCGCAATAGCATTAATAATTGGATTGCTTGCCGCTGGAAAGGGGATCATTTGCTGTGTGTGTGTGTGTGTGTGAGTGTGTGAGAGCACATATATTTATATACATATGTGTGCAAACGAAAGGAACATAAAAACTGTCGCGGCATCGATGTAAAAAATAATAATTATTACTTAGAAATTACAAAAGTCAAGAACATAAAACGGCCACTTGGCAAATTTAAACAAAAAATACAAAAAAAAGATGTGTACCACACATTCGAAAGAAAACCTACGAAAGTGGTTGCTCGCGTCACTGCTACGTTTGTATATACATGAGTGTGTATATGACATACACACATAGGTGCGTTCGCCACGGACTGTGTGTGTGTGTGTGTGTGTGTGTGTGTGTGCGTGTGAATGCGAGAGGAATGCTGTCTATGTATCACGTTTCGCACTCTATATGCATATATACATATATATGTGTGTGTGTTTAGTGTTGTGTAGTGCATAAAACATGAAGTCTACAGATTTGAATTCTGATTCTTTCAAATTTCTATTTGGCTTATGTTTTTTGAAGCCAGTGCAGCAGATCGTTGACACCCGCTCCCACAATAGAAACACTGTGGGCATGGTTGCTCGTTTGCCAAAACGTTCGACTGGCCATTTTGTCTGCGCCATAGTTGAGCAAATCGATCTGGTTTATTCTCCGGTTTTCAAAAAACCAAAAAAAAAAAAAAGAAAAAAAAGTTGCATCCCTAACCAGGCAGCATTCAAACGCAGAGGGCGATGCACAAAAGAGACAGTGAGACCTACAGAGAGAGAGAGTGAGCGTCCGTATAATAAACATGCACACACACACACATACACACAAGAAAACAAACTTGTTTGGACGCGGGTTTATTCTCTCGCGCTCTCGATCTCGCTCACTTGCAAAATGAGCAAAACGCCGCTATTCGTTAAAAGAGAGAACTCACAAATCTGCTTTTGAGTGGGCTGCTGCTGCTGTTGCTCGTTTCTCGCTACTCGCTGCTATGGCCCGTAGCTGTTGCTCCCTCTCTCTCTGTCTCTCTTTTTTAGCAACTACTCAAAACCAAAAGCAAAGCTAGACGAGCAAAATTTCCATTGTGTGTGGCGATGTCGCGTCGTCGTTGTCGTTGTCGTTGCCAGCTACCAGCAGCAGCAGCAGCAGCAGTAGCAGCAGCAGAAACGGTCTCGCAGTCGGTTTTAAATTTTCTGACTCGTCATTTGGTGTTGTGCGAAAAGCGAGAAAAACGCACTTATATACATATATACATATATATATATTTATAAATATATACGTTCGGCTACATTTGTGTATATTGAGTAATAAATTAAAAATAATATGTATTTAATGCGGCGCAGAAGGCAGTGCAAGGTGCAAGTTCGATACAAAAAAGATTAGCAATAAATTCAATCCGAGTCTCCCATCGCTGTCAATGCTCTGTGTACATGTGAGTGTGTGTATGTGTACGTGTGTGTGTGTGTGTGTGTGTGTGTGAGTTTCTTTTTAAGCACAAACTCATTACAATTTACTATTACTCATCTGCTGCTGCTGCTTCTTACCTCTGTTCCACACACAAAGACTGAGCGTGAGAGAGGAGGGCGAGAGAGCGAGAGCGAGTCGCAACACGCAAACCGCAAATAACTTACAACTTTATATTGTGAAAAATCGAAATACGAAAAATGTATACAGAAAAATGTATTTCAAAATGCACAATTTGCAAACTTTGCAACAGTAGCGAAACACCGTTATGTGCAGACTTTTATAAACGACGCATTTAAAATATATATTTAAAAAAATATATATATCATACATATTTGCTCAATTTGTATAAACTGTAGCTAAAAAAACTACCTATTTTAGTTTTTTCGTTTTCTTTTCTTTTTTTTTTTTTTGTCTACATCAACGATTAACGAAAACTCAACGACTTTCATCGTCGTGCGTCGGTGTTTATATGTATGCATGCATAAGTGTGACTCGTTTGCTCTCTCGCTGACACAGGCACAGACACAGACACACACACTAAGAAGCACCCCAGTCGTCGTTCTCGTCACGTCGACTGCGCGCCTTGAAAAAGTCAATTTGGTTTGTCGTGTCTCTCTCTTACTCGCTCTCGTCTTGCGCTCAGTGCCGAATGAATGGACAGTGGTTCAGCTCCATGAGGTGAAAGAGCGGCAGAGTTGGAGCATTAGTAGATGGACGTGTGCTGCTGCGGCCGTCCACCCTTGTAATTGCCGCAAGTATGCGCGTGTATTTGTGAGAGAGCAACAAATAAGTAGAAGCAGCAGCAGCAGCAGTCTCAATAAAAAAAACAATAAGACTAAAACGTTAAAAATACAAAAATTGTTTTTCATTGTCGTGTGCCAGTGTACAGGCGAATGTAGTGTGAGTGGATATGAGTGTATGCATGTGTGTGTGTGTGTGTGTGTTTTGTGAGTGCAATTCGCCGAAAGCCAAGTCTCTCTCTCGCTTTACAGTAAACTTGACTACGATGTTGTTGCTGATTTCGAAATTGATTTAACTGAACGTGTTTCGGCTTCGGTTTCGATTTCGGAAGCGCGCGCATAAAACGAAATATTCAACAACAACAATAATAATAATAGAAATGACAATAATCTTCATTTCTCTCTTACAGTGCAGCGACGTAAATAATAATAATAATAATACACACACACACAAACAAAATAAAATGAAAAAGTGCCGCTGTCTGTGTGTGTGTGCCAAGTGCATTCAAAATAGATAGAAAATACATAAAAAGAATTATTAAATTAATGCAAAATTTCTGAAATAAAAAAGAATTATTCAAATAATAATACAAAGAAATACGTGCATAATCAATGTTCGTTCTGCTATTAAACGCCAAAAATTCAAAGTAGCTGCAAACTGCAACAGCTGCAAATCAACAGCAAAAATAAAATACAAATACAAAAAAAAAAGTTCACTCAAAAGCAACGCAATTTGTGTCGCTGTGTACGTGTCTGTGCCTGTGTGTGTGTGTGTCTCTCTCTCTCGCTCGCTCTCCCGCTCTCTCACTGTATCTATTGTCATATAAGAAGAATCAATACATGAGCAAAAAATAATAATAATAATACAACAAAAATTCAAAGCAACAAATATTCAATCAAAACAAATGTGCAACAACAACAGCAACAAAATACTAAACATATATTAATTGATAAACATATATGTGTGTGTACATAATAAATCTACATCTTGAGAAAATGAGGTGCTGCTGTTGTGCAAATATAATAAGCCAAGAACTATGACGCATCAAAATCATCAGACAAACGGCGCAAGTTTGGAGGATTGCCATACAAACTTTTATGCCTTGGTAAGTGTGTCTCCATCTACCATCTACCATCATCCATCTCTGTCGCACAATCTGGTTCCATTTTGCCATTTCCGTTAGATCTAGGTCAGTGACAAATGCAGCACAGGGTGTTTCAGGGCGCGTGGGCGCCCGCCGATCGACAGCTGTTTATCGATAATCATTGTCAATGGCCATTGATTAACTATATGCTTCTCTCCCGCTCTCTCTCTCTCTTTCTCTCTCTCCATTTTCTCCGTGCTCTATAACGTTATTTTCTTTCACCTAAAAAAAAATATCACGCATAGATACAAAACAAGTCAAAGAAAAGAAATGAAAAGGCAGCAACAATCACAATGTATGTATGTATATATGTATGTATGCGTGTGTGTGTGTGTGTACTACATGCGACAACATTGGCCGGCCATAACAGGTTCTTCTGCGGCGTCTAGTTGGCCGCCGGGTCGCGCTGTTTCTTTTTTTTTTCACATAAGCGGCGCGCAGCCAGTGGCATATTTCTTTAATGAATCTCGCTCAGAGACAAGAAAACAACAACAACAGCAACAAGAGTAACTGAGAAACAGTAAAACATATACAACTATAAATGCTAAAGAAAAGCTCAAATGAACGCTTGAGCGCAATGTTAACGGCAAAGTTGACATCGACGTCGACGTCGACGCTGGCGTTGGCGTACAGAAGTCAACGTGCTGCATACGGCGCCTTAAGAAGCTGCAGACAAGCAAGCACGACAGAGAGGCCGACGCGCCAACGAACGCTGTACGAAATAACGAAACAATAACAAACGCGCAAAACTTTCTCTGAGCGAGTAAAAAGTCTAACGAGAGCGTGAGTCTGCTAGGCAACAGACCCATTTATGAAGAGAGCGAGCAGAAAACAAAAATAAAAAAATAAAATAAAATAAAAAAGTGAACAAGTCAGCTTGAACTTGGGAGGCACGCGCGCGTGAACAAACACTAGCAAAGCGTGTCAGAATGATAACACACACACACATACAGTAAAGAGCGTGCGTGAGAGAGAGAGACCCACAGGCGACGAAAAACGAGCGCAAGCAGCGTAGCCGCCAGCGCATGCAAAGAGAGCACAGCACAGCAGCAATGTTTGCTTGTATTGCCGATTGAGCATGAAAATTGCAAAGATACTTCTGTGCGTGTGTGTGTGTGTGTGCCGAGACGCCGCTGACGTCGGCAGATAAAAGACAGCGACCTGAACGTAAATTTGTTGTTTTTGTTTTTTTTTTGTACTCGAAAAACAGCAAACAGGCGACGCAGGCTTAGGAATATAATATTTAAGTAAAAGCCAATAATTAGAATACAAAAAAAGAAGAAAAAACATTATTATTGTAGCGAGTGGCGTAAAAACGAGAGCGAAAAATGAAAACACAAATTGCGATGCTCAAAACGAAATGCGAAATACGAAAATCAAAAGGGAAGAATGTGGAACGCAACGAACTGTTGTTGTTGTTGTTGTTATTATTGCTGCTGCTGTTGCTGCTGTTGCTATCGTCGTATATATTTTTTGTTTTTTGTTGTTGATGTTGGGGGCGACGCTCGTCGACGTTGTCGGCAGCCATTCGTGGTTTGGGGAATACCTTTTGCTTGCGTTGTTATTGTTGCGGCTGCTCTGTCTGCGTGCGTGCATGTGTGTGTGTGTGTGTGTGTGTGTGTGTGAGGTGCAGTTATTTGGCCATGTTTTGCGTGTTTGTATGTGTGTGTGAGTGTGTGTGAATTCGGTTTTTTGTGCTGTTATGCTTGACGCTCTCTGCTCTGCCGCTGCCACTGCCACTGCCTTTGGCCATTGATTTGCAGTAGCAACAACAACAACAACTTGTTCCAAAGCTACAAAACTCGCAGCGGAAGCCGCCAATGACGAGCCAAAGACACGACCCTAGCCAGTTTTTTTTTTCTTTCATTCGTAGTTTTTTCTCTTTCGTTTTTGCTGTTGTTGTTTTTTTATCGCTTAGGTTTTCTTTTATTCAGCGTCTTCTGCTTTGGGCTCTTCTCTCTTGTTTTGTTGCGCTTTGCTTTAAGCCTTTCGTTTTTCCTCTTCTTCTTTTCTGTTACAAGTGCAGCAGCAATGGAATGTTGTCAAAGTGTGTGTGTGTGTGTGTGTGCGTGTGTGTGCGCGGCATTTTGCAACACTGCCACAGCCACACACAGTTCACAGTTGTTGTTTTCACAGCTTTTAGCTGTGGCGCGACTATTGGAAATTTGTGTGCGTGTGTGTGTGTGTATGTGTATGTGTGTATGGGGTATGTAAACAAAACGTGGGAGTTGGTTTAGTTAAAATGCATACGTTTAGCTACAGTAAACCAGCGATATAGTGAACACTAAATGTTGAGCAGCAGAAGAAAACAGCTTTGATTTTAGACTTAATAAAATACAGTAAAAATGTGTTATAATGAATGGCATTTTATTTGGGAAATATTGTAATATATAAGAATATTAAATAATATATATTAAATATTATAATATTTAATAATATATATTAAATATTATAATATAAATATATAAAATGTATTTTATGTTCATTATTATTAAAATATAAATATTAAAATAAAAAATATATATTAAAAATAATAATATATGTACATACAAACATAAAATATATTGTATTTTCAACTATGGAATAATAATATTAAGTAATATATTTCAAATATGCTAAAATATATCAAATAAATTTTATGAAACATATTCAAATATATAATTGATATATTTTATTTACATAAATAGTTTCTTAAATGTGTAACATTAAAAATATAATTAATGATCTTTAACAAGCCAGTTTCAATACTTAAAGCTTTCCCAGTTGCTTTGCCTATTCTAAATGAAATTTGAGTTAATTATAAGACATTGTCCAACACTAAAAATCAACTCTTTATGGCTTACATATTAAATTTGATTGATGGAACTTTGTAACCAACTTTTCTTTGTAGTTTTTTTTTCTTTAGATAAATTCTTATGGACAATAGAACTCAGCTTTGTGACTAACTGTTAAAAAGCAGCTGTCATAGTAATGCAGACAAAGCCTAAACAGCTGTTTCTGTTCTAGCCAAAATGAGTAGCTTATCGAATGACTACTGTAGCAGTTGCAGATAGAGACAGTTGCCTGAACAATGCAAACACTTGACCAACCTATCGATTGTGACACATAATATATACATACATATGTACATATATATGTTTAGTATATTGAAATATATTTGTATCTTTATCTTTATCTTTATCTCTGTAATGTCGCTTATCGCACTCGATACATATTATTTATTCTAATGAAGCAATCGATGATAATAAATTTTACTTAACACTCTTCTCATCTCTCTCTCTCTCTCTCTCTCTCTCTCTCTCTTTCTCTCTCCGCCCACAGACTGATTTGTGTGGAATAAAATGGCGAAAGTTCGTTAATGGCGAACGTCCGAATGCGTCGAGCGATCCTTTGGACGATCCAATACTGCGCTCCTATTCACGATGCATGCAGGCGGACATGTTGTGCGTGTGGCGGCGCGTGCAATCCACCAAGCAGGACAACACCGATCCGAATGCCTTAAACTTTGAGATTACCACATCGACCACTGTACACCCGCCCCTATCGCTGGCCGCTGCCAAGGAGCTGTGGATATTCTGGTATGGCGAGGAGCCGGATCTATCAGAGCTAGTCGATGCGGATCTGCTTAAAATAGCGGGTAAGTCAAATAGAAAATTATAAAATAAGAAAGTAATAATATAGGAATATATGTGTAGAAAATATCAAATGTTAATATGAAATTAGATCTTCATATTCCAGTTAATGGAAGTTTCGCAAGTCTTTAAACTCTCCTTTGCCGTGGTGAATTACACACTTCAAATTCACCATTCATACTCTAACGGTGTCTGCTTTGCTTTGCTCTGATCATTAATCAGTCAGGCAGAACAGTTACATGAATATTTACACAAGTAAGTGTGTGTGTGTGTGTCTGTTTATGACAACACACACACACACACACAAATAAATAATGCAAAACAATATGTTGAGAACGTCCGTTACATTATGAGCTTTTTATAAAATTTAATAAAACTTCAAGGCCACAGCGCGTGCAGCACAGCAAAAAATTTGTTGTACCCATGAGAAAACCAAAACAATACACACACATATATATATATACACACATGCATACATACATACACATGCATGCTCGCACTCACTCGCATATATCAAATCATATGTAAATGTATTTGTGCTTTGTAGCTGTTGTTTCTCCAACATCATTTCACATGGCGCGCTGCTCGTCTGTCAGCAGCAGCAGCAGCAGAACAACGTCGTCTTCTCCTTCCTCTCTCTCTCTCTATATATATATCCCTCTCCCTTTGTACGCTGTGCGGTCAGCCCACGCGTTGAACGTCACCTGTGTCATTTGCAATGTTTTTGTTTCGTTGAATTCGCTCTCTGTGGTGTGATGGGCGCGCTCACACTCTCACCCACTCTCCCAGTTGCTGACGCTCTATTAAGCTCTCTCACATACACGCTCTTTACATCTATCTCGCTCGCGCTCGCGCTCTCTTGGTATTTTGCAGCTACAATTCGGGGGTTGATTCCTTCGCAGTCAAAAACATTAACGGCCTCGGCTTGCTGCTGCTGCGCTGCTGCTGCTGCTGTTGCTGCTGTTGCTACTGCTGCTATTTTTGTTGTTGTTGTTTCGACTCTTATCAGTAGTTTTTGCGGTGTGCGGCGGCTACTATATTTATTTAATTTTGCCTTACACACATACACACAGAGAGAGAGTCACCCAAACCGCTATCTGGAACCACAAATTATCAGGCTATCTCTTTAAACTTGTTGCCCGTCTCGCTTTAGTGGCAAATTCCATTCTCAAAACATACGTCAAATTTGAAACGTAATCGTTATCGTAATCGTAACGTAGTTAGCAGTTCGACGTCATATTGTCGGTCACTTGACTTTTACAGTTAGCTGTTGGATATCTCGCACATGTATGAGATGCGTGTGTGTGGTGAAATTGTTGTTGACCCCGACGCTGAGTTGAGAGAGTTGTTGTTGTTGTTTTTTTTTTTTAATGACAAGGACATTGACTAATTGCATTGACATTACATTGCCTCGACGTTCATATGTGTGCGAATTCTCTTTTCTTTTTATAGCCTTTTACTTTGCCGCAAACAACAAACAAAAAAGCTTCGAGTGTGAATGCACTTGTTTCTGTGTGTGTGAGTGAGTGGGTATGAATGAAGAGAGGCGCGACGAGACTGAGACGCGTCGTGCCTGCTGCTGCTGCTGCCCAGTGAAAAGTGGCAACGCAGCGCTGTTATTGTTATTGTTGTTGTACAACTTGCCACAGCTTTTGTTGTTTTCGGGCCGCATAAAACAGACGTCACTACCACTGATGCCAACTCTTCAGTGCTTCAACAAGCCAGAAATAGCTAAAGATAAATTAATACATTCTTTTTTGCGCCTATTCTTAAACCCCATCTCTTGGTATGAATACCGTAACTGTTTAACTGTTTATAAAACAGAATTTTACCCATTTTCTGCCTACATTTCCTGCACGCTAAAAACAAGCCATTAAATAATTGAATATAGCTATAATTACCGCCAGTGCTGACGGGAAAATAGCTAAATTGGCAACACTGGTCACTATATTGTACACACACACATACATGGACAGCACCGCTATGTTGAGTGCGTCTTTGCTCAACACTTGCTGAGAGAGTTTCTTTTCGTTTTTGAAAATTTGTTTATAATGATTTCTTTTGTAATCTAGAAAAATATGAAATCTGAAATGATGCCTTGACTTTTGGACTGTAAATCGATAAACATGTTTTGATAATATCGATAAGCATGTTGCTACTTGTTGTCATTGCTATTTGCTGCTGTTGTTTTTGTTGTTGCTCATTTTACCCTAAACAGCTGTCACTATTGCTGCTTTGACATTCTACGTGTGTCCGTATGTGTGTGTGTGTGCGTGTGTGTGTGTTTATTTCACTCTTATGCTTGCGCTATTCGTGTGAGCGCGTTCTACAATTGGGGCTAATAATTATGAGCTCACAGCGTATATACGTATGTGTGTGTGTGTGTGTGTGTGTGATTGTGCGCTCTTGTCGTTGGTTCTCTTTTGTGCGCGTTTTTTAAACTGGTTTTTAAGCTTAATTACAATGCGCTTTGTTGTTGCAAAATTTTGCATTCTCTCCGTTTACTTGCTGTTTCGGCTAGCTGTTGCTGTTGTTGTTGTGCTTAACCAATTTTGAATGTGTGTGCTCACTCATATAGATTATTGACCTTGATTCAAATTACAACTATACAAACAACAACAACAACAATCACATATCAAATATATTTGCGCCCCGTCTGCCGCTTGTTGCACGCTTCACACACGCAAGCTTCTTTCTAACAAACTCTCCAAAAATTACCCAGTTTTATTATTGTGAAATTGGCGTACGCTTGTAGAATTGTATCAAGGCACTGTAATTACCCATACAAATACAATCACACGCACACACACACACACAGTAATTCGCACGCTTGTCATTGTTGGCCCGTTTGCACGTCATTTTCATTCGCTTTTGCTGTGGCAGCAAATTTTTAACCTAAAATAGCGTTTCAAGCACAAACAACAACAACACTGCGAAAGGCTCTCTTCTTCAAGCATGTGTGCGTGTGTGTGTGTGGGAGAGTGAACGAGTGCATGCCTTTAAAACTAGCGGCACTTTTGTCGCTCGCTCGCTCGCTCACTCACTCACTCACTCACTCACTCACTTATTCACTCATGAGCAGGCAGCAACAGCGAATGTTTGCGCATATCTAGTACATGTTCACAGATACACAGGCATAAGACAGACTACTGTTTCGGACTCCTCTCACCCACTCTCTTTCCGCTCTTCGTTGCTATCTCTGTCGCGCTGCGTGAGTCGCTGTCGGCAGCAACATGTGCACAAACCACACGTGCTACAAAAAAATACACAGATACATTTAGTATGTCTGCCTCTGCCTGTGTGCGTGTGTATCTGCATGTGTGTGTGTGTGTATTTGGAATTTGCATTGAGCAGCAGCCGTCCATCGTCATATTCCTGTTATGGCCGGGAATAAGTTTCGTCGTCGCCTGCAGCCGAAGTCCCAACGAACACAGCGCGTCGGCAATTTGAATTTTTGTATTTGTAGATTTGTAGGTTTTGGGCAATTTTGTTTTATGTTTTGTATTTTGTTTGTTGCGTTTCAGTTTCGCTTCAATTGGATGAGACTGAGAAACTGCAGCGTTTTTTGTTGCTACCATTTTGAGTTTTTCTTAGCTGCCCTCTCTCTCTCCCTCTCTCTATCTCTTTCGCTCGCTTCTGCGAGTTTGAGCTTTTAAGTTTTGCTGCGTCTGTGTTACGGTTTGACCCCGGCTGGGCCAAACTAACATGTACACACACACACACACACACTCATACATAATCGTACATTGCCCTCTGTTAAAAATTTTACGCTGATCTCATTGAAAGAAGGTACACACATACTCACACATGCAAACAATGAAATCCACAAGCAGGCTTGTAATAGCTGTGGCAACAAAAACTGAAACAACAACAACAACAACTAAAACTACCAACAGCATAAATTTCCAAAGCCCAGCCTACGTCGCTGCATTGTTTTTGCTGCCGACGTCGTTACTCGCTGTTTTTTTGTACACATTTTACACTCACGCTCTCACTCTCACACTTACGCTCACGCTCACTCGCCGGCCTGTCACTCTTTGAGTTTTGAGTGTGAGTGGGTCGCGCTGCTCACTCGCTCGCTCGCTCGCTCGCTCTTCTCTTCAGCTTGTGTTTTGTTATTTATAATGTTGTTTACCTTTACGTAATTATCTTTGCAACATTTGTTGGTGTTGTTGCCTTGTTTGCGCCTCTGGCTGGCCTCTTTTGGTTATTATTTTCTTGTGTGTGTGTGTGTGTGTGTGAGAAGTATTTTTTTTTATTTTTTATTATTGTTTAGAGCAGAGGGTGGACCGGCGTTGATGCTGCGCGCTGTAAGTGACGTTGACGTCGCAGTCGACAGACGCTGCTGCTGCGTGTGTAGGTGTCAGCGCGAATATGACTGTGTGTGTGTGAGTGAGATGCTTGGAATTTTCCAAAAAAGAAAAAACATTCTCGACTATTCCCCACTCCCGCTCATTCGTCGCCGCATTGTAAATAGGCGACTTGTCGACTCTTTTTTTTTCTACTTTTTTTTGTGTTTTGTTTTAAGTGGCATTTTGTTTGCGCTTCCGCTTTTGATTTGCCTGCCTGCCTGCTGGCTGCCTTTTGGGCCTGCTGGGGACCGTTTTGTTGCTTCTTCATGTTTTTCATGTTTTCTTTCCCTTTTGCCTTTTGCTGCTGCATTTACATACAAAATTCTAGTAGTTTCTTGTCGCTATGCACTAGCTGTGATTTCCTCTCGCTCTCGCTCACTCTCTCTCTCTCTCCCACACTGTTCCTCTCTTTAGCCCTCGCTCTATTTGTTAAGTTGTTTTTGTCATTGTGCTGCGCGCGCGTCGCTAAACAATAACAAATTCAAATTGCTTTTACAACAAATGCTCAAAGCGCGCGACGCTCAAAATGTTGGTGCTTAAACACACACACACACACAGACACACACGTGTATGTTTTCGGCTTTCGGTAAATAGCAAAGCTACGCGCGCGGTAATTTTCCGCCTTTTGAATGCGTTCCACACACACCAAAAATCAGAAAGTGGAACGTAATATGCAAATAAACTTGTTTGCCTGAGAGAAATGGATGTTTGCGCAGGAATGGAATCTATTTTCCAGTGTTGAAAAAGACGTTTGAGCTAGATATTTAAATAATGTAAATTAAATGTTTGCTTAAAAATTTGTTATTTATTTATTTAAAAAAATACAAAATAAATATACTGAATTTATTACTTAATTAAATTATAATAAATAATAAATAATAAATAATAAATAATAAATAATAATAATAAAAATAAATAAATAAAAAAATAAAAAAAATAACTAAAATATAATAAAAAATTAATTTAAAAAAAAATTAGTACATAATTTTAAACAATTGCTAATTCTAATATATTATATATTTTATATACATTTATTAAATTGATTTATTTTCCATTTCCAGCCAATCAATCACTCTGGAATGGCACCTGGAAGGGCGAGCTGACCTACGAGTGCCGCTCGCTGCTCTTCAAGGCACTGCACAATCTGATGGAAAGGTGAGTGACGCTATACTACAGACTGGACAACTAATATCCTTGTGTCTTCTTCCTCTACCAGATTCGTGCTCACCAAGGACATTGTGCGCTTTGGCAAATGGTTTGTGCAGCCCTGCACTTCCAGCGATCGTCTCTTTGGGCGCAGGTGCGTGATTCAATCAATCCAAACAATCAAAGACCAATCATAAGGGATGAAATGCTTCACCGAAACAGTTCCAATTGCTGTCAATTGGATTGGAACTGCTGGCATTCATCCCAGAGTAAATCCTTCCAGACTGGAACTCTGTGCGATTGCATTGAAGCTTATGCAGTCGCATCGTTCTTCCAGCCACATCTCAAATATGATTTGATTTGAAGAGAGAATTTGAAGAGAATTTCACTAATATTCTCTTTCTCTGTCTCTCGTGCAGCTCGCAGCATTTGTCATTTTCGTTTACGTTCTTCGTGCATGGCGATACGGTTTGCGCTTCCATCGATTTGCGCGAACATCCTGCGGTGCGTCCTTTGACCAAGGAGCACTTGGCTGAGGCAGCGGCTGCCTTTGCAGCTGCCAGTGGTGGCGGTGGCGGAGCAGCTGGAGGAGCACGTGGCCAGGATGCAAATGGAACAGCTCAACTGCCAGCAAATTCACCATTGCTGGAAGCGGCAACTGGAAATGGCGAGAAGTCAGCAGCGACGTCGACAGCGACGCCAACGCAGGCGCGCAAAGTAATGCTGGCGCCGTTTGGCATCGCGGCAATACTCACGGGGAATAGCTACAAGGCGAGCGATCCCATGGCCGAAAAGATACTCGAGGATTGGGCCTCGTTCTTTCCGCTGTGCAATAAGGACAACACGGATGTGCCGCCCGTCGTCGAGGTGGTATCGGGTGAGTGGGATATAAACACATTGGAATATTTCCAATTAATATTAAACTCCTTTGTCAGGTGGACATAAGATGTATCATCCCACAAATTACGTACTAGTCACGGATCTGGATGACATGGAACAAATGGAATTCGCTGAGCTGCATGGCAAAGCAGCAACTGGCGCAAGCAGCGAGCAACAGACAGCAGCAGCAGCGGCGGCGGCGACGCAGGCAGCGGCCGCAGCAGCAGCAGCAGCGTTGCCAGCGGCGGCGTCAGCAGCATCGCTAGCAGCCGCAGCCAAGGAATCGCGTAAGGCGGCTACGCAAGCGGTCAGCGCATTGGAACGTTTAACGTTTCAGCCCTATTACGATCAGCGGCCCACATCGGGCTTTACCTTCAATACAAATAATACTCATATACCCCCAACGGCGGCCATTGAAATGCCGGAACGTGCCTGGCAGGATTGCATAATGAATACGCTGCATGTGGATGCAGCAGCAGCAGCGACGGCGGCGGCAGCAGCAGCAGCAGCCGCATCATCATCAGCCGACGAGGAGGAGAGCAAGCAAACGGATTCCAAGCAGCTGGTGCAGCAGCAAATCCAACAACAACAGCAAAAGCAGCGCCAGAAATTGTGGAACTTTGTGGATCCTATGCAGAAGGCGCCCTGCATATGCACCAAGTAAGTTGGTCTCTCTCTCTATCTCTCTTTCTCTCTCAAACTAACTCACCACTTGTTACGCGCTCTCTCTTGAACTGTTACTGTTACTGTTACTCCTGTTCCACTCGTACTACTTAAGCTCATTTTGCGCTCTCTTGTTCGCTCTCTCTCTCTCTCTCCAACTGCACATTGCGTGGAGTATTTTGCATTGTTTTTTTTTGTCGTTTTCGTTTTCGGAGTATGTGTGAAATTTGTGTTGAATTTGTTAAGAATCATATATAGTAATATAAATATAAATATAAATATAATTATAAATATAAATAGATAATGTAATGCAAAGAAAACGCTTTAAAGGCATGCCTAGCAGAACGCAGAAACCCAACTCTGATTTATATATAAAAATTAGTTTTATTTAAAAAAAAAAAATAATTTTGTGTGTGTGTGTGTGTGTGTGTGTGTGTTTATCGATTAACGTTGCATGTGTTGTCGATATTAATACGCTTACAGCTAAACATATTTGAGAGAAATCTAATAGAAAAAATGAAAGGTGCAAAAATCGTACTGAAAGTCACCACAGAAGTGTTGAGTTTAAAGTTTAACACAAAAACCCACCAAATTTCAGCGCACAATGCAGCAGCAGCGGCAGCGGCAGCACTGTCGGCGTTGGCAGCAGCAGCAGCAAACGCCAGCATAGCAGCAGCAGCGGCAGTAGCAGCAGCAGCAGCATTGGCTCGCCAGCGTTGCGTGCTGCGATCGGTGTCGCTAGCAGCAGCAGCAGCAGCGTCAGCAAGTCAACGTTTCAGCTACTTCAACAACAACAACAGCAGCAGCAGCATCAACATCATCAACGGGCAGCTCATCATTCCAGTTCCAGCTCCAGTTCCAGTTCCAGTGTTGGTTACTTGAACAGCAATTGCAGTTCCTCCTACTCCTCCACCCACTACTCCTCCTACGCTGCTGTTGGCCTCAAGCGACAAATTCTGCCGTTTCATCAGCGTTCTCTACTTAATACTCAGACAGCGCTTAAACCTAACTACAACAACAACAACAACACTACTTCCTCTACAACAACAACAGACACCAATATACCAAAACAAAGGTTTGTGTCGCTGTTCAGACATGTGTGTGTGTGTGTGTGTGTGTGTGTGTGTGTGTGCGTGAGAGACTGTATATGCGTGTGTGTGTGTGTATTGCTAAATCTCTTAATTTTCCTTGGTTAATTTGAACTGTTAATACGCTCTGTATATATTTTATTTCACACACTCACAGACACACACACACACAGAGAGAGACGCTCTCTTAAGTTGTTTATATTCTGTTAACTTCGAAGCGCTCTCTTTCTCGCTCTTCTCTAACATCAACAACACAACAGCAACACGCACTGTTAACTTTTTAACATACGTTTTTTTTTTTTTTTTTTGGATTTTGTTGGTTGTTTGGTTTTAGTTTTCAATTATTTATTTAACTTTTGTTTTTATGCTAAATCTACACACACACACACACACCCACACACAGAGACACACAAACATTTCAATTCGTACATCTCTGACCTTTGTTAGCATATTCACCGTTTAACAAATAACAATTGAACATTTTTTTGATTGGTGGTAAATGGGGTAGCAACAACAACAGCAGCAAAGTAATATACAAACACACACAAACACACACACACACACACACACACACATATAGAGACATACATACACCCACCGTTAACACAGTTACCATTCGCGCTGTCAGCGATAATTCAAAAAGGCGGCACGGCCCATCGCTATCGTGACTCTCTTTCTCTCTCTTGCATGTGCGATCTATCGATTGCAGCTGCCTGTTGAGCCGTTGTTATTACACGACGCACACATACAAACAGACACTCTATCATCTCTACATATGTATATATGACTGTAAATAACATATATGTATGTAGTAAAAGTAGCAGCTGCAATGGTTTTTTTTTGTTTTTTTTTTTTTAAATATATTATTTTGGTTGGAACTGCGCTCGCTCTCGCTCTCGTTCTTGCTCTCTTTTTCCCTCTCTTGGATGTGGTGTTTACTTATATTTTGTTCTTTGCTTATCATTATCAAAGCTCGTTATCGATTAATATCGATTTAAGATTTAGTGTGCATTTTGTTATTTCGTAGTATTTTTGATTTATTTATTGTGTTATCTTTTTTATTATATTGTATATAACGGAACAAGCATGTTGCGCTTGGCCTTGGCAACAAATTAAAATTAATTTTAGAAAATTAACTTTAAGAAAAAAGTACAAATTATTTTTGGGAAATATTTAATTCTAATTCCCTTTTTTTTTGTTTTTTATTAACAATTAGACATCTCAGCAACGCTTCCGGAGGCGGCAGCGGTGGCAACAGTGCCACGCCCTGCCATGGAGGAGCCGGAGCGGGCAGCGCTTCAACCTATTCACGCAATTCGCTGGGCGATTCATCATCAATGCCACCGATCGCTTCCTCCTCGGTGGGTTCACCCGCAACGCCAGCTCCATCACCACATCCGCTTTCCAATTCGGCGCACTCGCAGCCCACTTCGGTGCCGCCCGCCGCTGAGCAAGTGAGTCCAAGTGACGAACGATTCACAATTTCAATTACAAACTTTTTGCATTGCTGACTTTGACTTTGTTTACTCCAATGCAGTTGCTCAACATGAGTCCACATGCGCCCACATCAGTATCGAATCTGCAGCAACCGCCAACGCCCATCGATCATCTGCTGGACAAGAATACGCCAGCGCCAACGCCCACGGATCAGCATGACAGCAAGAGCATAACTGCCTCGCCCTATGTGCATCAAACACCGAGCGTGGAGCCGCCCACTTATGCGGATCAAGGTGCACAGGGTGGTGCAACGGGTGGTGCACTCAATGCGCCTGGCAGTGTGCCCCAGCAGCAGCCTGCGACGCCAACAGCAGCAGGCACAGCAGCGGGCACAGCAGCTGGAACAGGAGCAGGAGCAGGAGCAGCAACAGCTGCTGCACCTGGTGCTGGCACGCAATGCGGCACGATTAGTGTTAAGAAGCTGGAGATGCAGCAGCCAACGATTAAACAGGAGCCAGGCACAGGACGTGGCAGTCAACAACTGCCACAGCAACAACAGCAACAACAACAACAGCAGCAGCAGCAGCAACAACAACAGCAGCAACAACAACAACAACAACAATCCATGGCAACTAGCGCTATGGAAGCTGTCACCAATCTCTTCAATCTATACAAACCACCACAGCTGACGCTGAAGGATGGAGACAGCGTCTACGACGAGGAGTGGCTGACAGACGTCTACGATTTTAGTTATCAAGAGTCCTGGTAGGTGACACACGCTACGCTACTCTACTCTACTTTACAACTAATTTGTGCTTGATTTGTTTTCGACAGGGATAATCTGCCCGTGAAGCGACCCAAGCTGAATGATGCGGTCAAGCTGCGACGTCCACGCTATGCCAAGAATCTGTACGAAGGACACACGCACTTCAAGCCGCTGATGCCCTCGCCGGGCTCCGTCTACGGCTCGCTGCTGACCATAGAAGGCGGCACTGTGGCAGCACTCGGAGCGGCGGGCGAGAGTGGCGCGGGTGCAGGCGGCGCAGGCGGTGGACTGGTGGGCATAGCCACTAATGCAGGCTTTGGCAATGCAAGCGCTGCCGATGAGGCGGACAATGCGCTTGTCAAGAGCGAGGCCAGCTCAGCAGCGGGCAGCGGCAGCGGCAGCAGTTTCTTTCCCTGCCTGGACATTAAGACGGAGCCAGGTCTGCATTCGCCCTGCAAGGAGACCAAATCCACCAGCACTGCGGGCAGCGGCGGTGGCAATCTATTCACAGCGGAGGGCCTGAATCCCTCGCTCAACGACCTGGAGCAGTTGTTCGAGACGAGCTCGAATGATGAGTGCAGCAGCGTACAGATTCATACGCCGCCCGACTCCAATAATCCCTCGAATGGTGGCTGCAGCGCCGTCACCAACACAATAGACGAGCTAAAGCGCACCACCGCCGTCACGAGCGCTGTGGTGGCTGCTGTGGTGGCCAGCAGTGGTGCTGGCAGCATACAAGCTGAAGATCTAACCAAAATGTTTCCCACGCCGCCTTCCCATGAGCAGCAGTATCCCAACTCGAGTCCCTGTCAAACGGATGTGGTAATGACGGATCTAAGTGTGGACACAACAACAACAACAACAGCAACCAGCGTGTTGGTGGTGCCAGCAGCAACAGCAACAATAACAACAGCAGCAGCAGCAACAACAGTTACTGGGACAGCAACAACAGTCGGCCTCGGCGTCATGCTGAAAATGGTGAAGCAGGAATACAGCGTGGAGCTGGGCAGCCCCGTCGAGGAGCCCATCGATGACTGGACCTATGTGTATAGGCCGCCGCAGCAGGAGAAGTTTGTGGGCTCCTCACGCTACGCACCGCTCACCAACTTGCCCAGCCAGACGCAGCCACCGCTGCAGATGCCCGCCAATTGCTTTTACAGTCCCACCTGGAGCCACAGTCAGAAGTCCCGTGCGGCCACCTTGGCAAAGGCGGCCGCGGCGCAGCAGCAACAGCAGCAGCATCAGAAGCACCAACAGCTGCAGCAACGCATCCAGCAGCATCAGCAATTGCAGCAGCAACACCAGCAGCAGCAGCAGCAACAGCAGCAGCAACAACAGCAGCAACAGCAGCAACATCAGCAGCAACAGCAGCACAAGCAGCTGCACGACTTGCTTTCGGCTGGTCCACGAACTCCAATGAATGCAGCAATGCCGTCGCCATCAACAGTTCCACAGCCGCTGAGCAGCGGCGGCAGCCAATTGCTGCTGAACCAACTGAATTGTCCGCAAGCGCCGCCTGGCAGCTCGATGCAGCAGCTCATGCAGCGGGCTGGCATGTCGCCCATTCCCTCGCCCGGCGGCCCCGGCGTGGTGCCCTTTCCACGCAGCAGTCCCATGCAGCAGCAGCATCATGCTATGCGCCAGACGCCCACACATCCGCCTCCGCCCTATCCATATGAGCTGGCTGCTGCCAGTCCGGCCACATCCACATCCTCGTCGTACCTTAACAAGCCGTACGGCTCACAGGAGCCGCCCGGACATCCGCATACGCCGCATCACGTCTACGGCTCGATGAGTGGCGGTGCAGCTGGCGGTGCTGCTCTTATGCCTGGTGACTCCAAGCTGGCCATGATGCAGTACACTGGAGGCAGTGCATCGGAGACAGGATCAGCTGCAGCAGCAGCAGCTGCAGCTGCTGCACTGAGCCTGCTGCAGGAGCTGCCCGAAGTGAACTCCGTGTTGGTCAACATCCTGCTCTACGACACGGCATTGAACGTCTTCCGGGATCACAATTTCGATAGCAGCAGTGTCTGTGTCTGCAATGCGGATACCCAGAAGATTGGCAACATACGTGGCGCTGACTCGGGTGTCTATGTGCCGCTGCCTGGCAGCAGCTTTAATCCCTTTCCAGCGCAACGAGGCTCAAGTGGTGGTGGTGTTGGAGGAGGTGGAGGTAGACCTGGTGCTGTCACGCCTTATAATCAGTATGCAGGAGGAGCAGGAGCTGGAGCTGGTGGACTGCGCATGTTGAGTGCCTTTGGCGGTGGGCTGGACTCGTCGCCGGTGGCTGCTGCTTTGTCCGGAGCTGGCTCCGTGCATGGCCATGGTCATGGACCCAATGGCGGTGGCTCCAGCGGCTCCTCATCCTGCACACCGCCCAGCAGCAATCCACACATAACCGGCTACGTCGACGATGATCCCGTGGAGTGCACGTGCGGCTTTAGTGCTGTGGTCAATCGTCGCCTGTCGCATCGTGCCGGCCTCTTCTACGAGGATGAGCTCGAGATCACGGGCAATGTGGACGATCCGGCCAGAAACAAGCAGCCCACCCTGCTGACGCTCATCCAATCTCTGTGCCGCAAGGGCGCCAACAACACCATCAATAATAACAACAACAACAACAACAATAACAATAATAATAATAATAAGGAAGCCTCCACTGGCAAGGAGCTGGAGAAGCTGACGAGCACAGCTCAACAGCAGCTGGAACAGCTGGCGCATGCCATATTCGATCTGCTGTTGGATCAATGCTCCATCATACAAAGCTCCAGCAGCTCGGTGCATCGAGCACTGCAAGCGCATCGTCGCCGCATGTCGAGGCAACGTCGCCTGGGCGCCTCGGTGGCCACCATTGCGAATGTCCTGGAATTCACGGATGCACACGATGTGGTCAGCTTGGCCTTGGAGCAGGCGCGTCTGGCGTTCGAGAGTCATCGTTTGGATATGAATCTGCTCGAATTTGGACATGGACATGGGCATGGGCATGGTCAGGGTCAGCATGGTGGTCAGCAACAACACCATCCACACCATCCACATCATCCACACCATCCACACCAGCCCCATCATCCACACCAGCAACAACAACAGCAGCAGCAGCAACTTATGGCCTTCCAGGCAGCGCCTGCTCTGCGCCAGAAATTGCTGAGCCTGGGCAGCAGTCGTCTAACGGTACACAAGTGGCCCTATCTGCCAGTGGGCTTCACCCGCAGCAACAAGGAGATTGTGCGCACAATGAATGCCATTCAGCCCATGCTGCAAAGCGCCTTCCACTGCAAGTCGCGCGGCGGTGCGGCTGGCTCCAAGGACGCCAGCTCCTATAATACAGTTAGCGGTCCACTGACCTGGCGGCAGTTTCATCGCCTGGCCGGACGTGCGTCTGGTCAATGTGAGCCACAGCCCATACCCTCAGTTGTGGTTGGCTACGAGAAGGATTGGATATCGGTGGCGCCACACTCCATACATTATTGGGACAAGTTCCTGCTGGAACCCTACTCCTATGCCCGGGACGTGGTCTACGTGGTGGTTTGTCCGGACAATGAGCACGTCGCTGCGAGCACTCGCACCTATTTCCGCGAGCTGAGCAGCACGTATGAGATGTGCAAGCTGGGCCGGCATACGCCCATTCGTGGCTGGGAGGGTGTCCTGCAGGTGGGCGTAACGGAGCGGGATGTATTGACGCCGTTGGACGATTGGCTGCGCACCTTGGACCATGCGCCGTTGGCGGAGCAGATCAGACGCTATGCCATTGCCTTTCTCTATCAACTGGCGCCTTACTTGAGTCGCGTGCCTGGTGACAAGACGCTGCTAAATCCGCCCGATGCCAGTGGCAGCCATGCTACAAAAGCTGGCGTAACTCAAGCCTCAACAGCAGCTGCAGCATCTGAGCATCCGGAGCAGCCGGTCATCAAGCAGGAACCGGGCACGGAGCAGCAGCAGCAGCAGCAGCAATCGGGTGCAACTCAGACCAGCAGCAATCAGGAGCAGGATAGCAAAGCGGATGTGAAGGGGGGCGCAGCTGGAGGCGATGCCAAGCCGGCTCTGGTGCTAGGCGATCCGCTGGGCATGGGTGAGACCTTGGAGGACATTAATCCCTCAGCCATTGTGCTGTATGTGGTGAATCCCTTTACCTTCGCCTCGGACAGCTTCGAGCTGGAGCGACTTGCCTTGATAGCGCTGCTCCGTTGCTATGCGGAGCTACTGAAGGCGGTGCCAGACTCGGTGCGTGCTCAGATGAACATCCAGATCATCTCGCTGGAGTCCATTATGGAGCTGGGACCATGTGGTAATCGGCGTCGCTTCTCGGATGAGATCAAGTGCCTGGCGCTCAACATCTTCTCACAGTGTCGCCGGCATCTGGTGCATGCGCAGCCTGTGAAGAGTCTGACTGGCTTTGGCACGGCGGCCAACATGGAGGCCTTTCTCAAGACCAAGGATGAGCCCAATCGACGTGCCTACAAGATGTACACCGCCCCATTCGTGCTGGCGCCCATGCACGAGCGCAACGACAAGACGGACTTCTCCCGTGCCGCGGGCAGCATGCATGGCCAGAACGAGACGCGCTACTCCGTGATGTATTGCAATTATTGTCTGAGCGAGGATCAGAGCTGGCTGCTGGCCACGGCCACAGATGAGCGCGGCGAGCTGCTGGAGAAGGTGTGCATCAACATTGATGTGCCGAATCGTGCCAGGCGAAGAAAGGCGCCCGCCCGCTATGTGGCGCTGCGCAAGCTCATGGACTTCGTCATGGGCCTCATCTCGCAGACGTCGCAAATGTGGCGACTGGTCATTGGACGGATTGGCCGGATTGGGCATAGCGAGCTGAAGTCCTGGAGCTATTTGCTCAGCAAGCAGCAGCTGCAGAAGGCCTCCAAGCAGTTCAAGGACATGTGCAAGCAATGCACACTCATGTATCCGCCCACCATTCTAAGTGCCTGCCTGGTCACCCTCGAGCCGGATGCCAAGCTGCGTGTGATGCCCGATCAGTTTACGCCCGACGAGCGCTTCTCGCAGATCTCCATGCAGAATCCGTTGTCGACGCCGCAGGATGTTACCTGTACGCATATCCTGGTCTTTCCCACCAGTGCGGTCTGTGCGGTAAGTAATCGATTATCGATTATTGATTATCGATTAATCGATACTAATCTCCCTTCCATTCCATCACTTTGCAGTCCTTCACACGCCAATTCCAGAACGAGCCTCAGGTGGACGATGACTTCATCTTTGGCGAGGAGGAGGGCAACGAGGACTTCAGCGATGCGGACATAGGCGATCTATTCTGGGACTGTGAGTATTGTTTGGCATCAATTGATTTTCTTGTGGTGGCTTGTCTCACGCATAATCCTCTTGCACAGCAGCTCACATGGATCGCGTCTCAAATCACGGCAGTCCAGGACGCATGGAGGACAATCGCAGCTGGCAAAGCGCTGGCGGCAACAATTTCAAATGCACGCCCCCCCAGGAGGTCGAGGAGGTAGAGTCGATTGCACTTCACTTTCACTTTCACTTTCACTTCAATGTAACTTTGATTAACTTTCGATTTGGTCTTTCAGGTGGGCTCCCTCAACCAGCAGCCCATTTCGGTGGGTTATATGGTATCGACAGCGCCCACGGGTCGGATGCCCGCCTGGTTCTGGTCCGCCTGTCCGCATCTGGAGGATGTTTGTCCCGTCTTCCTAAAGACAGCGCTGCATTTGCATGTGCCTAATATACAGATAGCCGACGATATACTCAATTCGACTAATGCTCATCAGTCGGCCAATGATCATCCGCTGGACTCGACTCTAACAGCCGATGTGCTACGCTTTGTGCTCGAAGGATACAATGCATTGTCCTGGCTGGCACTCGATTCCAATACGCACGATCGGCTGTCCTGTCTGCCCATCAATGTGCAAACGCTAATGGATTTGTATTATCTAACGGCGGCCATAGCATAGAACACAAATTCTAACACAACAGACCATTAACATTAGCAATAGCAGTAGCCGTAACATTAACAGTAACAGTAACAGTCGATTGCTTCCGTTTGCTGTACTTCCATTAACATAGAGAACTATCCACAACAGAAACCAAACAGATTCAAGAATAAAACCAACAAGTTAACAGTCCAAAAAAAAAAACACGATATAGCAGTAACAGCATATGTAAACGTAACAGTAATGTTAACAGTAAACTGTAACAGCAACGCACAGTTAGCGTTAAACAGAGCCTTGTAATAAAAGCCGCCGCCGCAGCAGCCTTACAGCCTAACCACGGACAACAAACTAAATTGATGAGATGATGATGATGAGCAATGAGAGCGATAAATGTTGAGAGAAGTAGAAGAAGGAAGAGAGAGAGGGAGAGTAGCGAAAACAGCATTACTATTTATTAATTGAAAATTGTGTATAGTGCAAGAATTGTTTTTTATTAGGCTGGCGTTCGTTTTAGTGTTTAATATTTATACATATACAACAACAACAAGAAGTAGAAGAAGACGAAGAAGAGGAGGAGAAAAAACAAAACAACAACAAAACCACACATAGGGGCATATTTATATATATTATATACATAGATCATATACAATACGCAAGATTTAAAGCAAACAAAAAAAAAACAAAAAACAAAAAGCAAAATATTTAGCAATTAAGTTAAAAAGAAATTTGTACATATTTACAACCAATTCGCAGTAAGCACTAAGAACAACAACAACAATAATTATAACAACAACAAAAAAGCGAAAACATAATTATACAACAACAACAAAAGTAGCTTACAACAAAAAGAGAAAATACCTAATTAAAGCTAAATTAAATTAATAAATTGTGTAAATTTTTTGTGCAAAGCGAGAATTAGTTTAAATTATTATAAAGCAAAAACAAAACAAAAACAATTTAATGTTAAAGCGAAAACTCACACACACACACACACACACACACACACACATAGGCAGGCAAACTCACACACACACACACACACACATAGGCAGGCAAACTCACACACACACACACACACACATACATATATTTGGACGCAAAGCGCAGTTGCTGGTTAGCAGAAAGTTGGGAAATTTATGAACGGGGTTTACGTGGGGGGAAATGGGGGAAATTTATGGTCTAAGGGTTTTTAAGTCAATAAGTAGTTTTTTGAGGTTAGGAACTGTTTTATACCAAGAAAAAAAGGAAAAACTTTTTGTTTTTTTTTATACATTGCACACACACACACACACACTCATACCTGCAGAGAGATACACACACACACACTTACACTCACATAGCCAATTGTTTAATAATGAATTACTTAAAAAGAAATTGTGTACAAATTAACATAAATATGTTTATATAAACAAAAAACAAAAGCTTTCTACAACAAACAAACACACACACACACACAAATACAACAACAAATTGATTTTGCACTTAAATTAAAAAAAAAAGATTTTCGCTAGGCTTAAGTTTGCATTAAATGAAAAAAAAAGAAAAACAATTATTAAACAATGAAATTATTTTTACCTGTGTATTTTAATTAGCATAATTTAACAACAACAACAAAGCGAAACAACAAACAAATCTACATTTACAAAGACGTTTTCTAGTATATACCACACACACACACATAGACACACACACACACACACGCTTAATTTGTAAGTAGTTTGGTTTTTTCACTTTTAGTATTCGATTCTTTTTGTGTATAATAAAACAAGAATTATTATTTGCAATTATTTGTTTGGCTCATTTCTTTTTTGTTTGCGAACAACAAATGAATCTAAGAGTAAGTCAATTTTTGGTATTTAAATACCGCAGCGCTTGTTCTTTATGCAACATTCATATCTAAACAACAACAACAACAAAAATACCAAACACGCTTCCAATAATTTACATAAAACAGCAGCAGAAAATCACAGATAAAAAAAAAACAATTTCCTAGCTAAGGGTTTCAGTTCGCCAATCAACTCAACTCAACTCAACTCAACACATTTGTTCACCACGCTGGTGTGGTGAGTTCGTCAGACGAAGGCTAACGAGACACACACATATGCATAATACATATACAATACACATATACATAGCAATAATTGTAACTGTAATACACACACACACACACATGAAGAAACACATATATAGAGCAACAATTGACAACAAGCATTCATAAATAAATATATATAAAAACAAAACAAAAAAACAAAAAATATATATGAATTAAAACCGAAAAATGGTGGGAACAGAATTTTTTAAAAACCAAAACTCAACTCAATTTACGAGTTGAACAATTTTCTAAGAAAACAAAAAAAAAGAGAAAAAAAAACAAAAAAAAAATAATAAAATTTGACAAATTTGTAAAGTTAGTTAAGGCTTGAATATATATATATATAAAGAAACATTACATAAGTGCATTAAGCGAAAGAAAGAGACAGAAAGAGAAAGAGCGAAAACCATTTACTAGCCCAGCCCCTAGCCTAAAAGTATGCAATTATTAATTTATAAATTTGTTAAGGTTAGCCTCGAGGTTAGTTTTACGGCAAACACACACACACACACACACACACACACATGCACATGCACATGCATTTAAGTGTAAGTATGTATGTGTGTACATAGGCCAAATTTCAATTGCAAATTTCCAGAAAAACTTCAAGAAAAATTTAAAAATAAAAAAAATATTGAAGAAAACAAAAAACAATTGCAATTTGTTTCTAAAACAAAACGCCATGCATATATATATATATATATATATATACATAATTAGGAAATGTCTGTCGGATGAAAATGAAGGAAAATCTAGCTACAGAATTGCATATTATATATACAATTATAATAATTATATATACAAGCAAAATTATATTGGGCAAACAAAAGAAAAACGAAAAACAAAAACAAAACAAAACAAAACAAAACAAACAAAATGTTGTTGTAGTCAAATTACAAATTAAGTTTTGTTTTTGCTACCGCGTGAGTCAAACAGAAAAAACAAAACCAAAAAAAAAAAAAAACAAAAAAAAAAAACTAAAAAAAATAGTAAAAAATCGAGTCAAATTTTAAATGTGCAAAAAAAAGAAAAAAAGCAAAAACCAAAAAATAATTTTTTGCAAGTTCTTTATAATTAATAACGGTTTTTTGGCGTGCAGACAGAGAACAAAAGAAAACACACACATTTTCCAATAAAAAGTAACAAACGAAAAATGAAATGAAATGAATGAAAAATGAAAATCAATTTCAAATGCAATTTTCTTGTGTGTTTTATGTTGTGCAACACTGAAAACGGCGCAGGTGCGTATTCGAAGAGATAATAGTGGGAAATTCAATAGTGCTTAGCTGTTGGCCAACTATGGTACTTCTTTGCAGTGTTGGTAAACGGAATAATGCCCAAATATATAGAAAAAGGCGACGAAGTGCTGGTAAACGTTTTTTGGTTCATTCATCAATAATAATGGGAAATTTGTAAGCAGCAATGGCTCATACCATTTACCAAGATTCTGTAGCCCTTGCAGTGTTGGTAAACGGTTCAGATGTTTTTTATGAAACACGAAAATGGATGGAAAAGCAAATATTTTAGCTGTTAAGCAAAATTGTAACACTGTTTTCAGTTGTAGTGTTGGTAAATGTCTTTTTGGCTTCATTTGAATAATAATGGGAAATTGTTAAGCAACACTGTTTGCATTTCTATGAATGTGAAATGCAATTTAGCAAAAAGCTGAAGCCTTGGCAGTGTTGGTAAACGGTTGGGAAAATGTATTTTTCCATTTTCCAAATTTTTCTCTTAAATAACATTCTAGCACTGTTTTCAGTTGCAGTGTTGGTAAATGTTTATGGTGCAAATTTGAGTAAATATGGAAAAATTGCGCAACACTGCTGGCATTTGCAAGTGCTGACAAACGGCTCAGACACGTTTTAAGGAACGCCGCGAAGTGCCACGCCGCTGGCCCATGGACCGATAGAAGTCGCCTAGCCTCCACTCGAACTCAGGTCCACCCGCATGCCGATTGTCCAGCCAAGCCTGCTGCAGAATGTGCGCATCGTAGTTGCAGCGCACATTCTCCAGCTGAACTGGAAGTGGTAGAAGAGTGCCGTATGAGAGAGAGAGAGAGAGAGAGAGAGAGTGCCGTATAAGAGCGTGTGGCTACTCACGTATGACCATTTCCTTGATCTCCCACTCGTAGTCGTAGCGCTGTGTTAGAAATTTGAGGAATTGCAGTAGCTTGCCCGTCGTCAGCTGCCGGGTAATGCGACGCTCACGCACCAGCGAATCATCGATCCAGAGGCGAACGCGTTGATACATGCGCTCCGTGCGCAGCTGAATGCCGGTTAGGCTGTCCAGTGTTTGCCGGAGGCGATTGTAGCACTGATCGATTTGCTTGAGGAGCTGATGCATGCGCTGCTTGAGATCTTTCACTTTTCGCTCGCTGCTCACATAGGCCAATTGAGTTTCGGTTGCAAAGATTTTCGCACTCAAAGTCACGTAGACCTTCATATGGCTGCCGCCTCTCAGCACGCTCTGCTTCCAGGCTACAGCATCCACTTTGATGCTTGCTGGCAATGCATCTAGTTCCTTGATGATGTTGTTAAAATTCATTTCGCAGCTCGGCCAAGAAAACACGCGCTATTCAAATTTCATCACACCAGGCAGTGTTGTGAAATGTCTGTGTGTCTTTGAGCTTGCACTGCTCAACACTAGAATTGCATATGTGAGAGCGAACAGCTTGCAGAGCTTGCATTTTCTTATAGGAATTTCGCAAGCAGCTGACGTGAACTTCTTGTAGAAGGTAGTTCTAATCAGAATCCTAATGGGAATTTTCTTTTCATTGGTTTTGAGAGAGCTTTGCGTCTCATGCCCCTCTCTGCATGTTGTAGCTAAGCAGCTACTCATTACCATTACTGCGTGCTGATTGGTCGCTTGAGCTTGCTCTGTTCTATAATTAGCATCACAACAGCTGCTTAGCAGCACGAGTCTGTGCCTTAACAGTGGAATGTTAGCATTTACATTTGTTGCTTTTTTTGATAGTCTATTCTTCTCGCTCACTCCCACTCTGTGCTCACTTGACGCGTGTCTCGTGCATTAACCAACACTGATTATCTTTTGTATTCCTTTGCTGCCAATTTGATCGCGAAAATAGTAATAATGATACAAGTTTTTCTACTAGTTAATTGCGCTGCTTGTGTTGTGTGTTATGTGAACTCCTTCAACTTGTGCAATTAGCTGGCTTGCTATCTCTTTCTATCTGCAGCCTGTCAGCTGGGACATGAGTTACTGTGCGTTGATTGCGTTTAAGGCTTGATTGTGCATCAGACAGCAGAAGCAGCAGCAGAAGCAACGGCAGCAGCAGCAGCACAATTTGCTGTTCTTTTGAGGTAAGCGCGCGCGAACTGGTTTTATTTTTTTGCTTTTGGTTCTGCATTAATTATCAACAAATCATTTTTGTAGCACTGAAAGGCGCATTTATCAGTGATTATGCAGAGGGCGAGGGAGGAGAATGGGACAGTGGCAGGGGCCGGTGCCGAGGGTTTGGTGTCGCAGAACATGTGTTTCGACTCCAGCAAGCTTTTCGGCCAACATGCTTGACGTGCTGCCACCGAAAATTTGTCAGCCACAATGATCGAGCCGTTGGGCAAGTGGACCAGGAGGAGCAAGGAACGTGGTCAGCGGCGACATGACATGGCATGGCCATGGTTGATAATGTATAAGGCAGCGCACAAGAACGAGGCATTGCAATTAAGATATTTTTATGTAAATTAATGAAAACAGCAAGCGGCAAGCGCAGCAGAAGGTCGCCAGATCGCTGATAATGTGGCAGGAGAAGGAGCAGGAGAAGACGAGGCAAGAGAAGGCGCACAAGCAGAGGCAGCAGGAGCTAAGGGCGCGAGAGAAGCAGTTGCTGAAGACAGCAGGAGGATCTGCCAAAACAGACGCAGCAGTAAGAGTAACTGCAGCAGCAGCAACTGTTGCTGTGGACGCCGCTGCAGCAGTCTCTGTGGCAACATTCTTCGGCTGCATGCGTGCAACTTACAAATAAGTACAAGCTGAGCGACGGCAAAACTCCAATTGCGACCAAAACTGTGGCGCATTTTTAATTGGAAAGCGCGCACAAAAACCAAAGCTCGATGAGGGCAGGGTAGGCACGACTAGCAGATGCGCTGCAAAGAAAAAAAAAACACGAACTTAACTTGCAGAAAAATAATAATATATTGTATATAGATATAGATGATTAGTTATAGGTATAATACAGATATAGATATAATATAGATATAATACAGATATAATACAGATATATTGGCATATAGACAGCAGTGTTCATAAAAATAGTAGTGCGACTGAAATGTTAAATAATTATATTAGTATTAATTAAATTAATATTTGGGAAACAATTTGAATATATTATATATAAAAATATATAAAAATATATAAAAATATATATAAATATATATAAATATATATAAATATATATAAATATATATAAATATATATAAATATATATATGTTAATCTCGTTTTAAATTGTTTTCAAAATATTATATTTATCACAAATTTTGCTGAGCAACATTTCACTCGCACTACTATTTTTATGAACACAGCTGTATATATATGTATTAGTTAGTCAGACTAAACTAAATTGCGCCCTAAATGTATTTTTCAATTTGCTTTACTTCAGCTTTCATTGATATTTACAAACTTTTTGTGTTAGGTAAAAGTTGAATTATTATAACCTATGTCTTATATGCAATTTAAGAGATCAGAGACTACTGGGAACATGAACATAGCTTTAAGATAAAACAATTGTACTGATTCTAGATTCTAGATTCTACTTAGAAAACGAGTATTTTGTCTATAGACTCTGTGATTAGCGCTGTCCGTCCGCCAGTCTGTCTATCCGTATGTATAAGCGCGCCGATCTATAAGAGTTAGAGCTCCACTCAGGGTATTACCTAGTCGGACAGCCTCGACCAGAGCTTTGTTACCTATTCATATTCATTATAAGCACACCTTAATAATACTTGCTATCTTTTCTGTCTTCTGTCTCTCCATCATAGAGTCTCATCCAGCTGAACTGATCAATATACAAACCTAGTCAAAGAGCAACAAAAGTGTAGTATGTATGCTTCATAAGCTGCTAACATATATACTCAAACACAATATGCCCCTTCTCTATTACAGGGTATTAAAAACGTAGCTGAAGTTGCCGCAGCCTCGACCAACGATCTGCAAGACACAAAAAAAAAAAAAACGAAAAAAAGCAGAAAAAAGTGACGCACCGAAAATTTATTGTCTCATGATGCGAAACCGAACGAGCCGAGCCGACCGGGCTGAGCTGGGCTGCATGTCGAATGGCGAGAGCAAACAGCAAAAAGGCCGCGAGCAATCGAAGCACAAGCAGAAGCAGGCAGAGGAGGCAGTGGGGAGAGAGGAGAAGCAGAAGTAGCAGGAATCGACTCCTTTGGCTGGGCCGTTACTTAGGCATTTATGTCTGGCACTTGACACATTTTGTTATGGCATCTCAGCTACCGCGCGCGCCTCTTCCGACTTGTTGTTGACCCAATCAAAATTCCAGCATCTTGCACTTGAATGCGTTTAATTTGTAAGCTCGCCGGGTCGCAAAAGTGTTGAGCAGCATGTCGGGACATTGTATGGGAAGCAGGATCAGCAGAATCTCCGGCTCTGCCGCATCAATATGTTAACCGATCCGCAAATCGACAACAATTGTGTTTACAAGAGGCAAAAGGCAACTGTTTGCAAAAGCTGCGTTGCTAATGAAGCCACTGAGTGCAAGGATTATGTTATTATAGAAAGGGAATTGCAATTTTGTGCATGTAAATTGATGCCTAACTCGGCTGCTGCAACTGGATCCAGGAGATTGTCCAAGGCAGACGCGCATCTTGATTACTGCTGATGACATCAGGAAAAGTAAAAATAATAATTGTTTAGCATTTGATGCTTAATATGGGGAATTGATCTACAATATATGTAGAGAAGTACTGTCCTTAGCGATTGCTAAAGCCCAAGTTCTATGCCCGAAGATTATATAAAGCAGATCTAGCTGATTTTCTCTCTTACATCTTTTACTTCTATTCAAAATTATGCTAGATCTTTCTATCTATATTTTCGATTTTGCTCAAATCTCTTTTAGATCTCTACCAGATCTCTTATAGTATATCTTCTGGATGTCTTCTATATTTTTATTAGATTTCTCAGTTTTTTTTTCTAGATCTTTTTCAGATTTATTCTAAATATCTTTGTGATCTCTTCCATATCCTTTTCACATCTCTTCTAGATATAATGTAGATCTGCTTCGGATCTATTCAAGGGCACCTCCAGATCTCTTCTAGAATTCTCTCAGTCATTTTCTAGATGCCTTCCACATTTCTTCTAGATCTCCTTCAGATCTCTTCAAGATTTAGATATAGATCTAGGAATCCTGATCTATTCAAGATCTTCTTATTTTCTAAATTTCTTCCAGATCTCTTGCAGATATCTCTAAGATTTCTTCTAAATATCTTCTTGATGTATTCTATATGTTTTGTAAATATCCTTCAGATCTCTTCTAGAATTCCTCCAGATCTATTACAGATATCTATTAGATTTCTCCGCTCTTCTCTAGATTTCTTCCAGATTTCTTCTAGATATTTTCGTGATCTCTTTCCAAATATCTTTTCTAAATCTCTTCTAGATATAATGTAGATCTACTTCGGTTCTATTCAAGGACTCCTCCAGATCTCTTCTAGAATTTTCTCAGTTCTTTTCTAGATCCCTTCCAGATTTCTTCTAGATATCTTTCAGAAGTCTTTTTGATATCTTCTTGATATCTTTTATATCTCTTGTAGATCTCCTTCAGATCTCTTTTAGAGTTCTCCCAGTTAATTTTCTAGATCTCTTCCAGATTTATTCTAGAAATCTTCTTTATCTCTTCCATATCATTTCTTCATCTCAACTAGAGCTCCGCCAGATCTCTTCCAGATTTTAGGATCATCAAATCTCTCTCTCTCTCTCTCCTCCCCTCGATTGGCTCTTTCATCTTTGTTTGCCACTTTGTTTGTGTGGCATTAAATTGTGTTGCATGGAGAATTCTATATCCGTATATAAATATGCTCCACTTGCAGCTGCACTTTGAGCTCGCCCCATTCGTTATGTTCTGCATTTCCCTTTGGCGCATTTGCTGTTGTTGTTGTTGTGCTGTGTGGCATAAGCCAAGCTATTTGCCTGCTTATCTGTGCCGACTTCCTCTTGGCCTCCTGGCCACTTAATAAGTGGCCACAAGCTGGGCGTCTGTGTGTGGGGTGCAGCTGGCCTTTAACCAGTTCCAGTTCTAGACCCAGGCCCAAACCCAAACCCAAACCTAAACCCAATTCGAATCCCAGTTTTAGCTCTAGTCCAAGCTCCAATTGCAGCTTCAGAACGTTGCCGGTAGCGTTTGCTGATCGCAGCCAAAAGAAAAGATGAAGAGATCGCAGAGGGGGCAAGTTGATTTATTCTAATCTGTATAAGCATTGCTATAATAAAGCAAAAGTGCCCACTGAGTGGACAATGCTGGCCAGCGGCTTTTGACCAGCTTTTCAGTTCTAGTTGTTGTTGTTGTTGATGTTGTTGTCGAGGCCAAATTGCAGTTCGGCCAGCGCAGTGGGCAGTTCGCTCAGTCAGACAGTGCTGCGCGTTTTAGCTTGTTTGCTGCCAAATCTAGCTACTTTTTGAAAGGTGGAATGTTCACTGTTATTGAAAGTAAGGCGTGGCCAAGTAAAGTAAAGTAAAGGATCAGAATATATAGCCGAGTTGATCTCAGGCGGTCCGTCTCTACGTCCGTCCCGTTCGTCTAAGCGTCGATCTCTGAAGTTTTTAAAGCAAATGTAGAATATGAAATATAAAATAATAAAGACTAGAAAATAACCGAATATAATAGAATGCATAGCAAGGATTGGAATAGAAAGCAAAGAAAATGAATATCGAATGAAAAATTTACTGAATTGGATTGTAGAAAATATTACAGAGCAGAATAGAAAAGAATAAGTAAAGCCAAATCGCTTTACTTATAGCTTTTTTTTTATCAATTAATGCTTAGATGCTGACGACTCTTTTGCAGCTAGATTTAGCTTCTTTTTGGCTGCTTTAAAGCTGTCAGCATTGTGGCAACTGCGCAGTCGCTTTGGGGCTTTTGAGCAATGCGCGTAATTGGATTTAAGCCCAAAGTGCAGACGCAGCTGCAGATTCTAATGACTCAGCAGGAGCAGCAGCAGAGACAAAAGGGAATAAGGGAGAGAGATTGGCAGAGAAAAAAATAGAGCGAGAGAGAGAGAGAGAGAGAAAGAGAAAGAGAAGGAAAAAGAGAAAGAGAAAGAGAGAGAGAGAGAGAGAGAGAGAGAGAGAGAGAGAGAGAGAGAGAGAGAGAGAGAGAGAGTGACAAAGGTTTAGACAGAGAGAAACACAGTGAGTGGGAGGCAGAGAAGGATGTTGAAAGAGAGACACGGATAACAAGAGAAAGAGAGAGAGAGAGAGTAAGAGAAAGAGAGGGAGAGAGTTAGAGAGAGAGAAAAATAGGGAGAAGAATAGAGAGAAGAATAGAGAGAAGAATAGAGAGAAGCGTAGAGAAAGAGATAGAGAAAGAGTAATAATTGAAATTGAATGATTGAGAGAGAGAGAAAGGGAGAATCGGACAGAACCGGAGAGAGAGCGGTAGAGAGGTTGACAGAGAGAAAGAGACAAAGAGAGAGACAAATACAAAGAGAGACTGAGAGAGAGAGAGAGAGAAAGGTGTTGAGGCATTGAGCCACATCAATTGACAAATAAATGAAGTTGCAGCCGCTAATTTATCGCGTCAGCCGCAGTCGGCGACGCTCTCGGCCAAGGCAAGTGCAAGATGATTCCGGTTGCAGAGGCTTCAGTGTGTTATCGACACAAAGTGTTTGCGCCTCGACAGGCGACAATGATACGCCCCTTCGAAGAGAGGAAGAGCAGCAGAGCAGAGCCAACCTTTCAGCTGCAGCCACTTTGTCAGCCGCTGTCCAAGGCGCTCGGCGTGGGGCAGTTGCCGTTGCAGTGGAAAGGCATCTCTGCTTCCTGCCTCGATTTTATTCAAATTTCAACATGCTGCAAACATTCAAAGTTGAGCCTGGCAGTAGGCGGCGGCGGCCAAATCACGTAATGCGCCTTGCAAACATCGTTAAAACACTTGCAACGCGGTCAACACAGGCTGCAGGCAGCATGTTGCAAGGCTGCAAGACTAAAGCCTTTTGTCTACACCGAACTTCATCCGCAATGCCCCTGATCTAGGTTCCCTCACTGATTTTGTTTTAGAGCCAATTTACATACATATGTAAGTATACCCTAGCTAAGGAAATCAAATAGAGCCGGGATGACTAGTTCAATTTGTTGAACCAGTTCAACTGCTCATTCTTGAGTCTCTCACTTTATTCACTAGTTCAATAAGTTTAGAAGTTCATGAGAGACACTAGTTCAATTTGTGAACCAGTTCAAAAGTTCATTCTCGAATTTCCCCTTTTATAGACTAAACTAGGGACTATTCTTGAGTTCTAGTTCAATTTGTTGAACCAGTTCAATTGTTCATTCTCGAGTCTCCCACTTTATACACTAGTTTTCTAGTTCAATTTAGTGAACCAGTTCAAATGTTCATTGTCGAATTTCTTATTTTATTAACTAGTTCAGTTAGGTTAGCAGCTCATGAGAGAGACTAGACTAGACTAGGGACTATTCTTGAGCTCTAGTTCAATTTGTTGAACCAGTTCAATTGTTAATTTTTGAATTTCTCATTTTATTGACTAGTTCCGTTAGTTCATGAAGCATATAGACAAATATAGAGATATAAATATGGAGATCGAAAGGATTCCAATCTCTTGTATCTGCTCATCAATCTCTTTTCTATAGGGTATATTGGTTTCGACCACTCAAAGATAACTTCCTAGTGCCCTGCCCCACTTGCTGCAGCTGAAGCTGGTTCGTCTTCGTCTTCGTCTTGCTTTTGTTTTGCGTCCTGGTCAGTTGCAGCGGAGGCTGCGTTTATTTAAATTTATTTTCCTAGAATGCCACAAGTCGCCACATCGATGCGCAATTTGTTGTTGCAACGTGCAGCGTGCAACGTGTGGCAAGTAAGCAAGTAGCAACTCCTGCTGCAGCAGCAACTGCGTCTGCGTATGAAAATTAATTGCTGCCACTCGTGACGATGGCTGCCGCTCGATCTGCCGTCTGCTCCCTGCCACATTGTTGTCGCCAGTCTCTCGCTCTTGCTCCTGCTCATGCTGTTGCTCTCTCTCTCTGTCTTTCTCTTGGGTTGCGAGTGGGCGGCCTATCGTTTAGATTTATGGCCCTCGCCTCTGTCTCGCCGTCTGCGAGTGTCGCGTGATAAGTCTATAAAATGTTCGTTACATTTGTATGTGCAAATGGCTGTGGGATGGCATTTGCATATCGCCCAAAACTGCCCACAGAACCCGCTCTCGCTCTCCCTCTTCCTGTCCCTCGCTCTCTCTCTTGTTCTCTCTGTCTCTTTTTCAATATGTGCCCCTTGTGGCTTGGTGAAAGGCGCCTGCATGTGGGCCGCTGTTAATTGTCTTTCATATATGATGAGGCCACATGCGATTGCAAATCCCGGTGAAAGGAATACATTAAAAGCAGTAGAGAGAAAGAGAGGGAGAGGGCGTGGGGAAGGGGAGGCAGGGGGAAGGAAGTTGTTTGCCAACAGGTGGCAACTGTTGCTGACTGCCAAAAAAAAACTCTCAATCACGTCAGCTGCCAAATGCTGCTTTGTTCAATCAACGTTTGCTTGAATCAATCAAATGTGAACAGCTCCAGTCACACTACCCACTCCAGCTCCAGTTCTAGCTCCAGCTCCAGCTCCAGCTCCAGCTGCTCCCCTGTGACACATTGCACCATCAATTTGATGGATTGTAAAGTTTTGCGCTTCAACAACTTTGATGTCCCAAAAAAAAAGCGAAAGAAGGAAAATTGTGCGCGAAAAAAGGGGAAAATTAAGGCGCACATTTGATGACAACTGGGGCAGTGGTTGCAAAGGAGTCGAACGAGAGGCGTGGCGTAAATGTATGCCTGCCCCAATGCTAGACGCTTCACTGAATTTCTCTGTGTGTTGAGCATTCAGTTGATGAAGGCAACGCGAATGGATCATCGAGTGGAGCGTTGAAAGCGCTTCATTTGCATTGTGGATACGGCCCAAGAAATTGAGCGATGCCTCAGTGCAGATACTTTAATCGAAATTGACGACAATCACAGCATTCAGGGTTGCCAAGCCGTGCGTATTTACTAGGGAACTAGTTCGCGTGAACTGCTGAACTGCTTGTTGGGCTCTGTTCTGTATCAATACATTACTTGTATATATAGCCGTAATTTGATTTAGATGAATGGATATGGGTTTCAGCTTATGTTGATGGGCTTTCTCTATTTCTATTTTTATTTGTCTTTGCTCGTCTTTCTTTGTCTGTTATTTGGGATCTAGCTCTCTTTCTCCTTCTGCTTCTCCCTAACCCATTTTCTTTTTGTCTTTGCCTCGATCTTTTCTCTCTACTTCGCTCTCCCTCTCCGATCTCTCTGCCTCTCTCTCTCTCTCTATCGATGTGTTCTCTCACTCCATATCGCTCTGTTCGTTATTTCTCTTTCTATCTTAGTCTCTCTATGTGTCTCTGTGTCTCTCTGTTTTTCTCTGTCTCTCTCTATTTCTTTCTGTTTCTCTCTCTGTCTTCTTCTATCTTCTTCTATTTTCTTCTCTATCTATCTATCTCTATGTCTCTCTCTCTCTCTCTCTCTCAATCTCTCTCTCGCTCTCTCCCTATCTCTCACTTTCTCTTCCCTTATATCTCTTTCGCTATGTTTCTTTCCCCCTCTCTTACCCCTCAGTCTCACTCTAGTCTATTTCCCATCTTTCATACATGTTTCAAAACTTTTTCTCTTTTTAATTCTCTGTCTATCGTATTTGCCTCTCTCTATGTCTCTCTTCTCTACCTTCATCCACTAACTCTTTCTCTTTTTCCTTTTTTTGTTATTTTCTCTCTTATCTCTTTTTCTCTTCCCTTACGCATTACTTTACGCTCTACCTCCCGTTCCCTTTTTATCTTCTCCCGCCCATCTCCTCGTCTTTTAGCTGCTTTTATTCCTTTGGTGATTTGTTGGCGATTTTGTGGCGATTTAAAAGCGATTATGGCCGCAGCTTTTCTTTGTTATGCCAACTAAATATGACAAGCAGTTCTTTGGACAGGCTGCTTCCACATATGGCATAGCTGCTGCTCCCTCTGCTGTGCCGGCTCCCTTTTCCAGTTGCATTTCTGTTTTTTTCTTCTGCTTCTTCTACAAGTTGTGCCTTTGCTCCTTTTTGCATGGGCTGCGATTGACGTTCGCTGATAGGCGAATTTTGCATAAACGCAAGGCAAACGAACGTCGGACGCGTTGGCGGAAATGCGTTTTGAATCCTTGTTGCCTGGCCGTGCCGTGCCGTGCCATGCCTTGCCTTGCCAGAGCCAGGCCGCAGCCTGGCTGCCACATGGGGCAAGGCGACTCTTTGCCCATTTTGGCCGGCGCATTGTCTGCGACCGTCTGGACGCGGGGCTTTGTTTAATTGCGATGCAAACTGTGCTGCAATTGTGTGGAGCTTGGAGCTTGCTGCTTGGCGCTGGCTGCCTCGTTTGGTTTCCTTTTCGCTTTTTTGCTGCTGCTGCTGCTTGCCACGCAGTTGCGCATGGCGATTGTCCCTGGAGGCATATGCGTCGCATTGCAATTGAAATTGAGAATCGGAGCACGCTCCACGCTGCTTGCCCAGCCACATACACACAAATTCCTATGCCTATATGCCACATGCCACCGCCCGACGCTCCCCCTGATCCATGCCATGCCTCAGTTCCTGTTGCCTTGCCACGCACAATGCGCGCATAATAATGAGCCCGAAGGCGGCAAGGCAGCAAACTTGTTTATACTTACAGCTCACCTCTCTTTCACTCTCTCTCTCTCTCTCTCTCTCTCTCTCTCTCTCTCTCTCTTGCTCTCTCTCTGCCCCACTCTGTCTGCCACCTTGCAACGTTTGGCGGCCTCGCATTTTGTCAGCCCATACGTGATAAATGCGATTTCTGTTGCAAGCAGCTCCATGCAGCGGGCATTAGAATGTCATTTGAGCATTTGCCACAGCTGATATGTGTGTGTGTGTGTGTGTGTAGGTGTAACTGTGTGTGTGTAACGGTTATTGCCTGCGCTTTAGCCACGCCCGTGTTTCGTAGCTGTTGACTAACTTTTTTGGCCTAATCGCATTTAAGCTGATTTTTGAGCTTGTTGCAAGTTAAGCTAGCCTGCTACCAGCCCCCGTCTCACCTTGCCACATTTGGCTGCCATTCACATGGCCAACTGTTTACCACAACAAAGGCTCTGTGGCTACTCGTGGCTGCTTGTTCTGGCCGCAAAGCGAAAGCCCGTCAAGAAGTTTTTCAGCGTCGCCAGCCACCCTTTGCCCCTGTCTTCAGCAGGGTAACCGCGCCCCTTGTTCGACCATGTCAACAGCTCCGATGATTCCCAATGCCCCACTTCCAGCTGCTCCTGCTGTTCCCTCATTTAGGCAACGAAATCGCCCCGAACTTTCGTGCAGTGCAATTTCTATTGTTCTTGAACGTGAAGAGAGGCGCAAGTGGAAGCTAACAAAAAAAAAAACAAAGCCTTTCGCCTTCTCCTCTTTCTCTCTCTGTCTCTGTCTGCCCCTTCCCCTCTCTCTATGCACCCATTCTCCTGCTACTCCTGTGGGGCACTCCTTGGCAACGTAACGAAGTCAACGTGGCTGCCACAAAATGAGCGCTTTATACCTACTTAGATCGCTATAAATTTGGCTTAAGGCAAGAAAAGTGTTGCCGCAGCCGCAGTCGCAGCAGCAGCAGCAGCAGCTGTCTGGACCAAGGCACAGTGGTGCGCAAGCAATTGAAATTGAAATTGAAATTGAAATTTCTAACGCAAATTGAGTTTGGTTTACTATTTAAACAATTAGGGAGAATTTTTCACAATTTAATTCTGAATTTCTTACAATTTAATTAAGATTTGAATTCTTGATATTTACCAATTTGAAGATTGCATAAAAGTGAACGAAGAAAATTTTAGAATTTGCGGGAAAATATTTTTTATTTAAAGCTGAAATAAATGAGAGACTAAATTAATATATTTTTGATCATAATCTTTTGAGTTGAGTCTAAGAAATATATAGAGATATTATAGATAAATAATGAGTACATGCTGAAGGAGGCGTGGCAGACCTCATATTGTATTTGTTTTTGATCAGCACAATATTAAAACTAATCTTGCTTTGCCTTCCTGTCATTTTCTTCCGTCCGTTCGTTTGTCCGTCCTTACGTTCCTTCGTCTGTCCATTCATCTGTCCATCCGTTTGTCTGTCCGTCCATTTGTCTGTCCGTCCGTTTGTCTGTCCGCCCATTTGTTTGTCTATCCGCCAGTCCGTCTGTTCGTCGATCCATTTTTATCAAGTTTATCGTCCGTTCGTCGATCCATTTTTATCAAGTTTATCGTCCGTTCGTTTGTCCGTCCGTTTGTCTGTCCGTTCACGTGTCTGCCTGTCCGTTTGTCTGTCCGTCGGCTTGTCTGTCCGTCCGTCCGTTCGTCGGTCCATTTTTATAAAGCTTATCTCGTCAACTAAATAAGTGACTTAAAATTTGAAATATCTCCTGTAAGGGAATATCTCCAGTCATGAATATTCTAATAAGATGCTTCTACACTTTAACAAATTTTTCTTTGCTTGTGGCCCACTGTGCGCACTGTGTGTATATGTGTGTACTGACTGAACTTTGGTTTGTTTTTGTTTTTGGTTTACGGCGGTTCGGCTTGTTGCACGTTGTTGTTGCACGTTGCCCGTTTGCCCGTTTGCCCGTTAGTGAAGCTTAGATGCCGCGCGTTGCCGCAAGTCCGCATGATTTATGCGATTATTCTTTAGCGCAGCGCCCAACTTTATTGTTTTATGTTTTTGTGGCCAGCTGCTGGGGGGCAGAGGTGCATGCACTGCAGTGGAGTGGGGGGCGTGGCTAGCTTGGGTCTATTGACTTGGACTTTGGCTGCGGCTGCAATTGCAATTGCAGTCCGTAGCCAGCAGCTCGCTAGCAGCTAGCAGCGCTAGCACTCAGCAGCTGTTTATGTTGCGCTGCCAGCGAGTGTTCACTGTAGCTGAGAGTTCAATAATTGAACATGCAGCATGCAGCATGCCGCTGTGGCAAGGCATGCGCCGGGTTAATGTCTTGTTGGTTATTGCCACGTCTAACTTCAGCTCACGCGCCTACTCTATATGCCGCTCCCTCTATATCTATCTCTCTCTATATATCTATCTCTATCTATCTCTCTCTTTTACTCCTGCTCTGTCGCTCTGTGGCCGTAGCACCTGGCTGTGCAGCCTATTTGTAATTTGGCACTAACGGATTTGTTGAACCCATCAATTGCAAGCTCAGGCAGAGAGCGAATATGATTGAGAGAAAGAGGGAGAGGGCAACACAGAGAGAGAGAGAGCAAGAGAGATGGCGTGAGCCAGTTTCTTAGCTGGACTTTGAGACATGTTCATTAAGGCCTGCCACATATAATAACTGTCCAAGCGAGTGGCCTATAAAGTGTTGAGATTTCATGTTGCAGCTGCAACAGTTGCTGTTGCTGCTGCTGCTGGGAATGCAAAACGCATGCAACACCATACAAGTCGAATATGAATTACGCCCCCTTTTGCAGCAGAGAGGGGCGTCTTGGCGTCTTGGCAATTACAATCTAAGCCAGATCCGGCTAGGCCAAGCCAAGTTCAGCCAGTTGTTGGTCTATTTTTGGTAACTTGTCTAACAAGCAGCAACTGTTGCTGCTGCTGCTGCGGTTGCAGCTGCTTTTGGGCGTGGCTGAAATAATATAAAGCATAACTGCTCGCACTTATATTACCAATAAGCAGGCAAACAATTTTGTTGGCCAACAACTAGTTCAAGTCTGAGTCAGACTTTGCGAATCGAAAGCCAACGCCTTGTCGAACCGAACGGGGCCAAGCTCTGTGCCCACTCACTGCAACATTTCAACTGCAACATTTCATTTGCAACCGCATGACAATTGCTTATTCTGTTATTGTGCTTCCAAAAAAAAATGCTTCATTAAAGCGCGACACGAAATTATATTGATTTTTGATCAAGCGCTGATTATGTTCGCCGTTTTCTCTACACAAGAAATGCGAATCCGACTAGTTAGTCACTCTGCACAGTTGCCGCAAACTGAACTCTCAACTCTCCATACATACAGATAATTGCTTAAATCAGTAGCATATAAGCTTTAGCTCTTAAGTTCTTTAAATATGTTGAAATGAAATAAATTGGCTCTTGTTGCCGTCTGATTTGAGTCAGATACTAACATCTACACAGTACATTCAGTGACTAGCTCTCATAATATTTGCTAGATATTTAATTAATCTTGGGCTGATTATTGATTATTATCGATAAATATTGATATATCGATATTGATCAAAAAGCTAAAAATTCCTTTGATCTATGTGAGTTATATGTACACCTACGATAAATGATCTTTAAAATGTGCTTAAATAGCTAGCGCTAACTATCGATAATTATCGATTTTGTAAAATAAATATTCTTGGACTGTGTGTACTATAAGTACACCTACGTGCCAAATTTGATAGCTTCTCTTTATATATAATGGAAGATTTTAAATGCAAATTTAGTTGTATATCGATCGTTATCGATTTTGTGGGAAATAAAACTAAAGTATTTTAGTTTTATGTATGTCATAAGAGATGCAATAAGCATTATTTAGTACTTTTCAAATTTTAAAGCCTATAATTTTAAGCTGCACAATTCAAGAGTAATTACAGGGTATCTTCAGTCATTAATATGCCATGCAGTATAATTAAATGCGGGCACAGTTGGCTACCTTATTGAAGTAATAATATTTATTTGCACAACCAGCTGAGCCCAGTTGGGATTTTCGCCCGTTCAGCGTGCCGTTGCCCGTTCTCTGTACCCGTTCTCGTTCCCGCTCCAGTTCCAGTTCTAGTTCCAGTTTTTTTGTAGTACTCTGTCATTCCGTTTGCCACTTAAATTTGCATTTTCATATTGAGCGGCCTGAGCAGCTGTGGCAGTAATCACAGATTGAGTAAAAAAGACTGGAAAACTAGAAAAGCTGTCCGACTGTCTGTCCGTCCGTCGTCCGTCCGTTTGTCGTCATCATAAATCGATAAAGGCAACTTGGCTGAGCGTGCCAAAAGTTGCCAATTAAATGTGGCAGCACAATTTGCCGCTAACCCGACTGCCTGCCACTTGTTGCACGACAGACAGCCCAGGCCAGTCCTCGCCGATGCATTCGTAATGAGCTACGTATGCAACAGACAGACAGAGAGAGAGAGAGAGAGAGAGACAGAAAGAGAGAGAGAGAGAGTGCGAGACGTAGTGCGATAAGTAGAAACTTCAACTGGCTCGCAAATGCAAATTGTTGCAACTGTCCGACGTCAGTTGATAAGGCGGCACTTGAGGCCTTTTGCCACCAGCAGTGGCAGCAGCATCGGTGGCAACTGTCACTTTGGGTGTGGCCTGGCAAAACTTTAATTTGCCTCCCAAAACGAAATCCCTCCCATTCCCCTTTGCCCACTTCTATAGCTATTGCTAACTAGCTCAGCGAGCCAAAAAGTTTGCTCAGTTTGCTTATAGATCGGAATTGGAATTTCGAATTGGAATTGCTTTTTCAGTTATATTTTATACTCTAACGAAATGTATTAAAACTTTGTATGAAGTGGGTAAAGTCGAGAAGTAAAACAGTCTGAAATCATGTAATATATAAATGATATATTGTATTATTGAAAAACATTATCTCCATGAAGTCCTCGTATATTTATTTTACCTTGGCTCAGGACGCTGAATGCAGTCAGAGCTTTTAGCCAGCATCATTGCTATCGATTACCCAATTTCCCAAAATCAATTTCAGTTTTGATAATTTGTAATGATTTTTGCGTTAGTCAGGGTATTTGCTAGTCGTTTGCCGCATAGAATAGAGCATTTTATTAGCATTATTTTATTTTTTTGGCCGCTTTCCACGCTCACTTTTCATCGACTTTAGCTTCTGCAGCTGCCACAAACAATGCGCGCTTTTAATGTATGTAAATTTGAAATGAAAATAAAAATAAAGAAATAGAGAAAGAGAGAGAGAAAGAGAGAAAGATAGAGAGAGTAAACTAGAGATAGACAATAATTAAGCAAAAGAGCAAACGTAGCTAAGACTGGGAAACTGAGAAACTGGGCCTAGATCTGGCTCTGGCTGTGGGTTTGGCATGGGGATGCTGCTTGGACTAAGCCAATCAACTGGCAACTGGCAACTGGCAACTGGGCAAAGAATTTATTTATTTTTTTCTAATTTACATATCTGAGGCATTAGCTGAATGCTCGCTCGTTCGGCTATTCAAATTGCCTTCGCATAGATTTTCAGACTAAACAAATTTGTTGTTCGCTGTTGTTAGCTGTTGTTGTTGTTGTTGGTTGTTGGTTGTTGTAGCTTTTTCTCAAATGCATTGTTTAAACATAGAGAAACATGCATCTACCGTTAAGACCAAGCGAACAGAAATTAACTTAAGTTTTTATCAAAGCAGCCAAGTCTATACACTAGCCGAAGAGTTACCAATACATGGGGGTTCTCCAGGCTCAGTTTATCTTTAGAATTGGCTAAAATGTTGAAGATTTAGTCAGAGCTTCGGTCAGTAAAGCAGCTAAGCAGTTGACTATCTGCTCGTCCTCCTTTGTCACTTTATATGAGGTAAGAAATGTTGGCATGTTTTCCATGTTTTAACTTTGATTTAAGGCTTTAAGGCATAAGTTATAGAAACTAAGAGCAGCTAAGTCTATATCTTAAGGTTGTAGTTCGGTTAAAGTGTATATTTGTGTCTCCATTATCACTTGGATATTTTGTAATTGACTTGATAAAAGTTAAAGTGAAAGTGGAACTACCTAAAGCTACTTTCAGCCTAGTAAGTCATAAGCATGTTATCCTTGCTTACTTTATATGCAACTGAAGACGTGAAGTAAGACTAAAACAAGCAGCTCACTATGGTCTCTTAGTCATAAAGAAGAATCTCTTGGAATATTTTCCTGTTTTTAGTTCTCCTTTATTTAGTTGCTGTACCAACAGCTTGACTAAAGTTCTATGCCCTAACTCTCTGACAGGGCATTGAAAGTTGGCCATGCAGTTCGCTGCAAATTAATTAGACTCAATTTGTGGCAGCTGCCACAACTTGGGTCGCAACTGGCGAACAGATTCTATGCTCATATTGTTGTGTGTTCAGCTGTTTTTTTTTCTCTTCTTCTGTGAGCAGCAGCAATTCTCATGTAAATGCCAAAAGTTGCAGCATTGTTTAAACATTTACAAAAAAAAATAAGCAGAAGCAGAGAGGGAGAGAGATGGGGAGATAGGGAGATGGGGAGATGGGGAGAGAGTGAGTAAAAACGGTAAACAAGTTGCTGTCAATGTGAAACATGGACAACATTTTTCTGAGCGCTTTCTAATCGCAGCTCGAACCGATAAGGCCGTCGTTAAGTTATGTGGCAAGTGTTGAGCAGGGGGCGGTGGCAGGGGGCATTTGTTATACACTTTTCCAGCATTTGATTTTGGCATAATTTCTCACTCGCTTGCAACATAATCGGCTGCCGTTGCACTTGTTCGATTATAGCCGCAAATCAAATGGCAAACAACTTCTATACAGATGTCAATTATTTTGGCCAGCAACGAACCAAATTGCAGCTCCACTTGGAGTTGAATTGGAGCTGTGTGTAGTTGGAGTCAGCTCGCTCGTTAGCCATGTTGCATGCCACATGGACATCAGACAACTACGTGAGGTGGCTCTTTGCGAAGTCAGCCAAGTCAGCCAAGTCATCCAGTCATTCCAAGTCATCTAGTCATCTAGTCATCCAATTCAAGAAAATTGCTAAGGATCGAACAACTTGCAACTTGCAACTTGCAGCTTGCAGCTTGCGACGTGGGGCAGCTGCAGCATCGAGCTGCTTATAATTGAATGATTGCATGGCTGGGCAAAATGATTTGCTCGTCATTAACTCTCAACTACATTGGCGTTTATCTTGGGACCCCATTCGATTCAATTGATTTGCTGCCAATAGGTGTCAAAACTATTTGGCTTTCATTTTGTAATCCCCACAACTCCAAACAACTCCAAATAAAAAACAAAAATTGGTGGCACAATATATATACGTAAGTATTTGCAACAAATGGAGGAACGAGATGTCTGTCAAGTTCATTAAATTATTTGAAATGTTTTGTCTTTGTCAAGCCGAGTGACTTATTACAGACGCAGTCCAGAGCCTAAACAACTGATGAATGTTACGAGCAGCAACTAAGACAGCTGGCTAGAGCTGCTGATAGACGAGCGGAAATATCCTGTAAATAAGATACATTTTACTAGTTATATAGCTGTGTTCATAAAAATAGTAGTGTTACTGCTGTGTTCATAAAAATAGTAGTGCGACTGAAATGTTGGAAAACTTTATGATCAACATAATATTTTGAAAACAATTTGATATATATATATATATATATATATATATATGTTAATCTTAATGCTCGTTTCAAACTGTTATCAATTGTATATCTATATATAAATATTCCAAATTGAACTCCTAACCAATATACCCCGTTTTAACCCAATTTCATTGAGTACAGGATACTTTTGTACAAAAGAGGACGTTGGTTGGTGGACATGCACATGGACTTCGTTGTGAATGTGAACGTTTGACAAGAAATTTATTTAAAAGACAACTGGCAACAAATAAATTTCAAGAGAATCGTAGGCGCAGCTAGAGCCAGAGGTAGAGAGTGAGAGAGCGAGGGCGAGGAAGTAGAAACCAAGGCCTACAGATGCGATATATAAGATTCTCTTTGCGTGTGCAGCTGTGTGGGAGTCATCGCTGTCGTCCAGGCCTTGGTCTGAAATTCATTCATCAATGTAATCGATCAGACGTAGCTCTCTGCTCTGACATGAACTCCGACGACGACGAAGACGACGAATCGTGTAAGCGTATGTAAATGGTTCGGGTTAACAATGCGACATAAAACTTAATCAATTTATTGCGAACGAGCCATTGTCTAACGAATACTCTGGCCAAAGAGCATTTTAATTATGTCATGAATTGTGCATTGGAAACAAAGTTTAGATATAGAAAGTTCTAGATATATATATATTTCTATGCATATCTATTGTAGATATGTCATGACTCAGTACTGTAGATATTCTTGAGAAACTTTAGATATCTTCTATCTACTATCTTCTACTCTGTGAAATTTGTATTCTTCTATTCTGCTTCTCTATTACTTTTCTACTCTTCTACTCTCTTTTACTTATCAACTCTTTTAATCCTTTCTACTCTGCTAATCTTTTCTACCTTTCTACTCATCAACTCATGTACTCTTTTCTACTCTTCTACTATTTTACTCTTCTACTCCTTTCTACTCCGCTCTACTCCCTTCTACTCTCTTCTACTTTTCTGCTCTCTTCTACTCTTCTATTGTTCTACTCTTCTACTCATCTACTCATCCACTCATCTACTCATCTACTCATCTACTCATCTACTCATCTACTCTTCTACTCATCTACTCTTCTACTCTTTTACTCTTCTACTCTTCTACTCTTCTACTCTTCTACTCTTCTACTCTTCTACTCTTCTACTCTTCTACTCATCCACTCATCTACTCATCTACTCATCTACTCATCTACTCTTATTCTCTTCTACTCTTTTCCTACTGTATTACTCTTCTACCCTTCTAGCCTTTCCTTTACTATTTACTTGATTTACGGACAGTTGACTTATCTTTTCCCGCTAGAGTATTTATTATTTCGGCACTCGTCTGATTGCTCCTTTTCTCGTTTTCCCCCTTCACCCAATTTGGCTAGGAGTCACGAGCCACGAGTCTAGCTACACTTTCTCTACTCGCAGTTGCAATAGAAAATTGCACAAAAAAGCATAAATAAGTCGCAAGTTTTTCTGGCACGAAGCCCAAATAAATTTCAGAGATAGGAGCAGGAGTTGGCAGGTCGAGGAATCATCGAACAGCAGGAAAGTAGAGGGTGTTGGCTGCCTGACCAACCGCACCCACATGCTGGCTGAGTTATGACCATGGAGCAGGAGTAGCAGATAGAGACACGTGTCTGCAGTTCGACTTTTCCAATTTCGAATTCGATTTGGTTTCGTTCCGACAAGGCGAAACAAACCCAAACGATCATGAATTAATTGTCATGACAACACAAACACACACACACATACATAAAACGTTTTACATATTATATAAGTTAGCTATTATTAAAAAAACACACACGCTAACACATAGACACAGACACAGACACCCACACCTACATACGCGATGGTCAAAACCAAGGAGGAGGGTCCGGCGCTGCTGATTAGCGTGCAGGAAATGAAGGAGCGGGAGAAAAAGTATTTGCAGAAGCTGCAGGAAATTAAAGTTTGTTGCAACTTTATCAAGGGTAAGCCAATGATTGGGCGATTACTTTCGATAATCGATAACTTATCGATTTGAAGAGTCCGCAATCGAATTCCATCGGCTGGAGGAGGAGCGCTCCGCTGTCGAACATTGGGAGAACTTTTTACGCTGTGACGGCTTGCCACGCCCATATTTGCCACCCGAAATGCGCGAATTTCTGTCGAAGAAGCGCTATTATCAACAGTATTTCACGGACCGCAGTGTGGACTGGACCCTGTCCGTGGATGATCGCACCATACTAACACAAAACATATTCCGCACAGATCTTACCAAAGCAACTGTCAAGCTGCAGCTCAACGATCCAATAGGCGCGCAATATGAGCGAGACATTACCATGTTTCTGGACACACTCAACAAGATCGATCGCATGCTCGATACGGCTATTGAAATGGAACGTGTGGACTTTGCACGTCAACTTGAGATCATGGAAGTGCGTTCACAATACCAATTCACATGCGATAATCCAATTTGATAAACGATTTCTTTCGTTCTTAGGCGAGGCGCGAGATTGAACATGAGATTGATGACTCGTTTGATCGTCTGACCTATCGCATAATACGTATGGATGGCGTCTACATGGAGTATGTATTGCCTTTGAGTATTATATATGTTGTAGGAAGTATGATGATTGCTGGGTAGCTTAGGTCAAAGTATCTCTTATCATCTTTCTACTTAGCTATATCTTTTAGCTAGACAGTCTTACATGAAATAATTAGCCTAATTTCTTTTGCTGTTCCTGTTGCTGTAGACCTTGACTTATGATACCTTAATACACAGCTCTCAAGATGGCATGGTAGCCACCTGGAGTCATAGTTGCCCCAGATATGGCATAGACATCTGGGCGCTGCGCGATGTGCCTATTCGTTTCGAGGAAATGCTGTGAGTATCAAACTCACTTTCCAATATCAATTGGTATTAGTCTTTACTCCTAGAGCTCCGCTATTGGTCGCTGAGATGACTGCTACGGCTGTTCGTGTTCAGATGCCGCTCAGCGTGCTCCATGATTGCCTCACATTGCGTTGTATTCACTCGAACTTCGACAACTATTCGCAATATGCGAAAAGTTTCGATCCACCAATACCGGAAGGCAATAGTGCGGATGTCAATGCTGGCATTATAGATATCGAGGAATGTTTGATCAACGAGTGGCTGATGCAGCTGGAAGTGCAAAAGGAGCTATTGGCCATTTTGCTTGAGAAACGTGAAGTCTATGAGGAAATAATGCGCGTCATTGCCGAACGAACGGACCGCGCACTCAAGGAAAAGAAGAGCAGTGATGGCAAGGAGGCAAAGATCGTTATACCCAAGGCGCCCAAGGAAGCGCTTTTAGTGCCGCCAGGCATGTTGCCCGAACCCTATACCACATTCCTGGAACGCGAACAGCAACAGTATACGGATCTGCTCGAAGATATATACAATCCAGCGCATCTCAAAATAGACGAGGACGTGGTAAGTCGACAAATGCTAAAACTGATTGATCGATTGATTAGCAGGCTTTAACAATCTGTTGCTTGCCTCATTGTTCATGCCTAAATTTCTCAATCATTCATTGTAATTTACTACCAACTTGTATCATTCGAACATTCAGGTCAATCTGAGGCAACACATATTGCTAGGCGGCCTGTATTCAATCAATTTCGTGCGCCGTCCGACGGACACGCATTACCAGACGTTTAATGTAACACTGCACGAGGATGGACGAGTGTTGCATATTAAGCATGATGTTGTGGCCGAACTGTTTAACTCATACCGTGATAGTCGCTTGGGTCCGAGAGCAACCAAAGTAATGACAAAACGTTCCAAGATGTTAATGGATGAACAGAAGCGCAAGACCCACATGCTGGAGGACGATGAGTTGCCATATTTCTTTGTGACCATTCAGATGGCACGGGAGTTCTGTCTGTGGGGATCGCCAATGCCCTGTCAATACATCGATTCCATGGAGGAGGTGAAATCGGAAACATCACTAGTTGATGAAAAAAAGGAATCGGTAGTCACGCCGAAGAAGAAGAAATCAAGATTCAGCGCGGCAGCCAAACAGCAGCAGGCAGCCCAGGTAATCGAAGAATCACAATTGAATCAAATTCGCCGTGCCGCAAATACAACGGTCAATATATTTCGGCCAACACTGATTGCCTTGCTAAGAACCAGTCGCAAACTACTGCCCGGGGAGCGTGTGGTGCCGGTCAAAAACTTTGACTTGATACAGCTATTGGATCATCAGAAAATCCGACAGCTGCAACGATATTGTGTGCCACGGATATTGTCCTCATTCAAATTCCCTATGGAAGTGAGAGAGGAGCTCGAGCAGCAGCTATCCGATAATCGACCAAAGCCGAAAAATCTGTTGATCAGGCGACGCAGCGTTGATGCTGAGGAAACTTTCGTTGTTGGCGAATTGGATTTCGATTACGATGTACAAGAGGCAGCCGAAAGGGTCTATCCCGTTTTCGAAGCTGTGGAGCGAATGCAATATGATGAGGACGATATCCAGGAGGAGCCAGATGTGCATAGGAAGGACATGTATGGCCTGATCGACACCTTTGACAATATCTCGACCAGATACATTGCTAGACACATAAATATTATGGCTCAGTCGGACTTTACGGCTAAGAAACCAGCAAAAAAGGCCCTGTTGGCAAGCGCGGATTCACGTACGGGCATCTCGTTCGCCAAAGGCCGCTCAACGGTTCGAATACAGAGCAAGCATTCAGTTTCACGTGTAGGTGGCATATCCACTGCAATTATGAGTGGAGCACAATCGAGTCGCACCACTGTGGCTGACGAGGTGGAGGAGCTCCAAACACCAGAGTATTCGGCTCGAACGCCACAAGAAGAAGTGTCGTATGTCGAACCGGAGAAGCCCAAGGAGAGGGTCATACGTTGGACAACCAAGAACATCATTTCCTACAAGTTTGATAGGGAAGCACGCACCATGAGCATCCAAACGGATCGTTTGGGCATCTTTGGATTTGCCTACAAGCGCTACGAGCATTTCCCTTTTCGCGACTGGAGCCTGCAGCCCAATGAAGAAAAGTTTGTATTTATATATACCTATATGTAGTATATGGATATATATCCTGTATCTTATATGAGGTGGATTCTTTTGAGTTTGATTACGGATGCCTCTGTTTAGAAAGCTGAGCAGTCTCGATTTAGTCATGAGAGTTTACCTTTTTATACCCTGAACCCATTGAAAATGGGAAATCAGGGTATAATGGTTTTGTTAAACTGTCAAATGTATGTAACAGGCAGAAGGGGGCGTGGCAGACCCCCCAAAGTATATATATTCTTGATCAGGGAGACGAGCTGAGTCGATTTACCCCTGTCCGTCTGTCTGTCTGTCCGTCTGTCCGTCTGTCCGTATGTATGAACGCGTCGATCTCAGAACATATTACAGTTAGAGATTTTTTTTGTAGGTCCCTCTGTAGCATGCGCGTATCTAGTTTGTTTTAAAAAATCGATAACTTTTCCCGTTTTATTGTTGTCGATTAAAAACCTTATCGAAATCAAGTTAATAAATTATATCTCGTACATCTTTCGAGCTAGAGTCTCCAAATATTGTATTTAGATTCATTTATCTTTTATACAATTTCCATTTTGGTTATTTTTTGGATACCGACAAAATAATTTTACAAGCTTAAATTTTTTCTGCGTTAATAGATACATAACTGAGGGGATCTCTTAGGCACCACTTGTTAATTTTTCTGTTTGTCTCTGACTGTATCATTCCCCTTATTCATCCTTCCTATCTCAACGTACTCCTTTGTCATTGAGTAGTCGATTTAGCCTATCAGTTTTTTCCACTATTCTCCTATCCCTGTGCATTTCCCTCTCTCTAACTCTGTACTTTGCTCTATCTCACTTGCAGCATAAGATTAGCTATCTCATCTAATTGAGCTTCAAGTGTTGTTAGGGCTAAGGGTATCGCTTACTCGATCATCTACAGCAATCTCATATTTTATTTTCTCTGTTTAGCAATGATGAAATTATGCTAAGTGTTGATACATTTCATGCACGCGTTATACTCTACATTTCGGCTGCAGGCGTTAGGGGCTATGTGACGGATATAACCAAGAATTATGTGGCACATCCAGTCAAATATTTGGATATACAAACTCCAATTACCGATTTCCGTGAGCTGCGTCGGGTAAGTCCTTTAAATCAAATTCTCCGGCCTCTCGATAAATATGCAGTTGTTATTTCTTTCAGCGTTTCTATGAGAAGGGCATTAATATCTTTGCGGAAAACGACGCCTGCTTCTATATAGACAACGGTTACTTTTCGGTTAAGCATATGGCTACGGAAGATCACACATACGATGCCATGGCCCTACATTGCAAGCTGATGAAGTTCTATCGCTCGAGCTGGAATCGTTTGGCATCGCGTCGTAATTTATTGATTGGCATGAAGACTGCTAAAGATCCCACCGATTACACAGAGGTCACGATGCGCATAACACCCGATAATGTGACCTTTGTCGAAGTATCGGAGCTATGCTCCGATGATCTGGATATTATAAAACTTGACTTTAAGCATACGTGGCGCAACATGAGTGTAAGTTGTGAAAGATCATCGAGTATTTTTTATACAAGTTTTATAATGCTTGAAATGTTGTAGAATTATACGGATCTGCATCAGGCCATCAACTCAATGAATCCATATGCCACGGACGTTAGGAACAAGGATCCGCTTTTGCTCTTTCAGGTCAAGCGGATGCTCAACGAAATTCATGTGATGAGCTTTTCATAGTATTTTATTTATTTGCTACAGATTTCCCTATATTTATAAACGAGTAAAAATGTCTTGAGAGAATTAACTGTCAGTTTCTACTTTTTTTTTTTTTTTATTATTATTCACACAAACACATACACAGACACACACACATACACACAGAAATAATTAAAAAAAAAAACAAAAAATAAAAAAAAAAATCTAAAAATAGATAAACATACTAAAAAAATGTAAATAATAAATAAGTAAAAAAATATAACTTAAAAAAATATAAAAAATTAACAAAAATGAATAAAAAAAACACAGGAAAACGAAATTTGAAGACTGGCAAAAAAGCCAAAAGCAAAGAAACAGGGGCTCTATCCCAATTTAATGAGTTTAGAGATGTTCCGCTTATCACTCAACAGGACTGGCAAGTACGGGAGAGCCGTCACTTGCAAAAGATACAGGATGTCAGAGTGTGCCTGAGCTTTATCGCGGGTGGGTCTTGAAACTCAGCAGACTAGATTCATAATCCTTGAGGCTCCGTGTCCCTATTTAGAGTCGATTGAGGATTACAACAAGCTGCAGTACAAGCAGAGTAAGGCCCTGGCCTGGAAGCGTTATGTCGACTGTGATGGCCTGCCTAAGGTATCTGATCCAGCTGATATGCGTAATATGATTGCCGAGTTGAAACACTTTGAGGAGTTGGAAACGACTTCGATGGTCAATTGGGAACTGTCTGTGGATGAGCGCTCCGTTCTGTCACAGAGCATCTACCGACAGGACTTGACGCGCCAAACACTTGAGCAGTCCCTGCGCCCCAATATCGGACAATTCTATGAAAAGGCTGTGGCGCGTATTCTCACCACGCTCGAACGCATTGACCACATGCTAAACAACGAGTACGACTTGCATGACATCCCACACGAGCGGATCATAGAAATATTATCTGTGAGTGATAAAGCTAAGCGGCATCCGATTTGAATGCAGTTTAATTTGAATTTCGAATCTTTGTGTTGTAATTCACTTGAGTCAATTGAAGATTTGATTTAACTTCAGCTTAAGTTGTCTATAGACAGATAGATTATTCCCAAAGTTGTTAAGGAATAATACACAAAAAGTTGTTCTGATATATCCAACCTATTGCAGCTACGTCCAGAGCTGAGTCGGGAAATTGATGTGTTCTTAGATAAGCTGACCTATCGCATTCTTTCTGCACCGAGTGCCTTGCGAACGTAAGCATCTATATAAATTTGACAATAATTTGAATTGATATCTCTCAGGTCATATGATGGGATAACGGAAACCTATTGCTACAATTGTCCCAACTTTGACTTTCAAGTCTGGTGGCTTAGCGATGTGCCCGTGCGCTTTGACTACATGGAGTAAGGTTTGAGAAGAAAGTGAGCTTCGCATTGAACTGAAATGATTTGGCTTTGCAGACTACCCCTAATAGTGGCCTATTTGGATTGTGTGGGCATTCAGTTGCAGATACCGCTTAGTGTTTTATGTGACAATCTAGCCCTGCGCTGTGTGCACACTAATTTCGATCATATCTCGGAGGAAGCCAAAAGCTATGAGCAGGTCGCCAATAGCATGGCTAATAACATAAACGGGGGCATAATGGATATTGAGGATTGTCTGGTCAACGAATGGCTGATGCAGTTGAATATTGTCGACAGAATAGTATCAAAATTGGAGCAAGGGTTAATTGAATATGGGGAATATATGCAGTGAGTCAGCGCAGCAATTGAATGTGTAAAACTCTATTTTAAGTTAACGATAACACCTTAGAGAGGTGAACAATAAAGAAGCTGCAGCACGTTTAGAGGAACAATCATCGAAAGGAAAACAGAAAAAGAAGGAAACTAAAACAAAACGTGCAGCACTTCCCACAACGAAAAGACTTTTAAAAGAGCCCGAAGTATTTCCTGAGGGTATGTTTCCTGATCCGTTAAATATATTTCTGGAGCAAGAACAAACGGAATTTGAAGAGTTCTTAGATCAGTTCTTAAATCCACGAAATTTGAATTTGACTCCAGATGAGGTAAATCGATGTTTGTAGAATATCTGGATTCGGAGATTTGATTTTTCGTGTGTTACAGATCAATTTACGACAATATAATATTTTGGGCGGCCTCTACTCGATACACTCGGTGCGAAAGCCCCCGCACACGGGCATTGAAAAGTTCAATATAACCCTGCACGAAGATGGACGAATACTGTATACCAAGAGAAAAGTGCGAGCAGATGTGGGAAATAGGGGGGATAGTGCAATGCAGAAGTTGTCCAGAGCGACGCGTCAAAAGTCATTGTTTAACTATAATCAGGCAATGGAATCACCAGAGAATCGACATTTAAAGCTCAAACCAGATGAGGTTCCATATTTCTGTTTGACCTTTCGACTGCCAGAGTTGCTGTGTCTGTTCGGGGAGCCCGTGGCATGTCAGTTTATCGAAGAGGTGATCGTGGAGGAGGATTCAGATCAGATTTCGGTTGATTTAGGAGACCTGCGAAAATCGAAAAAGAAACATAGAAGAACTTCAGCGTCAAAGCAGCCTCATGACAGTGTGAAGGGTAAAAAGAGAATAACAGGGGGCTTGGAGCAACAACTAGCCAGACCCAATATGACGATCATTAAGCGAAAAACGACGAATGCAATGAACATCTATCGTCCCACTATCATAAGTCTACTTCGTACGAATGTTTTGCGTATATCGAACCTAATTGACACCGATTTGAGTGATTTTGATATAGACGGCAAAGCCCTAACTACCCTTCAAGTCAATGCACTCGTTCGATATTGTTTACCTCGTATACTGTCCTCGTTCAAATTTCCGATGGAGTTCCGCTTGGAGCGAACCCAAGAAGTGGCCGAGAGAGCTGGACGCGGCTGCACACTGCTACGACGGCAACATGCCGTGACCAAGGTAACTGAACAAGATGATACACCGGAGTTTTTTAGCTTTGAGAAGCAGACAGGCCCCGAGAGACTTTTTCCCATTTTCGATATGCGAGAGCTTTCGAACTGCATAGAGGATTTTCCCACAGACGAATTGGAATTTTTGGAGGAAAGCAAAATCGACGAAAAAGCAAAAGCAACGCACGATGGTGAATCAAGCGTCACCTTGTGTAAGCTACTCCACACTCTAGATGGAATCCAAGATCAGTACATGACACAAACACAAGCAATAAAGGAGCAGTCGTTTGGCACTAAAGGCTTGCGCCTAGCCGCATCGGAAGTCCGCGAGAACTTACACTCACGGTCGAGGACCGGAACTCGCATCTCCATGATCACAAATAAATTAATGTCACCTATCAGCACACACGCGTCTCACAGCGGTCGCCTTTCTTCTGATGCACACTCTCTAGTCAGCGAAACAATTAGCGAAGCCTCTACTGAATCTCCGACCTTCAAAAAATCAATTAAGGAGCACGTGAAGCAAAAAAAAAAAACAATCAAAGTTAAGCACTGGACCACTAAATACATAAGACAAACAGAATTTTTACCGGAATCTTGCACGTTTAAGATTCAAACAGATCGATTGGGCGTATTCGGGTTTGCCTACAAGTGCTACGAGCATTTTCCCTTCAGAGAGTGGTCCTTGAAATACAACCAAGAGAAGTAAGTGAAGTCTGGAAACTAAGTATTACAGACTGAAGCACATACTTTCAAGCTTTTCAATATATAAGGTTGTCAAAAAAGTCTTGCGGTATTTCCGCAAGCTTGTCTTTGCAAGCGCGTAGTTCTAGTTGTATTCGTCGCATCGGTTCACGCTAGAGCTTTTTGGAAAGCTCTTTTCACGTGCTAACACGTGTTTGATTAATTGTTGTTTGTTTATATATATATATATATATATATATATATATATATATATATATATATATATATATATATATATATATATATATATATATATATATATATATATATATATATATATATATATATATATATATATTTCACATACATATATTAGAGGTTAGCATGTTCGATTGTCTGTCTGAAGATTTTATCATTTGTATGCTTAGCTCAAAGGATACCTAATGGTCAGTCAAGGTTTCCCTGATATACCTAGCTTCTTCTAGCTTCTAGCTCCTTAAACTAGCTAAATATAGATGGTATCCTCCTTAATCAAAGCCATAGATACGATTGCCTAAGGCCATAGCAACGACTAAATCACTTTCAACTTAAGTCCTTATTCTTATCTCCTTATTCAGCAACAACGAGATCATCTTTACATTGGACACCTGGCATGTGCGCGTAATTCTGTTCATAACCAATGCGGGCATCCGGGGTTATGCGACAAAGATAGTTCAGGAATATATTGCCAATCCGATAAAGTATGTGGAGATCAAAGAGCCCACATCAGATTTTAACGAGTTGCGCAGGGTAAGCTATTAAAGAGATCTCTCACAATCTATATAGTATAATATACGAGTAAAATAACTAGATATCCATGTCTAATCGAGGATTTCTTATCCGGCTTTATCCGTTTCGCTGTAGCGCTTCTCCGAGAATAACATCAATATATTTGCAGCGCACGACGCCTGCTACTATATTGAAAAAGGTTACTTCTCGCAGAAGCATCTGGCAACTGAGTTGCATGTCTACGATGCCTTTGCCGTACACTGTAAGCTGATCAAGTTCTATCGCTGCGACTGGAATCGGTTGTCCTCGCGTCGCAATATATTGCTCTGTCTGCGTAATCCGAAAGATGTGAACGATGGTGCGGATGTGACAATACGTGTAACGCCCGATAACTCAACATTTGTGGAGGTCTCTGAGGCATGTACGGATAATCTCGATATCATTAAGCTAAACTATCAGTTGACTTGGCGTAATATTGGTGTAGGTATTTGTGAGTTGAATAAACTCTAAAACTCTTGTAGTTGGTGTAGACCAAATAATGATATTCGATGGCTGCCTGAGCCAAGAGAAACTTCTAGAGTTCTGATATAGAATTCCAATTCAGGGCAATCTATTCCTTTAGCTAGATATCTATCTGCAAACGTATTCAATGTAGTCCCTTCTTACATACCCTCACCTTCTCTTTCTGTCTTTCAGCTTTATTCGGATGTGCATCAGCTGATCAACTCGATGTATCCACAGGCGACAGATGTGAGAAATCGTGATCCCAAGCTAATTCACTACATACGCACACTGTTCAAGGAGATCAGACCTTTAAGCTTCTCCTAGATGGATACAGATGCTGATGAGATGCTCTTTCCATATGCACACTTAATCAAAATGCATTTGCTTCTCCAATTGACGTCAATTAAAAACAATTTGTAAATAACTTTCCACTTGACTTTCTTAACTGCAAACTTCTGCCACAGTTGCAACTCAACTGTATTGAATCGGTTTGTTCGGGTTGCTCTTTCGCTGCAGTTTATGTAAGCGCGACATTTCTAGTCTTAGCTATTTTGTGAACTCATTTGATTAGTTATTTTCAATGCGGGTGGTATTCGTGTTATATTTCGCACTAATTCAACTGGGTCTGAGTCCGTTTGAGGCTCAGACTCAGGCTCAGGGTCAGGCTCAGACTGAGATTCAGGTTCGCCCTGAGGAATTTCCTGATTTGGCAAAAATTGTGATGCCAAATGCCATAAAGCGTGTCGTCGGTGGTGAAATGACAACGATAGAGGAGGTCGGTGGATTTATCGTCACACTGCGTTATGGTGGCGATTTCATATGTGGAGGCTCTTTACTGAAAGAACGTATTGTTTTAAGCGCTGCTCATTGTTTCATTGATCGCACCGAGAAGTCACGGTGGACCGTGCAGGGTGGCGTCTCTCGTCTAGACGAAGTTGGATACACGGTTCCAATGAAGGACTATGTAATACCCGCTGTCTTCCAGGAGGTCAGCATGAATATGGATGTGGCTGTGCTTTTGCTATCGAAAGCGCTGGTGGGCAAAAGTATTAAAACAATTTCGCTGTGCCAAACTAATTTGGTACCGGGCTTGCTTCTCACCGTCTCCGGTTGGGGTCTAACTGATCCATCTGGGAGCGCTCCGCATCAGACTTTGAGAACTGTCGCCGTGCCCATTATCAAAAAGAAGGAATGCAGGAGGGTCTACGCACGCTCAAGTGAGTTTCATTTGCAACAATTACCTATGCTCATCTCAATCTCCTTTCCATCCTTTACCTAAACATATAGTTACGATAACCGATAGCATGTTTTGTGCCGGCATTCTGGGCAAGAAGGATGCGTGCACCTTTGATTCGGGTGGTCCGTTTGTATATACGAACGAGCAAGGAAATAAAGAGATGTGTGGCATTGTCTCCTTTGGCATTAGCTGTGCGAGCTCCAAATATCCGGGCGTCTACACAGACGTTAACTACGTCAAGCCATTCATTTTGGCTACCATCAAAAATTTCGGTCAATGAGCAGAACATTGAAAATGCTGTTAGACAATATAATGAAGTGGCCTAAAAAAAAGTGGCATTATTAAATTCAATTCAATTGAGTCAACTCAGCTGTCTTTAAGGAATTTTAACTGAATGCGTAAGGGTATGAAAAGTATAGAAAATCCTGATGAAGATCAAGAAACAGAAAGGAAAGGTTATAGAAGTTTAGTCTAGTCTATAGCTCTACTTGCATATCTTTGTCATAATCTAGCAATAGCTTTAACTTTCTCCATCCAATTGAAATTACCTAACTGTATTTAGTTACCTCTCGACTTTAGCTTCTTGTATCGCAAACACGCGATGAAACAAGGGTTTTTTTTTGGTGCTTTAATTGTTGTCATTATTTGCATCTTGAAAGTTTCGCGCCCCACTTTGGGACATTGCGTGTTCAGACAGCGGCAGCTCCTTGCTGATCATTGACTTTTGATTCCAATAATTGATTGCAAGGAGTCCTGGCTCCGTTGCCTGGCAGCCCGAAGGCACAATTTTAGAAACGATGCTCGTACAACCAACTTTTACCCAAGTCTCCAACAACCAAAAGAAAAATGTAAATTAGCTGACCAAAGTCAAAGAGAGAGAGAGAGAGAGATGGAGTGAGAAGGGTGTATCAAAATTTATTGTTGCATGACTGACGGCCTTTCGTCTTCATTCGAATTAGTTTAATAATACAATTAATTGTTATTTATAGCTTCCTCTCAGACGCGCTCTATCGTCGAGGATAAACCAAATCAAAGACCTCTTAAATGATTGCCTTTAGCACGCAACACAGCTTTTGAGACAGCTTCTAACTGTTTCTGGTTGAAATAGTTGGACCAACTGATGCGAGTAGAAATATTAAGAAGCTAAAGAAACATATATAGAGAGCTGTGTGCATAAAAATAGTAGTGCGACTGAAATAAAATTGGGATAAATATAATATTGTGAAAAGAATTTGAAACGAATGTATATATATAGACTTGTTTAGGACCATGTCAGCTACTTTAGATATACTACTTTAGATATACAGCTGTGTTCATAGAAATAGAAGTGCAACTGAAATGTTTGAACAACAAAATTTTGTGTTTAAAGTTCCATTGACTGCACAGTTTCTTCAGATTGCTATATAAAATATATTTAGTTATAGTTTTCGTTACTTTCACTGCCCGGTCTTAAGCAATACCTTCCTCTAAAAGCCATGCACTCTTACTTCGATACACCACTCTATAGAGTGGTGTAACCAGCTTCATGCGTAGCCAAGCTGTTGGCCTAAGTCTGACTAGATTAAGAATTTTATTTGTTGAGTTATTAGCTAAGGTTTAGCTTGCAGTCACAAGAAATACTTTCGAAAATTTAAGGAGTTTCTTTGCCTTACTGCCAGAAACTTAACAGATATAGCCTACCCAAGTCCCAGCTTGAAGACTCAACAAATACTAGGATCTATTCAAAATGATCTGCGATACCAATTGATAGAGCTTAAAACATCTGAAAGCTAGTCCAGCTGTGGCACATGTTCAAGTATTGCGAAATATTTGCATTTGCCTGCCAGCTTTAATGTCACCCTTTATAGAATGCTTGGCTAGCCAAATTCTTGACATATTTAAGGCCCTCAAGTATCAGCTGCTCAACGGGATGTCGACTCACAACAACATAAACATAGCTATATATATATATAAATGTATATATTTATATATATTGAAGACACTTTGTGGTCTGCGTGTCTGACAGGTTGTCCCCGGTTGGGTTTTCCTTTTTCCTGGCTGCGTTCGAGTTGGCATTAAGTTTATTTATCTGCTTTTAAATGGCATGCATACGCTTGCAATATAACTCCCGATGTCATGTAATGTGCACCAGAAACAAAGGCAACATAATGTAGCAAGCAGACCCCGGGCTCGTAACCACAGATAGTACGACTACCATTTACTAGTCTCATAAATTTATGGCACATTGTGACCGAGCGAGCCGGGGCAGAGAGTCTTCCTGACTCCCAGTGGAGACGACTGTAGGATTTCGGTAGTCGGCAACTCGGTAACATAACATGCAAGCTGGCACCTACGGTGCAGCGAACCTCAATCTCTAAAGATTTACACATGACTCCTCTTTGTAGCTGGCAAAAAGAAAAATATAAATAAAATATTGAACAGAGATAGACAGAGATATAAAGTGAGAGAGAGAGAGAGAGAGAGAGAGAGGAATGCATAGAGCTGACACGCTGTGTGTGGACGATTCATATAACCAGACAATCAGACATATCGAATCGCATCTACTATGCGGCGTTAGTTAGACTCTTCAAGAGTCAGCTTCGCTTTGTTAATTAATGAAACACATAATCAAACAGCGGGTAATAAAGAAAGAAAGAGAGCGAGAGAGATTGGGAAAGAGAGTGAGAGGAGTAGAGCGTGAGTTTGTCTATAACAAACTGGTTCGCTGCACAGTTTCTAAAGAAATGCTGAAATACTTACTTGCAGTGCGCAGGTAACAACAGCCAACGAACAAACAAGTAGAAATGCACTAGGCAGGCACTGCACGACTAGAAGATGCTACGTACTTAACTGATAATTGAATTTATATAAAGGCAGAAGCTGTACAAGTTATATAGAGCGAAGGCAGCAGCTGTGCTATAAGAATTATAATGAAATAGAGTTGTAAAGCAGTTCAAGTATTTTGTTCTTAAAAAACTCTGATACTTCAAGTTTGATTTATGTAAAATTCTCAGCACTTGTATATAGCATTCAGATGCGTTTGTATGCCAAATATGAAGAAGTTTACAGAAATATAAGGGTAGAAAAATGCCAGATCAGTGGAGCAATGGACCTATCAGCTGATCTGCCACACAAACAATAGCACTTAGAGTTAAAAGATTACTCAATAAACGGAGATGGGAATATATATCAGATTATATTCGGCAATATAGATACATATATCACTGTAAATCTTGTTCTATATATATTCTATATTCCATATACTCTCAGCTGTCACAAACCCACACTAAAAACGATTTAGGCCCTTTCCCAATCACATGCCATGGGTGTAGAGGGTATATAAAACATATCTTGAAGAGTTGTCAAACACTTGATCAATAGCGGCAAACTCTGTGTGTTGTTGTTGCTGTTGCCTCTGATGTTGCTGTTGTTGTTATTGTGTCTCTCACAGATAGATTTGATTGTGCAGCGCCGAAGTGTTTGCACAACTTAAAAGCCAATAAAATTTGTTGTTAATTGCTTTGGTAAATTGAAAAAATTAGGTTTGTATTTTTTGGGAAATAGCCGAGCAGAGAAGAGATGAAGAACTGTGCGTAGTTTGTAGTCCACTATTTGGCCAACAAATTAGCTAGCCACATTTAATGACCTTTCAAAAGCCGCTGACAAACCAAAAAAAAAAAGACGAAAAAAACCAGAAACTAGACAAATCGAAACTTAAAATTAATCCGCTTAAATGTAATTTAAGTTAGGCAGACTATAAGCCTCAATAAGAGATATTGAGAGAGAGATAGAGATAGATAGCTAGAGACCTAAAAATCGTTTAATTAAAGTTCAACAAAAGTTGAAAAGCGATTTCATGCCGCGTTGAATCAACAAATTGTAAACTTTACCAAAGCGCCAAAGCGAGAAGGGAGAGAGAGAGTCTAGGGCGGGGGCTGAGGGCAGTTGGCAGGGGTTCTTCCATTATTTGTACTTATTTAAGTGCTTGATCATGCTGATATCATCACCTGGCAGCATTTCTTTGTGCCTGAGAGTTGCCTTCAATGCAATTAGCCTCCGCGAACGCCAGGTGGTCTCCTCTTCCTCATCTTCTACTTCGCAGCAACAGCAAAACTCAAATCGAACAGAAATCTCAAATCGAAAATCTGTTACAAAAAAAAAAAAACAACTAAATGGTGAAACGAAATTTATATATTATGGGAGCAGCATCGAAACAGCAAAAGAAGTTGTTCGAGTCGAACTAAGAATGCGCTTCTATGCGATTCTCAAACGTAAATGAAATGAAGAAATGATGAGAAATCTTTTTAAATGTCAGTTAAGTTTAAGGATTCCTCTCATTTATTTCTATTAATAAATGAGGCTAAATTGAAGCTTTGCTGCTTTTCTATGCGATTCTCAAGAGCTTCAAGCACACTGCTATGAGGTAAAACCATTTTCAATTTGTCAGCTTAGATAAAAAAATGTGATTGTGATCGAAGAATGTGATTAGCTTGTACATCATCTACTTTTCTATGCGAATCTCAATGCTTCATATTAAAAAGTTGAGGTTAGTGCGAGATTGAGCTTATCTTTTCAGCTACTTTTAGAGATTATTAACAATAACAACAACAATAACAATAACGTGTTAACAATAAAAAGGCAACTGAAAAAAGACTAAAAGTCAGCAAAAAACATCTCTTTGTGCAATAAGCTGAACTGCTCCTGCTCTTCTCTGTGATTCTCAAAGTATAAGCTTTCACTACACCAGTTAAATAACTTTAAATAAATCAAAACAACTCTCGCAAATCAGTATGCTCGCTGTGTAGCGCATCGTGCGTCGTGTTGACAGTTATTGATCGATGTTATCGATGGGAATACAATGTTGAAATTAATTTTGATTGCGCCTCCAATGCAGGCGCTCAATAAACTTGTAGCGGCAATTGGCTGAAACACGTGTAATTTAGGTACATTTGAGGCTTTAAGAGTTGCCCTAATGGGCAGTGGGCGACGTGTAGCATACGTTAAGCAGGCCTTGCCACAGACACTGCCTTTCCCATCAGCTGGAGCTGAGGCTGTGGCACAGTTCAATTGTTCCACTAAATATCTTGACACTGACTAATTCGGTGGCCATTAATCTCACGGCTGCTTAGTGTCAGTGGCCATCAATATGCGCATCAAATATGGAAAAGGAAACACGTTCCGCTCTGCTAAATCAAACTGATGAATGTGACCGTGGTCGAGTTTTGTGGCACGCTTGGGGGTTGCCTATGCGATTCAGACGGGTTACTTAGTTAGGCAGTCAGTCTGGTTGTCAGTCTGTGCAGTTATTGAAAGAATAAGTTAAATTCTCTGCTTGATAGTTTGTCAGTCATGTTGTGAGTCAGTCGGTCAATCAAGCAGTCAGTCAATCAGGCTAGTTGTTGAACTGCGTCTGACCTGCTCTTCTTTGCGATTCTCAAGCATCTATACAAGTTGCTTGATAGTTTATCACTTAGTCAATGAGTCAATCAGTCAGTCACTAAATCAGGTTAAAAGTCGATCTCCGTCTGTCCTGCTCTTCTTTGCGATTCTCAAGTTGTTTCATAGTTTATTCGTCAGAATCTGCAGTCAATCAGGCCACAGCTCCAGCTCTAGACGACTTGCTTTATAGCCAGTCAGTCGCTCCGTTAGACAGTCACTCAAAAAATCTGTCTAGCAACAATTGCTTGCCACAAGCCAGGCCAGGCAAGGCTAGGCCAGGCCAGGCTTGCCGCATTTCGTGCTGTTGCATGACTACCGGGCATCATTTTTGCCTATGTTCAACGAAAACTGAAGCAACCAAAAGAAATGAACACGTCGAAGGCTTTGGCGCACGCGCACAGTCGTTGACTCGCTGGCCCCCCTCCTCCTTGCCACATGGCCCCGTTGCGACTGCCACCCACTCGCTGTGGCAGCCGCAAGGCGAACGTTTTCGATTAAGCAGGCAGCTGCAGCGTGTGCCAGTCGAGCGTCGCAGCGCCAACTGAAGTGCAACGCAAAGCTAAAAACTAGCAACCAGATCAGCAGTGGGGGCAGGAAAGCAGGTTGGGGCTACGGCTGGAGCCCAACCAACGCCTTCGGTTTACATTTTACAATCCTAACAAGGTTTAGGCCAGCGCGATAAAACGCGGCCATGTCTTGGGCAGGCCAGGCCAGGCCAGGAGAACTAGGAACTCCAATCCACTCCACTCGCCCCAACGACGAGGCAGTGGCACATGCCCTCCCAACCACAGCAGCTATGCAAACACACACACAAACACACACACTCATAGAGAGAGACCGCAGATACACACACAGCTCAAGTTGCGCTGTTAGTTACTAACTAATGCACAACTGCAAGATATCCTGTAATAAGCTGAAATTATTTGCCAAGAGAGCTTACTTTTACATACTCTTCTTTTACTTATTTACCTACTCTTACACATACACATGCAGACAAGTCCCAATATTCCATACACCTCTTGAAATTGAAGGGTATTTGGGAGAAATAATAAATACTTCTGGATCATATGTTATCGGTGAGCCTACATGAGAAATTTGAAGCCATTTGCTTTTTTTTCTGAAGAGGGAAAGAGAGAGAGAGAGAGAGAGAGAGAGAGAAAGAGAGAGAAAGAGACAGATATACTTTTATACTTTTTTAAAACTCTGATCAACATTGACTAGACTAGAGTATATCCCCTTGCATTTACATGCACAGGGTATTAAAAATTGCACATTAAAAATGAAGCATGCGGAGCAACGAGGCTGGTTAACACAGGCATTTGGGAGAGCGCAAGCGGTCGGACGCTGGTAGACGATGTCTTTTTTTCTCCAGTTGGCAGAACAAGGTTAGCCGCAGGGCCAGGGGCAACAAGAGGGACAGAGAGAGAGAGCGGGGCAGCGCGGTTTGTGCCTCTTTAAATGCAATTCAGGCGAAAGGCGCACAAAGGGACAGCGAACAAGATGCCGAGTTGCTGATTGTGCGAGCAGCGCAGTCAGCGCTAACGTTGGCAGCAAGAGCCGCAAGAGCTTTTGTCGCCGCCACAAACATGGAATATGACAGCCGAAGCAGTGGACTAGTGAGAGAGGGAGAGGGAGAGGCGAGAGACGAGAGACGTTGGAAGGAGCCATGCAAAGCATTGTCAAGTGAAGAAAAGCGACAAAAACGGTACGAACGAAGTTTGCATGGCTCTGTGTGTGTGTGCGTGTGTGTGTGTGGGCAGAGAGTGCGACTGCGTCGGCGACGGCGACTGCAACCCAAAACAATGGCGACAATAAAAATGCGATCGCACAACATGCGACGCAGATAAAAGAACGCAAAGTGACAACGAACAACTTTTAATGGAATTGTCGTCGGCTGCAGCGAGCGCGGCAGAGACCTAAAGGGGGACGAGAGAGTCAGCAAAAATAGATATGCTGCGGCGTTGCTGTTGTTTATGGCTGCAAGTCGCGTGCAAGGACGTGCCAAGCAGGATAACATACGCCGCAAAAGAGAGATAGGCAGCGAGATCGACAGAGAGAGAGTGCAGCAGCACTAACGCCCACGAGCTGCGCACGTTGAGTTACACTCGACGATCATCGCCTTCGGCAGCTACTGTGGCACATGCCGAGGCGGAACTAACCAGTCAACGAACGAACGACCGCACGACCGAACGATTGCCGCCGCTCTCTCGTTTTCGTGCTCCCATTGGAAAACTGTGAGCGCTCACTCTATCGCTCCATCTCTGTTGCACAGCAGCATGCGCGCAGCGCTTCCAATTGGATCAAACTGAGCGGGCTCTCACGCTCTCTCTCTCTCTCGCTCGCTCAGTATTCGGAGTGGTCTTGCTGGTTTTGCTGCGTTTGTTTTGTTTACGCTGTTCGCTGGAAAGCCAAGGCGAGCGCAGTACATCAGTTGCCCAGCAAACTCGCCCCAAGCAAGACGTACGCGCGCGTGCCGCTTGCATATTACGTGAGTTTTACGTAAAATACGCAAACCTACAAAATTTCACAAGTGCAGTAAAAAAACGCAACAAATTGCAAAATTTTCAGAAAATTGAAAAATAAACTCGATAAAAATAGAAAAAAAAAATAAAATAAACTAGAGTGCAGTGTATTGTATCATATCGTTTATTCGATTCGATCGCACGATCGATGTTCGCGTAGAGGACGCCAGCATATGATGAGCCTGACTGTTGTCTCGCTGCCGCAACGTTACAAACGCATCCTGCAAGCGATGACACTCGCCGTCGCCGTCGTCTATATGACATTGTTGCTCTATCAGAGCGCCTACGGATATCCGGGCCTGCAAGTGAGTTGTGCCGCAGTGAGATCATTGCGTGGGTGCTGCTGCCACACACACACACACACACATACGCCCACACACACACGCACACAAAAGGGAGCTCGTAAATTGTTGTCTTTGCCCATAAACCCCCCTTCGTCAACTTCAGCATTTGCATGTTTCTTTCCATTGGCAGCCTCTCTCCCCCAGTCTTCCCCTCCCTCTACCTCTCCCTCTCCCACTCTCTGTCCCGTTTCGTGCACTTTCATAAATCAACGCCGGCAACGTTTGCAGCTGCGCATGCGTCCCTCTCCCACTTCAGCCAGTCAAGCCATCGTCTGCTCCTCTCTCTCCTTCAGCTCTAAAACCTTTTTGCGCCCTTGCCAATGTCTTCTGCTTCTTCTTCTTCTTCAGCTGCTGCGTTGCCTTTGCCTTGCATATAAAACAGTTTTTTTTCGGTTTGTTTTTTATTTGCCGTCGGCAATGCGTCGCCAAAGCTTTCAGTGCAGTCCCCCATTCCCCCACTCCAGCCCGCCTCTCTTCCTTCACCTTTTTTCCTTGCATTTCTGATTTCTGACTCAGTTTTTATTGTTGTTTTCTTTTCGTTATTGTTTTTGTTTTTGCTGGGGTTTTGCATAAATTTCTGTGTAATAAAATATTCTGCGCTAATATTACAAAAGTTCTTCTTTTGGCTGCAATTCCTCCGATCCAACTAGAATCGCCTTCCACTCTGGACTCATCTATTTATAAACGCAAAGCTATCTATGTATGGGTATGTTTGTCTGCATATATAATGTTGTTATTGTTGTTATAGGAAACCGAGCTCTTAAGCTGGAAGAACCTAGCAGATATTCGTTACCCATTTACAATTCCTATAATCTGTGTAGAAGAATTCCCAAATTTTGTTGCTATATTACTGAAAGTTTTGTATAGTAAAATATATAAAGATGGGAAATTGTTTTTATGAGTTTTTAATTATTATATATATTATTATAATACTATATATTCTGTGAAATAGATATTAGATATATCAAAATATCTATATCCACTGATATAGGAAATATTTCAGTAATATTTGTAAATTTGCATCTTCCATTCTCATTATTAACAAGATTTTGTAAGAGTTTTATGCCCTGTAGCTATTGAGAGTGGGCATACAGGGTATAATGGTTTTGTCTAAATGGTTTAGGCAAAAGGAGGTATGGCAGACCCCATAAAGTATATGTATACATACATACATACATATATGTATACTTGATAAGAACGATGAGCTGAGTCAATCTAGCTATGCCTGTCTGTCCGTGCGTTAGATCACTTTTACTTGTTCTTTATTAGATAGTAAATATCTTCGCACATTTGTTTAAGTAGCTTAAAGTCAAAAGGAGCTTCTAAAGAACTTAGTCATATTGACTTTATTATATCACACAGGATTATAAAAGCATTAAATACAGTTTAAAGTAAATAATCTCCAAAACTTACCGAAATTAGAGAATTTTCCTGTTTTACTATATATTTTGTTCATATGTTTACATATTCCATAAAATTAGAATCCGTTTTGACGTTTGCCAAAATAACTGTAAATATACAAAAATAGTTTATAGATTTTAGTTAAAGTTTATGAACTTCAACTTAAACTTGAAACTTGTGTTTTTAGAAGGTATCTTAAGTTCTATAAGAGCTTATACAAGTGCTTTGTGGAACTTTTCTATTCTATTCTATTTAAGACTCTGATCATTGTTGCAAAGTCTCTAAAGTTACTTTCAATATTCCCTCAATATTCCCTCATTTCATGCAATTTAAACTCTTGAACTTCAAATCTTATCTAAATATCAGATTTATATATCAGTTTACTAGATTATTTAAGAATGAAAATAAAGCTAGAAAATATGATTAAATAAATTTCCAAGAATTTATACACTTTGCCCAAGTCAGCTTAGACTAGTTACTTTATAAATTTATTTATGTATTTATATATATATAATATATACATATACAAACATCTTTAAGTTTATATGTACACCATTTTGTTTGCTATTTTGTGAGTTTTTTTTCTACATTTTTTTTTTGCTCTTTTTTTAGGCCGGAAGTTTGGCCGCTTTTGCCGCTGACTTCATTAGAAATCGCAGCGTGTGCAAATGCACAGAATTATTTATAACTATTCTATTTTTATGCTGTTTCCACTTCTTCTTCTTCCTCCTCTTCTTCATCTTCTCCTACTACTAAAGTTTTATTGAATTAATTCAATTGCTTGCCAAATAGTTGAATAGAGCTGTTAAAACCAAGTTTAGCTAGATTTTAGTTAGTTTTCAAATGAATTTGCGGCCAGAAATAATTAAAAACTTTTTGTGAGTTTCTTTTGCTTTGCTGTTGTTGTTGTTGTTAGTAGTTGTTGCTGTTGGCTAACCGGAAAAGGGGGCCGGTAATGTGTGGCATGTAGAATACTTGGAATGTGCTTCATATAGAAGACAGTCATACGTATACACATACATACATACATACATACATATATACATATATGTATATGTATGTATATCAAGAAGACTTTGTTGTCCAAATGCTGAATTGGACTTTATTAAAGTTGTTGTTGTTTTTGGTTTGTTTGTGTTGCTGTCGTTTGTTGTTGTTGTTGTTGTTGTAGTCTTTCAATTGAAGTCGTTGCTCGCTGAGGTCTGTGACTTGTGTCCAGCTATTGCATTGCTTTGCAAAAATTAATTCTTTTATTTAATTTTAGTTTTTTCTTTTTGGCAAAAGTTGCGCAAGTTTTTTTTTTTTTTTTTCATTCTTGGAACTTGGGTTGGGCTTTTTGGCTTGTTGCAGTCCAATCAAAAGCTGAGCATTGTCCACTGTCCAGCCAGCAGTTGACCTCTACTCAGCTAAATGTCGCGTGTTGCTGCTGCATAAATCATTACGAATATATAGAAATAAATATATATGTAGTTATACATACATACATATATCCATATTCAATTGATAAATGAATTTGTTTATGCGAATTTGTTTAAAGTGTGCGCCGTGTGGTTTTTGATTGATTCGTGTGGTGCGCTATGAGCATGTCTAACTAAGCTACAACAACAAGAACAACAACCAAATGAACAACAATTGCAACACGTAACAAACAACTCATGACTGCTTTGCATGCAAATCGACAGGCGCAAAACACGCAGAAGGAAAAAGAAACCCGAAAAATGGCTACAAAAAAGGCTAACAAAGGGAAGAGTGTTCTTGAAGAGAGAGCGTGGCCACGACTTACATATACCCTGTAAATAGCAGCTAGCTGTTGTCGCATAGACTAGTGCTTATCTTATACTCTATATACTATAGTTAAATAGGCTCTTTAGAGCTTGGCCTTAAATCGATAATTATCGAAATTAAGATGTCTATCGAGAGCTAAGTTGATTATGTTGCGAGACTGACTGTGCTGAGTTATTCAAGAATTCATAACCTTAATCTCCTACTCTACTTTATTTCGCTTATGAACTGTGGAACTAATTGAACTAGTTCATAAAATGAACAATATAGCTAATACTTTTAAAATAAAGTTGAAATTCTTATCATTTATTTAAATATAGTGTCTACTTTTTTGTGAACTAATTGAACTTGTTCATAAAATGAACATTATAGTTAATGCTCCTGAAATAGAACTCAAATTCTTAGCCTTAATTAATATATAGTGTCTAGTTTTTGTAATCCCTTGTTGCTCTAGCTTTGAACTAGTTCAATTTTAAGAACAAGTTCACTCAGTCAATAACAACCATAGACATGATCACATCTATTCATAATACATTCTAGTCAGCCCTATCTGTCTAGTTCCGCTTGTTAATCACACTTAAGGTGAGCATACCCTTTCCCTTTTCAATTCCTACAGGGTATATGTATCAAGGCTCTTAAAGTTTTTGATTCCTGTTTTGCCAGCGCAGGTGCCGCTGGCTGGTTGCAGCTGCTGCTGCTGCTGCTGCTGCTGCTTCTACTCCAGCTTCTTCACTTCTGTTTCTACTTCCTACTGCTTCGCTGCTGCTTCATCTCCAGCTTCAGCTTCCACTCTTCATAATCAGTTGTTCACTTTTGTGTTGAGCATCCAAAAAGTTGACGACACTAAGCCGGCGAACAAGCGCCTGATAAAAGTTGCCATCTGAAATGTATCTGTAAGATGCGCAGATACTTTGTTGTATCTGTGTATCTTGGTATCTTGGTGTCTGCAGCTGAGCAGCTGAGTAGCTGCTGCTGGTCTTTGGTGGTCGGCTCTTTACTTAATTGAGTGAGCTGCGCAGCTCCTTAATATGGGCTCTTTCTGTCTCTGTCTGTCTCTCTCTGTCTCTCTTTCCTTTTTGGTATCTTATCGTAGATGTGTATCTATCAGTTTAATATGGTTTAAGCAGCATTTTAATGAAGACTTAAACGTTCAACTCGACCTGCCAGCTCACAGTGCTGTTCATTAATCTAGCGCCCCTTCCCAGTTCTCTACCTTTTTTTTTGTGTGGCCATTGTTAGGTGCGTTTTGGCCATTTGTATTATTAATTGACTTGGCAATTGTTTATAAACATATTAATCATGGCCATAATGAAGCATTACACAATCCCTCCCGGCCACGATTTGAGTGTGTGTATACAATTTTTGGACAATGACAACAAACGCCTGCGCAATGCGCCTTCTTGCTTGCTCTTTGTAATACCCTGTAGTTTTTTGAGAATATGTAGAGGCATAATATGTGTTGTGGCAGGCAGATGGAGGGCTTTTTATTGTAGATTTTTTGTAGCAATGTCGATTGTGAAAGCAATTTTGTTGTATAAATCGATAAATATCGATTGTGTAAGCAATTTTGTTGTATATTATTTACACTTACCATTAGAAAAGTGTTACATAGCTGCTATTATTACGAACCCAAATTAGGTGAAGTAATCGATATATGACATAATCGATAAATATCGGATTTTATATGAACTTTTCTGAATCAATTTCGGTCGTTATTATATCGACTAGAAGCTAGAAAATTATGTTTATATCTAGATGAATAATCGATAACTTAATTAAATTGAGGAAAGTCGATAAATATCGAGTTTTATTTATTCTGCTGTTATTTTTTGCTGCTAGCTTAAGCCGCATATACTTAGCTGCCGTGCTGATAGCTTAGATTTGAATGCTAAAATCGATAAATATCGATATGTTGTCTTTGTAAAGCTAAGCATATCTGGAGTATCTATCAGATGATCATTTAGCAAATTTGCCTTATCTATCAGATTAACGTTAGCCAGCCTAAGACAGCTGTAGCCACTTTTGATGTTGTTACATCTACTTCAAAGCTTGATATACGCTTTGCTATCTGCACTCTTTTGCAAAGATATTGCTTTGATTTTTAGTCTACAGTGAAGGCAAACTTTGAGGCATTTCAGAAGTTAAGATACTTATTTGAGTAGCTAAAGAGAGCAGATGTTTACAGGGTAACTGCTCGACGCGCGTGTTTCTTTTATATTGTATCTTGTATCTTGTTGTCTTGTGTTTTTGTTATTTCGTGTGTGTGCGCAGGCGTGCTCGACTGTTGGTTTGTCTATGTGCTTAGATGCGGACACACGTGTCTTCAAGTTTCTTTCTGCAATTGCATTTGTCGCTGCTCACGTTCGAGTAATTCGCCAGCTGAGCTTGCCATACCCTGCCCCTGGCTCGTTTGCTGTTTTGCATATATTAGCTGTGGCTGTGGCTGTTGCTATTGTTGTTGTTGCTGTTGTTGTTGCTGTTGCATCAGCATCAGCAACTGCAACTGGTTCACATTCTAATCTATGCAAGGCTGCATAGCCCTGCCTTGGCTAACTTGTTGTTGACTCAATTGCATTTCAGCCGGATTTGCACTTAACCAGATTTAAATTTTGTTTTGTTTTGCTTCGTTTGCAATTCGCTTTCACTGCTCGGGTCACGACTTCAGCTTGAGATAAATTAATTAATATTTTGAGCTCTCTTTTTAATCAGCTTCGTCTGGCCATTTGCACTTGCCACCTGTCAGCAGCTTCTTTTGACGACTGCGGCTCATTAGGCAGTAGCTGAGCAGTTCTTCTTCTCTATCTGAGAGTTTTCCTCCCCACCTCTCTCTGTCGCTCTCTCTCTCTTGCTTTTCGATCGTTGGCCCATTATATTGAACACCGTTTTTCGATCGTGCCGCAATAAAAATGTATGAGCCAAGTCTTTAGCCCTATCAACCAGACAATATCGTGTGAAGCAGCAGCGGTAGCAGCAGCAGCAGCAGCAGCAGCAGCAGTTGCTGAAGACCCGTTTACCCTGTAATAAAAAAGGCGAGAGAGGAGCTGGGGGGAACCTAGGCGTCGCTGTAGATGGGGGCTTAAAGTAGAAATGTTTCCATTTTCAGTTTCACAAAAGCCAAGCAAATGAGCTTAAACAGAGCTATAACTGTAAGAGCTTATTTAAGCCTCAACTGATAGACGAGTTGATACTGTGTAGACCAAGTTATTGATGGATGGTTAGAGAATATAAGATTGAAATTATATATGAAAACTGTTATCAGATAAAGTCTATAAGTTTCATATTTATCAATCATGCATTGATCTACATCTGCATATCGAATTTAAAGTCTAAATATCTTGTTACCTTCTCAGCTTCATACATTCTAGCGCAGCTTTTAGCAATTTACAGGGTATACAAAGCTGTCTAACGGAAGTGCCCGCTGCGCCCTGTTGATTTGCATAGCGGAAAAGTTTGACCAAATTAACACTTGGCAATGGACTCCACCTTTTCTCTGTGCATTCCCCAACTCTGCCTCTGCCTCTGCCTCTGCTCTCTTAGACCCCACTCAGTCAATGCTTGAAATAGCTTTTATCAGCTCACTTCAATCAAAACTTGAATCAGATTCCAAATTTTCCAATTTTCAAGCGCTCAAAGTCTAGATAAAAGAGTTGACTCAACAGAGAGAGAGAGAGACAGAGAGAGAAGAACTGGAAAGAGACGCAGCTCTTTTAAAAGCAATTGAAGAATTGCCGCACAACAAAAGCAAATGAACCTGTTATCAGTGAAAATTAATCAAAGCAAGAGCTCTAGCTCTCGGCCACAAGAGGTGAGCGGCAGGTGCAAAGGGGCGACAGCCAAATGAAGCTCAAGCTTCAATCTTGCAGCTGATCTTTGTTTGGCTGCTGCTTCGGCTGCTCGGGCTGCTCCGGCTGCTGTTGTTGTTTGCTCTTACTCAGCATTTATGGCGCTGTGATTGTTGTTGTTGTTTGTTCTGTCTCTCTGGCTGCCCCTCATTTGTTTGCCATTGTTGTTTGCGATTGAAGTTCGCCTTTTGTTTGCCAGGTGAAAATGCCTGTCGGCAATAGCAGCGCTTCATATACATATACATATATAAATATATATATTTGTTCCTCCTCTTCTGCATTTACACACAACACAATTTGAACCCACACTAAAACTTCTCTAATTCCCCTCTCTCTCTCTTTCTCTCCCCGCTCATAGCTGCCGTCGCAGTCGCAGCTGGATGGCAATGAACCTGCCACAACGACCACACAGCAACAGCTGCAGCCGCAGCTGCTGCCACAGCAACATGCATTGCCCCGCTCGCTGCCACCCACACACTCGGCCTCATCGCTGGCCACGCCCATAACGCCCTCACTGATCATACGCAAGGACATACACAGCTTCAACTTTAGCGACATTGAGGTCAGCGAACGACCCACCGCAACGCTGCTCACCGAGCTGGCGCGACGCAGTCGCAATGGCGAGCTGTTGCACGATCTGTCGCAGCGTGCGGTAACTGCCACGCCCCAGCCGCCCACCACGGAACTGGATGACATTTTCATCAGTGTGAAGACGACGAAGAACTATCACGATACGCGATTGGCGCTGATCATCAAGACCTGGTTCCAATTGGCGCGCGATCAGGTGAGTTCAGACAAACGCTAACACTAAGCCTTAGATACCCAGCAATTAGCCAGATAAAGCGCAGGTCGATTAGTTCAAGCAATTTGCCAAGCCGCCACAAGGCGACAATTGCCCAACTGCACTGCAAGTAAAAGGCGCAAGCCAAAGGTTACGTTTCGATTGAGATCTGCCAAAAAAAGCCAGCTAATTTCCTGTCTCTCTCTCTCTCTCTTTCTGTCTCTTTTCCACTTCTTTTATGGCCACAAGTTTTGGTTGGGGCTTGGCTTATTTGCATAATGAGTTTTTAAGCTGTTTGAATTGAATTCGTTGGGCGATTTATGATTTTGTGGCCGCCGCTTAATTGGCCATAAAAATGTCTTCATAAGCCAAAATATGCGAAAACAACAAAAACTGAAAAAAACTTGCGAATATACGAGCTTAACTAAATAATGTTCATGATTATAATGAGCTTTAATACCCTTTAATTTGTGGAGTGTGTGAAAGGGTAGACGAGAATTGATTAAATTTTATGTCGAAGGCAGCTTGAAACTTTGAGAATTCATAGAAAAGTTGTATCAATGCTAAAGTAATTTGGTTAAGTTTCTGATATGAACTAAGCCAGAGATACCCTGTAGAGTGTATGAAAGGGTATGTAAGAATTTGTTAGCGTTATATGTAAAAGACAGTTAAGGGCAGCTGGGCGCAATGTACTCAATAGCCAAAGTAATTTAGTTAGGTTTCTTTGCGAGCTGCGTAACTCAGAGATACCCTCTAGTGCTAGAGTATTTAGAAGGGTATGAGAGATTTGTTATAATTTTCTATCAAATTCAGTCGCAGGCAGCTTGAAGCATCGAATTCATAGTAAAGCAATAACTCAACTAATTTAAATAGGTCTTATTTTCAACTAGCTCTTGGAAGTTCACAGATACCCTGTAGTGTATATATGAAAAGGTAGGCAAGAACTGGAGCTGAGAGTAGTTGAGGCAGTTGAGAGTAGCTTGGACTAAAAAAGTTATGGTAAAACTGCTTGAAAAATCTATTTATTCATAGTAAAGTTCATTTGTATAAGTTTTCTTGGGTCTAACTTTAAGGAAGTCAAAGAACTCTAACCAAGTTGGAGCTATTAAATGTGGTTGCAGTTGCTAAGGAGCATAAATTGAAGATTTAAGCAATTCCTGCAGCTAAAGCAGCTAAACAGTTAATGCTAATCCAGCTCCATATCCAACCATAATTCTTGCTAATAAAAGTGATAAGTTTTGGGGGAAAAGACGAGCTCAAGTTTGAGGTAAAGCTATTATTTGTATATATTTTTTTTTCTTCCCTCTTCAGTAGTATATCATTTAGAACATTCAAACTGAGCTCTATTTGGAAACTACTTATAAGATAACTGTCATATCATAATAATCATATTTTTTGGACCACCTACAGTTCAAAGACTTCCGATTGATATAGGGATATAGGCATATATTTTATGTATATATATATATATATACATATATACATATAAACACATATATTTATATGCTTTATGTGTTGGTCTGTTTGTATTTTCTATGTTTTATTGTCGCTCCGTCTCGTCACCTCTCGACAGTTTTTGTTGATGCCAACTTATGCAAAATCACGCGTCACAAATGTGTTTTGTTATTGTTTACAGGCAACTGCAGGCAAGCAAAATAAAATAAGGAGAGAAGAAAAAACCACATAAATAAATAAGCAACACACACGCTCTCTCACACACACACACACACACACCATGTGTGTGTGTCTTTTAACTATTCAAAATTGTTGAAATGCCCGACAGGCACGTTTCAGGCTTTTGGCTGCAACGGCTTGCAGCGAGCTATGCGCTTTATTTTGATGGCAGATGAAGAGAGTGAGTGAGAGAGAGAGAGAGGGAGAGAGATAGAGATAGAGAGAAGGGGCTGGGGTGCAAGAGGCTCCTTTTAAGTGCCTAGACAATTGCAGCTGCCATATCGAGTTGTAGTTTTCACACTATTAAAGGAGAGCTGCTCTGAACAGGTCAGCAGCAGCAGCAGCCGTAGCAGCAGCAACTGTTGCCAGTGCAACAGCAGCAACAACAACAACAACAACAACAACAACAACACTCTAACTGACATGCAACAATTGGCTTGCAAGTTTGATTTGCTTCAAGTGGCAGTGGCAGCGGCTGCTGCAGGCAGCCAATTATTTTGATGCGACCAACAGCAATATGGAGCAGGCAACAACAGCAGCAACAGCAACAGCAACAGCAACAGCAACAACATCTAGAAAATGCGTTCAATTTGATTGGTTTGTGCTGCATTTGAAACTATTTGTGTTGCTGACCCATGTTGCTGCCTCTGTTGCACATTATAAACGCCTGTTTAATGTGCCTCTCTGTGCTGCAGTCCACTCCACACAAAACTTCACTTTGCCGCGCTCTCCTGCCATAAAAGGCCAATGGCAACAGCAACAACTCTTCAATTCAGCTCTTAACTTGGCAGCAGTGGTCAGCTTTGGTCTGGCAGCAGTGGGTATGCTGAATATGTAGTACAATGTGTTACAGGGTATTAGGTTGATACAGAAGATGAGGTCAGTTTGATGTTAGCTTATGTAGAAAACTATTTGATATCATATAGATAGACAGAAATCCTGCGACAACTATTTATATAACATGGAATTGTTTTCACACTTAGCGAAAAAATGAATCTGTTATGTGCTATACGACTTGTAATTGGAAGATCAGTTTGAAAACTTGCTGGAGTTAGTCTTAATAACAAAAATTTCATAGATACAGGACGAGGGTGATTTGAAAAATTAAATAAAATTTTTGTTGATAATTTAAATAGCAAAATTTAAAAAATTTAATTTTCCTCAACTAGAAATCCTTATATATCCATATGTATATATGGATATATGTATATATGGAATATCATAAATTAGGTAAAAATTACAAATTTCAAGAATTTGCTTATTACTTTAATTGCTCGTTTCAAATTGTTGTCAAAATATTATGTTCAATCAGAAAGTTTTGCTGTGCAAAATTTCAGCCGCACTACTATTTTCATGAACAAGGTTCATTAGTTATATATAGATATAGAAATATATATCTTGGCGTAAGCTGATTAAATCTATAATTTATAGAGCATTCACAGTTTCTTTCGCTTAGTTTACTTGAGAAACTTAAATTTCGTAGCTCTACAGCCAAATTCTATCTATGCAGCTCCAACTCTAGGCTCTATTAGGCTCACTTCTGTTCGATCTTTCATACAAATCAAATTTATATATAATACCAAATCATGTTTATGGTCAAATACAATTTTCATGCTGGCTGCTGCTGCTGCTACTGCAACTCTGTACACTCCGCTTGAGAAACTGCTCTCAAGTGGCATTCAAATTATTCATGCAACAAACAAATGAGCATAAATTACTGACAGTTACTGCCGTGCTGCAGCGATTCGACTTTGATTGAACGATTTTCACCAAATATGCAAAGCCACGAAAATTCGCAAAGGCTACCGTGTTCGTCGCTCTCTCTCTCTCTCTCTCTCTCTCTCTCTCTCTCTCTCTGTCTGCATGTCTATCTCTATCGGTTGGCAGTTGTCTGGCAGGTTTGTCAGCCTGTCTGGCAGTTCGCTTAGTTAGCATCTGATTTGCTTTTCGTCCGAGTTGCATGCAACATAACAAACGCATGTCAAATGTCGCTGACTTTATGCAGATAAATCGCAGACACAGTTTGACAGCCAGCTTTGCGAGTGGGTGGGTTTTCGCTGTTGCTTGCTTGACTGTCTGCCTGCCTGGTTGGGTTCCTCTTTCTTTGTCTTCTTGGCTATTTAGTTTTTCTTTAATGATGCTCTGTGTGGCACTTATTGAGCGTTTGTCAGTGGCAACAACAGCAACAACAACAACAACATTTGCTCAAATGTCTTCCCGGAAAAAAACATTTGCTCGCTGTTGTAACAAGTCTTTATTTAGCTGTGTGTGTGTGTGTGTGAGTGTGTGTGGCGGCTCACATTTTATTTTATTAGCCACAGCAAGCAGCAACTGTCGTTAAATTTTTAACTGGACAAGCGGCTACGGCGGCTGCTGCTGCTGCTGCTGCTCACATGCCCCCAACCATCGCCTTTTATACTCTGTTTCATAAGTTTATATGGGGTATATTGGTTTTGTTACAATCTTCGAATTCATTTCTGTTTATAAAATAAAAAAATATGTTTTAATTTCTTTATATTCTCATAACCATTTCTCTTATCTTTAAACTCCTTAGCTTCTATCTCCTACAGTTTGAGAGTCACATACCAAAAATATGACTGCCACGCCCCTTTTAACTAACACAACTGCAAAATGCGACGTTGAACTTATTAACAGTTTGATCAGATTCTACTTGTCACTTAACAGTTTGACAGTCATTGAGTCTAAAAAGCATCTTAAGGCTGCTCAAACTGTGCGAAATGATTTTTGTTAGGAAACAAATGCTTTCATATACACATATTGGCCACGCCCATCTCCTTTTCATGCATTTTAAAAGCTTCATAAATACACTTTGGCAACTACTATATTTATTTTACAGTTTGAGAGTCAGCTTGGCTGACTTTTAGCTTTTTACTCAAATTCTCTTTAGCTAATGTTTCGCTGTTCCAGCGCATCTCTTGCGTCGGCTATGCCCGTTTAGCAAAGTTCTTACACGCTTTTCTTCCACTCTGTCTCGGCCTATTTGCGCTTTGTAGTTGCCATGCGTCACGTTCAGCGCGTTTGGCTGCTTTGGAGCCTGGTCCCATTTCTCATTAACTTGGCTTAGCCAGCTGCTTGGACTTGGTCAGTTGCGCCTATCCAGCCCTCTCTCTTCCTGTCTCTCTCTCGCTCGTTTCTTTGTCAGCTTGTGGCATGTTGACAGGCCTGTAGCGACTTCTGCTGCAGTTCCAGCTTCTTCTTATTTACTCGACAGCAGCCCAAGTTCTAGTTGAAGTGAAGTTCAGTTGTGCTTAAGCTTTGAGCTGTCAGCGGCTCATAAATATGCGCAGAGCAAATGACACTTGTCATATGTCGCGCTCTCACTCTCTCTCTCTTACACTCTGTGCTAGGTAGAGAGAGAGAGAGAGATAGAGAGAGGGGGAGAGTGCGGGTTGCAGAGCTTTGCTCTTTGGCTTGCAGCTCACGCGGCGTATGCGCAATGAGCCGCATGGCAATTAAAGCTTAATTGACAGCACGTCCAAAGTGTGCCGCCAACGCACACATATAGACACACACGCACACACACACACACACACACACACACACACACGAACACACACACGAACACACACACATGCACACACCCTCTCTCTACTGCAGCCCGTGCTGTCGCTTTTGATTGGGGATTTTTATTTTGGCGGCCTTTTCAATGCGCTTCAATTTAATTCAATTCGCAATAAATTGAAATATTTTCCATTGTGTTGTTTATGCGACACAAGCGACACAATTTTGCTCTTCTCTTTATCTCTGCTATATATATATTTTTTTTTGCAAATGATGCCACGCCCCCAACCCTCGCCCGCATGCAACTTCCTTTTTAATGTGCCCGTTTTAATATATGCCAATTGCTTGAACAGTGCCTGCAAATAAGCAGCGTACGCAATTAGTGCGCCATATGGAAAATTGAATTTCATGACGGCAGGAAGAGGAAGAGATTGAAGATGATAATGAAGAAGAAGAAGAAATGGCTTGATTCATATAATCTGTAGATATATAATGTTTTATATGTATATTTTGCAATCGCTTTTATGCTGCGTTCATCTCTGAGTTGTATCTATAGCTCTTGGTAGGTAAAAGTATCTTATATATACATTCTTCACACTCTTTAACTGTCTTAAGTCTAACATTTCTTGTAGATAGATTTCAAATACGCTCAAAGTATCTTAAGGTAAGAGTATCTGATAGATACATTCTTTATACTCTTGAAGTATCGTAAGGTAAAAGTATCTGACAGATACATTCTCTTCACTGTTGACGATTCTTAAAGTAAAAGTATCTTATAGATACATTCTCAATACTCTCAAAGTACCTTAATGCCAAACTATTTTACATACTCTTAAAGTATCACATGGCAAAAGCTTTCTTTATACTCTTAAAGTATCTTATAGCAAACGTATCTTATAGATACATTCAATATACTCTTAAAGTAACATAAGGCACAAGCAGCTTAAGCCCATATACCATACGCTCAATCTCTTTCTACAATATATTATCTATATATTTCTATATTCAAATGCCTCTTTCATATACACATTTGCCACAGTTGTTCTGTCCAAGTATCTTTAGGCAAATGTATCTTATAGATACATGCTATAAACTTACTCTCTCTCATCTCTCTCATCAATTTCTAATAAACTAACATATTCAAATACATCTGTCAGGCTTTGCAACAGTTGTTTGTCTGCCTAATTGATGCTAAGTCTGTTGCCAAAGTAAAGTATCTTTGTATCTTGAAGATACACACTCTATAGCTGCATCTCTGTCTGCCTTCTGCCATCAGCCATCGCTTGAGCCACCAATCAAATACACATTCAGCTAATTGATTCATTTTCTGGACTCTTTTTGGCCGAACGCCTCATTAACCAGCAAGAAGACAAGCAGAAGAAAATAACTTTTAACACGCCCCCTGCGTATTGCTGCTGCCTCAAGGGGGGATGGGGGTGGCGGCAACAGCTGTAGGCAGGTGTGAGGGCTGTGGGGCAAACAGACCTATAATTAAAATGTGAACCTTTTGTGGTTTTGCTCAGCTGGCCAACATCTATAAAGCCGAGCTGAGATTACGCAAATTGGGCCACGCCCTCAATTTGTTTGCTTTGCGGTTGCGTCGATCAGCTCCAAATTTCCAATCAAAAGGGGAAAAAACGAGTATTACATCAATTTTGTGTTATTTTTTTGTTGTGAATTAAGAAATTAATTATGTCTTCGGGTTTTTATTTTTTGTATCTCTTTATCAAGATTTAGATCTTAAGTTTCCAAGTTTGTTTATTTGTTTGAAATGTTTTTTATTGTTCCTATTCCCATGATATAGAAAGTAGTTTTAATGCGATTTTGCAGCTAGGTTAGGAGATGTAAAAGAAGAAGAGAGAAGGTAAAAACTAATGAAGACCATAAAAAGACTACTCTAATCTGATGAAGGATATATAGAAAGCTAGACATCTTCTAAAGTTTGAGTTCATTTTGAAACTCTATAAGACATAGAGAACTAATTTTTTCAAATTTATCGATAAGTCAGTTAGATAAATATATATTTTTATTGTTTGAGCATAGTTATAAATATATATAAAATTTCATCACATTTTTATAAATTTTATCGTCAAGTAAAATTAACGTTAAATATCAATATCAATTCATCTATAAATTTATTTTGTATTTCAATTTGATCATTCATACCGATAAGTATCGACTTTTACACAGAAACTGTTGTGTAGGCATTTGTTGAAATTCTTTTTCAATTATTGATAACTCCCTACCATAAATATCCTACAATCCCAAGACTAAATATACCCCCAGACTTAATTTCCCCCCAATCTATAGGTTTTCGGCTAACAGCAGCTATCTATTGTGATCAAATTTGGAATTTCATTCAAGTTGATCAATTTTTAAATAAGCCTTGACCAATTTTCTTTTCTATTAAATCAAATATTTGCATACATAGTTCCATAGGTCCATAATTTCGTTTTGATTAGCTTTCAATTCATAAATTCTTCAATTGGATTTAGTGAACTTTCACTTTGTCGGCGACTGCAACTTGGTCAAAATGCATTTTTGTGGGGGAAAGCATGTCCAGTTGGCTATCGCATGGCACACGCCCCCCACAAAATCATGGTTAATAATCATATTATTTGGCCAAAATGCAGACAAAGCCAAAGACAAAGATAGAGGCGAATTCAAGCCACTTGGCAAACGGCTCGAGGTAAAATGGACCGCACCCCACGTGCTGTTCAAGTGGAACTGCTGCCAGGGGCGCAGTGAGGGGGTATGGGGGGCTGCAGCAGGGTGTGGAGAGCCGCAACAATGGAGTTCCACAAATAGCAACAAAAAAATAGTCAAAATGCTGCAATGCAACGGCCCAAAATGTTGGCTTTTTTTTTGGCCTAGCCGCCGCCTTTTGCCTGCAGCTGCAGCTGGAGTTGGAGCTGGAGCTGGAGCCATTGAAAATGCATTGTTGTTGTTGTTGCAGCTGCTTGTTGCCGTTGTTGGTCTATGCCGGCGACAGTCAGTTAACTGTTTGACTGCTCTTTGCCAGCTGTGTGTGTGCTAGCCTGTGCTCTCCTCTTTGGGCGCCGAAAACATAACGAATTGTTGTGGCAATCGCTTCGTTCCAATTGAATGCATGCCGCGCCGCAGCCTGGCCGCAAACTTGCTACGTGCAACGTGCAAAAAACACCCAAATCCGAATCAGAATTCAAATCCACAAAACGAACATGCAACAACAGCAACAACCACTACAACAACAACAACTATAGCAGCAATAGCAGCGGCAACTCGGCTCCAGCTGCAGCTTTCATGATAAATTTGTTTTGCATTTAATGCTGACCCAAGCGAAATATGTTGGCAAATTTATGGACTCTCCGGACTCGCCACCTCTCTTTCGCACTCTATCTCTCTCTCTATCTCTCTCTCTCGCTCTGTCTATGCAATGCCAGCGATATGCACTTGAGATATTCAAACGCGTCTATACCCTGTAATGCTGCGCATGTCTTAAGCTGTATGTGAGTCGAGTATGCCTATGCAACTAGCAGGCATTGAACGTTGTCTTATTCAGTCAGTCGTTGTCAGTCTAACATTCATGTACCCTGTAAGTATACAAGGGTTTAAGCTGTTTACGTGACTAACCTATATACATATCTTTATATATATATGTACATAAAACAAACAACAAGCTACATTTTTGCTTGGTATATGTATATAGTTAGTTTTACACACATAGATACCCTGTAAAGCAACAAATGTTTATTGTGTACGTGATTATACTATGCACAGACATGTTAGAAAGTTTCTATTTATAAACAAAATTTACAAAATTTTAAAATTTTAAACAGTTTAACATGCCTAAGTTACAGGGTAACTATAGCTCGTCGACTGTATAACCTTCAGTCAAGCTCTGTTTGACCAGCAATTTTATATTCTTTGACTTGTCTCAGATATTTAGTAACTCAATCAATTGTTACTAGGTACTTAGCTTAGAGAGTAACTTTAAGTCAGGTTTTGTCTGTAACATTAACAGTATAACACTTAAGTATAACACTTGGTACAATTCATACCTAAGTGTTATACAGTCTTTTCCAAATCTTTAATCTTCAAGCTTCAATCGTCAATCTTCATATTGTGATTCGGAAATCTTAGATTTTTTATAGACGTCATCTGCCTTATATTACTAGCTAGTATATCATTATTACAGGATAACTGCTAGTTCATCAGCTGCTAGACTCATAGCCCTTTGACAATTATGAAGCTCCACTGCCTAGCTAATTACCTAGAATTTCTATGACACCTCCCTTTCGACTGCTGCTCATTTCGATTAAAATTTACGAGTGGGCGTGGCGTGCGGCCAAGGCGTTGCCACGCCCACGCACGGCCAGTTAGAAGCAGCGGCAATTAACTGGGCCAATAGACAGACATAGAAAAAAAGCAGAAAATAAAAATCATCCCGAGTCTGGCTAAAGTCTATGCTTAAATTTATGTGGCAGTTGCATCAGAGCGCTCAACTTGCCACATAAATTTGCAACATGTTGTAATGTTGTTTGTCAACAGTTTGAACAGTCACATAAATTAAATGCGAGTCAAGTGCGAGTGCAACTGCAGCAGCAGCAGCAGCAACAGCAACATCCACAGCAGCAGCAGCAACAACAACAGCTGCAACAGCAATATCTAGCTACAACATGGTGTTAACATTTTTTGCCCCGCAGCAGCAGCAGCCGAAAAATGAAAAGTGCCAAAAGAGTGAGAGAAAGAGAGAGAAAGAGAGAGAAACAGAGAGAGAGAGAGAGAGAGAGTGCGCGCACTCAAATAAAATCTCGTGAAAATCCATGAAAATTCAACAGACGACGACGACGACGACGACGACGAAAAGTTTTCAGCAGTTGCTGTTGCTGGTGTGTTATAAAGAACTCGAGTCGAGTAGACTGCGACAACAACAACAATAGCAACAACAACAACTACTTCGACAACAACTTGAACGTTGGCAACGTTGACTTTCTAACTCTTAAACACAGTCGAGTTTTGGCCAAAATGCTTGTGCAGCGGGCGTATTGTTGTTGCCGCATGTTGCTGTCGTGGCACTAACAGCAACAACAATAACAACAACAACATGTTGCTGTTGTGTGCTTCGTGTTGTTGTCAATGGTTTAAAACGATTTTCGCCTGATTTGACACAGGCGAAGAAATAGTTATTAAAGGCAAAACCAATTGAGTTGTAGACGGCGACAAGGCAGCGGTGAGGGAGAAGCACAGAAAGAAGTTGAGCGACAGCATAGGGAAAAAAGCTAAGGCAGCAGTAGCAGCAGAGCTTGTGGGAGAGGCAGTGAAAGAAGCTAAGGCAGCAGCAGACAGCAGAGACAGCAGCAAGCAAAGGGAGAAGCAACAAGAGAAGCTCAGGCAGACTTTCAAATAGCCGCAGGAACTTTTTTTCGTCTGTCATTTGGGCAATTAGGTTTTTGGATATGACAGTTAGGCAGAGAATACTTAAAGAGAGAGAGGGGGAGACAGAGACAGAGAGGGAGAGGGAGAGACATTCCCACTGTCTGCATTGGCATCGAAAAGTACTTAGGGAACAGAATTTAAAGTTTCTTGCTGGACTCGTGTGAAGTAAACAAGCCTCAAATAGAAACCCCTAGCAGAGCAGCGAAGCATAAAGCGAACAAAACCAACAAGAAGCAAGTAGAACAATTACCAGAACTACCTTAACTTATCCCTTACAAGAAGGAAAACCCAACTAGAACAATATTTCTTAAACTTTGTTTTTGTTCTTTTTGCTTGAGTTATTTCTTTGGTCAGTTTCTGCCCAGTTTCTTCTGCTGTTCAGTTTCTCTCTTCCAATTGCTTTTGCTCCGATTTCAGCGAGCGTGTGGGAAATTTTCTTATCTGATTGTCGCTTCTTCACTTCTTGTAAGAGGAATGCGGGGCTTACACCAGACGCTCGCATAATTATATGTAGATTAGTCTTGACACCAAAATAATATGTATATAGCTATATATATATGACTAAATGTAAGGTTGGAAAAAGTAGGTCTATGTTCCCATGACTTGAATTGTGATTAACTTACAATATATGCAAATCATATGCCATTAATAATGGTATAGAGGTTAGCGTGGTGCTGCTCATGAAATTGACAATGCATTGTTAAGAATGTGGTTGAAATTAGAGGGTATACTTGACTCCCAATTTAAATCTGATTTAATATAGATTTATAGCTGTTCATAGGTATAGATAAAGCTGTTACAGTTTTACAAAGTCTTAAGGCTAGATTGGTAAAGATTGGCTAGATTGGAGCTGCCTTCTGTTTACAGATGGTCTATATGTTTAGAGAGGATTAGATATCAGATATAGCAGATATATGAAGAATCGTCTTAAAAGTTATTCTATAAGTATACTTAATTCTATATCATATAATTGTTAGAGAATGAATCAAGTAAATGGGTGGTAAATAAGTAAGTACTCTTAGCACTACATCATAGATAAATCTAAGGCTATTTCCGACCTAAGTCTTTGAAGCATTGAGCTACTAAATCTTGGAATATCTAGAATAAAAAGTGTTTCTTAGAAGAACTGCATTTACCTTTCGCTCTCTCGCTCTTTCTCGCTCTCTTTGTCTTTTCTCTCCCTCTCTCTGTTTCGCCCTATCTCTCTCTCTAAGTCTAACATAAACTTCACAAGCAGCAGAGTATCTCAGTAGACACCTCCCATCTTGTCTTCTCTGCTAGAGCATCTTTATCTTAAATCTTCAAAAAATTCCCACATAGATAATCAATCTCAAGCAAACTGAACTTGAGCTTCCATTTACAACATTTGATGACATCATTTCCCATATTCAAACAATATTCTAATAAATTTCTTTATGTTCTTTGCAGACCTGGTTCTTCACAGACACCGACGATCATTACTATCAGGAGAAGACAAGTGAGTATTTCATATAAATTTATATATGCGAAAAGGAAATGAAAAGATATGAAATTATTTTTTATTTTTGTATTTTTTGCATTGTCCGGCAAAATGAACAAATTTCGATTACCATTTCGCTTCGATTTTCAATTTCAAGAACGAAAACAACAACAAATTCGGAATTGTTTTCGCCTTAATGCATATTTATCAGCGTGGAGTTACCTGTCGACCTCTTACCCTTTCTTCTTCTTTTTTTTTTGTGTTTTTTTGGGTACGTTTTGACCGACCCCGTTCTTGGCCTCAATTTGAGTTTCACATCAGCGACGCGGCTACGCCCCATCGAACGCCTAATCTTGGCCACTGTCTGCCCCGAACGAAAACCGATTAAAGTTTAGGCTGTCCGTGTGTGTGTGTGTGTGGAGTGTGTGTCGAGTATGTGTGTGTGTGTGTATCGAGTGTGCTTACCTGCTCACCCGCATTTTAATTGAATTGCAGCCTTTTCGTGCTTCGATTTTTGCGTGCAGCTGCATAAAGTTTTCAGAGTTTTAATTAAAAAAAAAAAAACCAAGTTCAAATTTCAATTTAAAAAAAAAAGACAGGAGAAGAAGCAGAAGATTGTATTTTATTTTTGCATACTCCTAGTCTTGCTCTCTCTCTCTCTCTCACTCTCTGTTCTGCTCGTGCAGATCTCATGTTTCACAGCCTCTTGAAGCTGGATCCTTTGCCTGGCTGCTGGCATTTTGATTAGAGCCAAAAAGGATTTTCAACTAAACACGCAGCGAAGAAGAAGAACAGAGTCTGCATTTTTGAGTTATGTGTTGTTCAGTTACTGGGCTCTGCCCCTGCCACTGCCTCTGCTTCTTCTCTATCTTCAAGTTGTCTGGCGCACAAAAGGATATATAGCTTGTCTGTCCTTTTGTCCAGTTTGTTGTGTGTGCTTTAAATATTTCAACAATTTTCATCCAATTAAGGCGCACAACTTTTTGCGCTCGCCTTTTTGCTTTTGCTTTTTATTTGCAAAGTTCTGTCGCCGCCCTCCCCCTCCACCTCTCTGGCCCGGCCTGTGGCCTTATCGGCGGCGTCTGTCAAACGAGCAACAAAACGCATCCGCTGGATATGAGCGGCATTCCCCACTAACAAGCTACTGTTTGTTGTTTTTTTCACTCTTCTGCTTCTCTGATATGAGCTTTGGCTCTTTTTGGTTAATTAACATAGATGTGGCTTCTGGTCTCTCTCTCTCTCTCTCTCTCTCTTTCTCTTCGGCACATCCCCTGTGTATTGCTTGTCTTTCGCTTAATTACCAATCTTTAGCAAATTCTTAGCGCACACTCTAATGCCATCTCTTTCTCACTTGCAGAGGGACATTTGATAAATACGAAATGCTCACAGGGCCACTTTCGCAAGGCTCTGTGCTGCAAAATGTCCGCGGAACTGGATATCTTTCTTGAGAGCGGCAAAAAGTAAGTATATAACATTTATACTCGTATATATCTGGATATATAGTTTAAATACATAGTACACATATAGTATACAAATATATAGTATGCATACAGCTGTGTTCATGAAAATAGTAGTGAGAGTGAAAAATATTATTTTGAAAACAATTTGAAAAGAATATTTATTATTTATTCATTTAGATGATATTTTATTACAAGCTTAGAAACATGTGCATTTCAGGGCTTGAAAAAGAAAATTGAGCTAAATTTAGTTGTTCATAAAAATAGTAGTGGCTGTCTAGAGTAGTGTATGAATACATAGAATATATATACCCTGGCCGATCTACCTTTGAATCAGTTTACCTAAATTGATTTCACTTCCTGGATTAAAACTCTTTTTATCCAATTTAAGCTTTTGCCTAGCAATTTGACTTGCAATATTATATCATTAAGCTTCGTTTGACTTGAGTTTAGGTATATTATAGTCAGGTTAGCTTTAACTATATACAAAATACTATATTCTACATTTCACTGCTGTCCATAATTGAACTGCATAACAAACATCTGAATTTTCTATGGCTTAAAGTCAAAGTTTCAATTTCTCCTTCTATTGATTCAGTTGTTTTCTTTAATTAAAATATATATCAAATGTGTATTCCATAGAAACCCCTCTACAGATTCCCAATTATAATAGAAAATATATTTTCTATGCTTTTTCCGTTCCCTTCTTCATACCTCAGCTGCTGCCCACAAGCAAATTAAATTTCAGCAACATTTTGTGCGCCCTTTAGAAGCCACGCCCCCTTGATTGTCATATTTAGTTCGCTTTATGGGCAGAAATAACAGAAACATAAAATAAATATGTTGGCAGCGCGTGCATTGACCAGTGCAATGACTCCCATAGCAGCGACTGTTGCTGCTGTAATTGTAGACTTGAATGCTTTTAATAAGCAACCGCAGCAGCAGCACCAGCAGCAGCCACAGCCACAGCAGCAACAATCTATCCAACAGGCATCCCATCTGTGGCAAAGCAAACACCCAGTTTGGAACTCGGGTTGCAGCTGCGATGCGTTCTAATTTGCGCAATTAAGACGCAGCAGCAACAGCAACAGCAACAGCGCCTGCTGCTGCTGCTCTCCTTCTTGTTGCAGCCACTCAAAACTTGTCCAGCAAAAGCGAAAAAAAAAAACAAGAATCAAGCTGCAAAGACACTTCAACTAGCGCCCAAAGGAGATGCCTAGAAATTCTTCAGCTTGTTTGTAATTGCGCTGGCAGCAACAGCAGCAACAACAACAACAAATTGTTGTATTGCAAGCTGAAAATCTAGAACAACTCGGACATGCCTCAACTTAATATGAAGAGCGGCTGAGTAGGATGTTGCTGTTGTGGTTGCAGTTGTTGCTGTTGTTGTTCCTTTGCCCGCTTAAAAGACTTGCGACTGCTCCGTTTTGGCTTAGAACTTGAAACTGTCATTATAAAAGCACTGAGCATGCAATCAATGCAGCAGCATGCAGCAACAGCAACAACAACTACAACTACAAACTGCAACAACAACAGCAGCAACAGTTGCTCGCTACAAATTGTTGCTGGCAACTTCTTGCAGCAGGTTCATAAAAAATAAAACAAAATAAATGGCAAGCAGGCTAAATGTGCAGTTATGATCAAGATGAGGCAGCAGTGGCGGCAGCAGCAACTGTTGCTGTTGTTGTTGTTGTTGCAGCAGCAGGAGTTGCTGCTGCTGGAAATGGTATCAGGTGGCGCAGCCAGTTTCCTGTGCCGCTTGATTGGCAACGCTTAAATTTTTTGCTGCTGTTGTTGTTGGAATAAGTGCAGCAGCATCGAGTCCAGCAACATCAACACCCAGCAACAACAATCGCTGGCAAAATATGGAAAGAGGTTAATTAACGTGCACTGAAACGGGCAATTATGGCGCTCAGTTGGCTGCTGCTGCTGTTGTTGCGCTTTTATGACCCATAGCTACGCACAGCAGCAATATATTGCTGTGGCTGTTGTTGTTGCTGTTGCTGGCTGCAGAAATTGACTCGCCGCAGCGGGACGTCCATTCTATTAAATGCAAATCAAGCCAACTGAGCCCCAAATGTGCCTGTTTCGCTTTCAACTCTGTCTTTTAATTACATTCAATGCAATGGTTACCGCAGTGCAGCAGCAGCAGCAGCAACAACTTGTTGCCGGCAACTCAAGTGAAGCGACGCCTTTTGCTTGCTGCTGACGGGCTAATTGCAGTATGTCTATTATAAACCCGAACAATTAGTGCAATTTAATTAAAAATTACAACAGCAACAACAGCGGCAGCAGCAACAGCAGCAATTGTTACAACAGCAACAACAACTGCAAGTCACTAGCAACAGCAATTGACTGACCGCTCGACCTGGCACGTCAATCAGCCTTCATTTAAGACAAGCCGCCTCTCTCTCTCTCGCTCTCCCTCTCTCTGTGTCTGTCTCTGTCTCTCTGAATCGCAGCTTAATGCATGCAGTCGCAGAGCTTAAGGCAATCATTAATTATGAGCTGTAGGGAAATCGGTTTAAAGGAATTTCTATAGCACACACACAGCAGCAACACACATACACACACACATGCAGCGGCGCAGGCGCCAAGAAGGTGTCGGCGCCGCCTCTGCAGCTGTTGCGACATTCGAGTTTATATAAATTAGATTTCTGTATGCCCCATACCCATTACGAAATTCTAACATGAAGGGTTTAATGGATCCATTCATAAGCTGTGTAACAGACAGCATGTAAAAAGTTGGAATAGAAGAGGAGATAAAGGTAGAAGTAGAAGTTGAAGATGTAGAAGTAGAAGAAGTAGAAGAAGTAGAAGTAGAAGTCAAGTAGAAATAGAAATTGAAACAGTAAAATTAAAAGTAAAAAGTAGAAGAAGATAAGATAAGAGAATAAGAAGAATTGAAGTAGAAACAAACTGAAGTAGATAAAGAGCAAATGTAGAAGATTACAAAATAGAATAGAGGAAGTCACAGCTGATCTGCTCATGAACAGCTCTACTCTTTGTAACTGTGTGCAGGGCATCTGCTAGCCAGTTACTCCCCATAATCGTACCCTTTGTTTTTTTTATATAAAGCGCCAATCAAATGCACGCTTTAAATTGTTTGCTTGTTGTTGTTGCTGTTCTCGTTTTTTTTTTCTCCTGCTTTCAACTTTTTATTTTTCAATTTATTTGTTTCAAGTTCTAATTTATCTCATGCTGTGTGTGTGCGTTGGGTGTGTGTGTCTGTGTGTGTGTTTGGGTGTGTTTGGTCGTGCCGTATGGCGGCCACACCTAATAAACAAATGTCGCGCTTCGACTAGCCAATATTGTGCGAATGTATCTTGTACCTCTGATTTGCGAAACGGGGCGCATGCCCTTGCCATGACGCATTAAGATAGTGCCATGTATCTGTATCTGTGCCTCTGCATTTGTATCTTTACTTCTGCACTTATATCTTCAGCTTTAGCTGCGCATTTGTAGCTGTTTCTGTAGGTATACAATTGTATCTGTATCTGTGTAGTTGTATCTGTGGCTGGGATTTTGTATCTTTACATGTATCTGTGAGATTTGTTTGTGTATCTGTATCAGTTTCTGTATCTGTAGCGACTTACTCTGTATCTGTATCTGTGTGTGTGTATCTGTGCCTATGCAATTGTATCTGTATTGGTGTATTTGTATCTAAATTTCTATATATGTATTTGTATCTGCATGTATGTGCCTTTGTATCTGAGAATTTCTATCTACTTCAATGAATATGAATCTTTGAATGTATCTTCATAAGAATTGTATCTGTATCTTTGTACTATCTTCTGTATTTGCATCTTTATCTACCCATTTATATCACTCTATCACCAGTAATGCATTCGTATCTGTATCTATATATATGCATTTGTTTCTATGTGTCTGTATCTGTATGTGTAATTGTATCTCTGCATTTGTATCTGTACCTGTCTGTAACTGTCTGTATCTATGAATTTATATCTGTATCTGTAACTTTATCTATACACATATACCTATATCTGTATTTATAGCAATACATTTGTATCTGAATGTGTATACAAGTATCTACATCTCTGTATCTCTATCTTTTCATTTATATCTTTTCTCCTGTATATGGATCTTTTTACATCTGTCTGTTTCTTTATATCTGTATCTTTTCCTTTATATCTGTATATCTGTGTTTGCAGCTATGTATCCTCTATTCATTCACTTAAATCTTTATCTTGATCGGGCTTTTGATTGTTTCTCCGCATTTGTAGATGTATCTATAGACTTGTATCGGTATCTGTATATTTAAACAATTATATTTGTATCTAAAGCAATACATTTGTATCTGTATCTGCTTACACATGTATGTTCCTAGTATCTGCATCTTTTTCTTTATATATTTATTTGTATCTGTTTCTGTTGCCTCAGCATTGTTGCAGCACGTTTCGTAAACAACATTTATTGGCATTATAACGGCATTTTTGGTCCGATATTATTTTGTTAATATTTCTTTTTGCTTCGTTCGGCCTGTTCCTCCTGTAATTACGACACGTATTATGCGTAATATTCACGGCATCAACTGCTAAAATGGGGCTCAATGGAAAGTAAAAAAAAACAGGATTCACAGCATCAACTGTTGCTGTTGTAGCTGTTGCTCTTAATGTCGTTATATATATATTTTCAAGATGAGTTTTTTTGCCTGCAATTATTTTGGGTGGGTGTTGTTGTTGTTGTTGCTGGCGCTGAGAAAGTGCGTGGGAATTTGTTGCACGTCGCTTGCATTGTGGCACATCAATGTTATTTCCCAGGCGTCGACTGCTTCCCCCTTTATTTTTCTTGCTCTCTACTCGCTGTCGCAACCCGCAGCTAATCCCACATCGAAATCATAGTCCAGGGCGGGTTTTGTTTAAACAGAAATAGTTGCGGCAACAGCCGCATTATTATGCACACACAACACCAATCCATCTAAGGCTTAGCTGCAGCGAGAGCTGCGACAATTTTAATTGCTGTTGTTGTTGCTGCTGCTGCTGCAGTTGTTGCACTCTATGCGTTTTCTTTGCGGCCTGGAAAAACCTCATAAGCATTTGTCGCATATGTGAAAAACCAGATGTTGCTTGTGAGAAAATTTTTAACCGCGACAACAGCAACAGTTGGGGTGGGGGTAAAGAGAATGCAGCCCAACGCATCAATTTCATTTATTTGCCACTTGTGGCAGCAACAGCAACAGCAACAGCAACAACAACCACCACACAATTATTCAATTGAAGCAATCAAAAGAGGGGCGCAGCTAGTCAAGAGGGGAGCGGGTCGAAATTTACTTGACATTGTCGCAATCTGAAGTCGAAAATGATGTCTACTTTTTCCTGTGCATAGCGGAAATGCACAATTGGAGCTGGTTGCATATGCAGATGAAGTTGCTGCTGCAGCAGCATTAGCAACTGTTGCATCCGGCGGAAAGCAAAAAAAAAAAATGTTGCTGCTACTGCGACTGTTATTGCTGCTGTTGTTGTTGCATGGCAAATCGCTTGCTCTACATTTCAATTACGCGTCGCCCACACGACAATTGGCGTCAATTTGCCAGGCTTGTAGCTACAAGATACAATTTTGTATCTTTTGCTGCTGTTGTTGTTGTTGTTGTTATTATTGCTGACGCCAGCGATATCGTCGCCAGCTGCTGTTGCTGCTGCTGGTGACAAATGCGTTTCAATTGTCACCGCTGTCTTTTCAATTGTTCAGTGAGCGTGTCAAAGCCGCATTGCGAGCGAAACTCTGAAATCTGTGAGTCACGCTTGCAACGGCAGCAACTGCAAGCCAACGGCAACTGTTGCTGTTGTTAATGAGCTGCGCTGTTTGATTTAAGTGCCCCGGCTTAATGTAAATATCTTGTTTTGGAGACCCGTGACAGGGCACACCGCAGCATTGATTTGTATCAATGCGCAAATATATGTATATATATGTGTATTGTATCTGTAAGATACATTCTCTGACGCTCTGACAGCTGACTTATTGCTAATTGCAAAGCCAGACAACAACAACAACAACATCAGCAACAGCAACAAGAAATGAAAACAAACGAAACGAAATCAGTTCGTCATCCTGGTTTCTTTTCTGTTTGGCGATCGCTTATCTGGCACGATCCGCCTTTGCTCGGCTGCCTGTCAAAATACTTTTAACGCTGACTGTTGTTGTTGCTGTTGTTGTTGGCACACCAACAGTCGAGTCGGATTTCGAGTGCGACTGCGACTGCGACTCACTCTTAATGCGAAATCTATTAAGACTGCCTGCATTGGCGGCTCGCGAAGTGCCCCGTCAATCATTTTTTATTATGGCTCCAGACATAAACTCATTTCAACTGCAGTCGACCAAAAGACGATGGCGACTACGCCCCGGCAACAGCTGCTGCTGCTGCTGCTGCTGCCCACATCAGCAATATCAACAGCAGCAGCAGCAGGAACTCAAGTAATTGGAAAACTGCCATGAAAAATAAACTAACTTCAAATAAAAGTTTTTGCACTCGTTTTGCGTTTACACAGACACAGGCTGCTGCTGCTGCTGCTGCTGCAATGCGATGCCAGATAAACACAGACCCAAATATCCAAACAAACAAACGCTGCGGCAGCATTTTAAGCCACCAACGTTGTTGGCCAGCTGCAGCGATCGCTGCTCCCCATTCTTCTCTTCCCCCTCTCTCCAACCCTCTCTGACACCGATCGAACCAACTCGAAATGAAAACATTTTCATTTTCATAAAATGCCAAATAGCAGCCACAAAAAGCGTAGACAAACGCGTTAATTAAATAAAGGCAAACACATAAAATGCCAGCTAGATTTCAATTTGGTAAAATCAACAGGGAGAAAGAGAATAAAAGCAAGGAAGACAGGCAAGAGCAGAGTAGTGAGAGTGCCAGCAAAGGCAGGCAGGCAGGCACAGAGTAGCCTACTACAGCTTACACTCAAAAAAAGGAACAAAAAACAAAGTTAAAACATAGTTTAAATAGAAGTTGGTATTAATTTAGCTTAAACATTTAAGTTCATGTTTTGTTTATGTCTTATATTAGAGTTTTTTTTGAGAGTTCAAAAGTTCTCAATAAAAACTTCATAATAAAATCATTTATCTCTCAACTGTTTGCTATTTTTAAATGCTCAAAGAAAAGTTCAATCAAAAATTGTTGTTGCTCAATTAGAAGTCCATGTGAGTTAGTTTTTTTAACTTGCACTCTAATATCGAGATTTTTCATTAACTAGACTGTTATCTATTATTTTCAAATGCTTAAAGACAAGGATTAAACTAAACATTCTTGCTTGATTTATAAAAACTCCATGAAAAATTAAAAAAATCATTTCCCTGCACAATTGAACACTCAGAATTATATCTTTCATGCAACATTTAGACTTCATTTCAACCGCCAACCTTGTCTAAATCTCTTTCTGCTTGAAATTTGGCAGCTTAAATCGACTTAGTTCCGTATTAGTTACAACTCATTTCTCCAAGTGTATGCGCATTTGTGGCACGCATAATTAAGCGAAATTAAAAGCGCATATTTATGCGACACGAACCGACTAACCAAGCCAAAGCGACAAACAGGAAAACAACAACAAAAACTTGGCTGCCGTTTCGCACAGGTATCGCATGTGGCAGCCACAACAGCAGCAACAACAATAACAATTTATGAGTGCCACGATTAGCTGAGCTGCCGCAGCGCTTAGAAAAGTGAAGACACAAAACTCTGCGCGCCCTCGCTGTCAACTGTCTGCCCCAGCTCCAGCCCCTGTCTCAACTCCTGCCCCTGCCTAAGTTCCCCTTGCGGCTTATGTAATAAAAAATTATATTAAATTACCCAACAGACGCCAACAAACGCTTCGATTTTATTGAATAGTTATGAACTGCTCAACATTAGAGAGAGAGAGAGTGAGAGAGGTAGAGACAAAGAGTGAGTGCTAGCTAGAAGTTGGCGCTGCTTAGCCACAGGCGTTGCCTAAAGATATTGCTGCAGATTTTATAGATACTTTTAGGCGGATTAACGTTGACTGCCTGAAAAGGCAGAAAAACCGAAGACAGTTAGAAGATGTGCGACAAAAGCACAGGAGACATAAGCTGAAGTCAACAGCTCTTAAATTATACTTGCGATATAGCTGAGGTATTTAGAAGTAGTTATAAGACATAGTACTTAAAGTAATTTAAAGAGATGTTTTAGTTAAGCTTGGAAAATTGCTAAGATAAATACTTGGCTGACTCTTCAGGATTCATCAAAATATAGTTGTGAATCTCTTGATATACAGATAGTTGAAGGAAGACTTAAGCATAACAGTTGAATTGGAATGAACTTAAGCTATGCCTTCAACTATCTTCATATTCTTTCAAGAAATACTTGAAAAGAGTAAATAAATCAAGACATATTTTTAGATCTATTTGATGTCATTTCAGTTTCTTAGAGAAGTTGCCTAGTTTTCGAAGCTTGTTCAACGAACTATACCTAGAGCAAATCTAGGGTCTTTTCATTGATACTATGTTTATAATTCAGTTATGAAAAGTGCAATAAATTTCTACCAAATTCTGATTGAAATTCAACTAAGAAATCTATTGTAGTATTACCTAGTCTTAACTACCTAGTTTCTATTATTTACTATTCATTCTACAGCAACAACAGCAACATAACATGTCTTAAGTCACTTCAACACATCACCCAGCTTAGTTCCTGCTTTAACGCTCAATTCATAGGGTATTTCTAGGCTTCACCCATTCATCTCAATAGACTGCCCAATCATCTTATGCAATACCCAACTCAAGTATGCAAACGCATTAAAAACTTTAAAAAACGAGTACTCGTATATGTCACTAGGTTTATTGGCTCAAGCTTCCGCATAGTCCGCATAATCTATATCCATATCCATATCACATCAGCTATTTTATAGCTGCAGTTAACTGCTTTTCTCAGTTTATAATTAACTCTAGTTAATTTATTTGGAATCACTTAAGTAGATAAGCAACAACAGCCGTTATAAAAGTTGAGTTATTAAAGGAAATTTGAATGCTCCTAACCGATTTCTCCATTAGGCTGGCAAACTTTATGACCAAGCTAAGTTACCTCGCTTCTCTTCTCTTCTATCTCTCTCTGTCTCAGTCTCTGTGTGTGTTTCTGTGTGGTAGAGAGAACCCGTTCGATAGCCTCGGCTGCATTTTAATGGCATCATTAGCTGAACTGCGCGGGCTACCGGATATGGTTGATCGTTTGTCACTCCAGCTAATCCCCCTTTCGCGGCGAATGCAGCTGCAGCACCCAGAGTTGAGTGAGTCCGAAAGAACTGGACTACCGGTAATTACCATTTAAATTAGTGCACTTTTTTACGCAACTGCAGAGAGTACGAGAGACTATGACTATTTGAAGTAGAGGAGGAAGAAGAAAACTGGTTGCCCGCTTTACTAAACGATAACGATTTTGGATCTTGGAACTTGAAACAGTTAAAAATGGGGTTAGACAGAAAAGTTGGAATTGCGTACGCCATAGATGGTATCATTGGCCTCGGGCAATTTGCATACTTTCCCTGAACTGGGACGATTCAGTCGCTGGGAAATCACATTTAAATCCAAGTTCTGGACACGCACCATCAACGTGGGCTCCCTCTCATGGGTGCGAGTGACAAAGCTCTTTTGGCAGGTCATCGGCAGCGTGGGGCATTTGCCATGGTGTGTGGCATCCGGCAAAGGTCCAATGTTAAATGGACCGACATCGACGCCAATGTGCTTATTGCCGCAGGAGATGCACGTAATGCCCGTATTGATAAATCCAGCAGCACGCGGACACGTATCCTTGTCCTCAATCTTGCTCAAACGCTGATCGATATTGTCGAAACGATCGCGTATGTATTTCTTGAGTGCCGGCATATGGACTTTATCCAATTTACTATCGAGCATATCCTGCAGCTCCTCCATGGTGCCAATGAAGGTTAGATTATACTCCTTGACCAGTCCACGCAAGCTCTCAATCTCGATGACGCACTGCTTGACCAGCTCGAGCCGATCGAACAGTTTCTGCGTCTTGTTCAGGAATGCCGTCAGTGATACATAGAACTGATTTAGATCCGCCTGCAATTTCTCGATCATTTCGAGTATGGGCGCGGCAATGCGTCGCAGCAGCTTCTTCATGAAGTCCATATTCTGTAGCAGGCTACAGGCAATCTTGTTGTCCTCGTCGCACACGGTGCACAGATCCTCACAGGGCGACGAGTACTGTTCCCATAACTCTTTTCGATACTTCTTCGAGTTCACCTTGTTGACGATGCGTATTTGCTTGAAGTGTGAGTCCAGCTTTGACTCGACTTGTGCCAGACGCTTCTCCATGGCCCCCATCTTATCCAACTCTGTGGAAATGGGCTCAATGCTGGCCAAATCGAATGGAAGCGGCGAGACTTTCGAGCGTTCCAGCAAACGTTCCATGCACTTGCCCTCAAAGCCACCAATCGTCACCAAATCCTGATTGCAGTTCAACTTCTTCATCATCGTATCCAACAGGCTGTGAAGAACAGCGACATTCACATGATTCATCTCTGGCACGCCCAGCGCAATGCGCGCCAATTGCTCCAAAGTCAACTGCATCGCGACTAACGTAACCAACAGCAAATGTGAAAAAGAAAATGAAATATTTGAAAATAGAAATAATCTAGCTAGATAAATATATATGTGTATATATATTAGTAGCTTTCTTTTGAACTTGTGTTGTTAACTAATTTCTCATGTTTCCAGATGGTTCTGTCACTTCGACGATGACAACTATGTCAATGTGCCCCGTTTGGTGAAACTGCTGGACGAGTATAGCCCCACGGTGGACTGGTACCTGGGCAAGCCGAGCATATCATCGCCGCTGGAAATACATCTCGATAACGTAAGTGCAAATCTATGTTCGTTTTCATTACACACTTTGTATACCCTGCATTTGCGGGAATTGCTTGAAAGAAGGCGTTTCGGGTAGTCTAAAAAGTTTCGTTATATAAATGTAGTGTAAGCTTGTTATTAGATTTGTAGAGTTAGAGAGTTGAGTTGAGTTCGTATATCATAAGCAGCTTGTTCGACGATAACTTTGCTTATTCATAAAATCGATAAATATCGATAGACACAGCTGCTTATATACATAAGTAAATATATATTTCTATGTCAAGCTGAGTTGATTGAGTCATCATCTGCATCTTTCTTTGCCATAACTTTGCTTATTCATATAATCGATAAATATCGATATAGATAGCAGATTTTATGTCAACATTTTTAGTTGAAAGTCATGCTTAGTTGATGATCACGTTGTTTTCCTCTGCTGTGGACTTTGTTTTTCATTTATATCCAGTCATATGTTCTGTCTGCCAATTATTTCAACTATTTGCTGATATTTATCGATATATATCGAGCAGAAACTGTTTGTTTTGAGTCATAACTCGTAGAGTTAAGAACCAAAAGCTTTTATTAATTTTTAGACTACAGCTATATATATTTGACATTTATTACAGGATAACTATGAGCCACATATGCTCGATTGCCTCGCTGCTTGTTGCTTTGCTATTATTTTGCATTTTTTTTGCATTCAGCTTCTTTTTTTTTGTTTTTTGCATATTTTCCAATACCAATAATTACATGACGCTGTGTTTATGGCCATGTCCATAGCTCTGGGTATATGGCAGCGGCGATCGCCTTTCTCCGGGCTGCATTATTTATGCGCCTGGCTGTGGCCATTTGTCTATGCCGCCATTTGGCTTCCAGCTGCCAGCGCAGGCTATCATTAATAACCGATATGATCTGGCTCAGACAAGCGCAAGCGCTGGCTGCTCTGACTAGCTGGCTGGCTGCGCTGGCTGGCTACTCTGGCTGACTCTCTCGATCTGTGTTCCCATTTCAATCCATTTGAAATATATGTAGCCAGCTGATCCCGTAATGAATGCTGTTGCATGCAACAAACAGTGTTTCTCTCTGACTTATGCTTATTGTAGGCTGGGCCGCATGCCACAACGAATCGCTGAATCGACGAATCGAGCCTGATCCCTGCCACAAACTAATTGAAAGCCCACAAAAAAAAAAGAAATGAAAACTTAACGCTTCATTAGGTCAGGAGGAGCTGCTGCTGCTGCTGTCAAAAGTCTTCGTATATTCGTTTTAGTTTCGGTTTTGCTTCGGGCTTTGGCTTTTGGCTTTTGGGCTGCGTATTAAGTTTCCTTAACGCACATGTCCCATTTACATGGTCAATTAATCAACTGGGGATTTCTTTATACTCGTTGTTTTTTTTGGGCAGTTTCTTAATTTTGAGAAACAACAATTTGCCAAAAATGTGAGTTGAGGAAATGTGAACGACTGCTCCATACGCTGTAAACATGGTTGAAAGTAGCTAAGGCAGCTCTTGGCGTAGATAGTTAACTTGGTGAATCAAATACTGTAAGACAGTAGCTTGCAAACTGTAGCAACAATGTCTACAACTTGGATGTTCACTCTCTCTCTTTCTCTCTCTCTCCATTCTCTCTACCTAGTCTGATATACCCTCTTTCCAGCTCACGAACAGTGCATGCCAAAAAATGTTATTTTTATTTATGTTTATCCTTTGCTCAGCTCATTTATTTAGTTCTTCCGTTAACTTTTGCCTTCGACTTCTTCTCATCTTGCAGAAGAACACGACGACCAACAAGAAGATCACCTTTTGGTTTGCCACAGGCGGCGCTGGCTTCTGCCTGAGTCGAGCTTTGACTCTGAAGATGCTGCCCATAGCAGGTGGCGGCAAATTTATTAGCATCGGCGACAAGATACGCTTTCCGGACGACGTCACAATGGGTTTCATCATAGGTGAGTGAAGCTGCAATGGCTAAAATGCCAACCTGATCAGGCGTAATATTAACTGTTTCCATCTTTGTTTTCTCTCTCTCTCTCTCTCTTTCTCTCTTGCAGAGCATCTGCTGAAGGTGCCGCTGACTGTTGTCGATAATTTCCATTCGCATTTGGAGCCCATGGAACTTATACGCTCCGATACATTCCAGGATCAGGTGTCCTTTAGCTATGCCCACATGAAGAATCAATGGAATGTGATCAAAGTGGATGGCTTCGATCTGAAGACGGATCCCAAGCGTTTCTATTCGCTGCACTGTCAACTCTTTCCCTACTTCAGCTTCTGCCCGCCCAGATAAAACGTAGATCGATATATCTATATATATATCGGGTGTCTACCCTTGGCTGTTGCAGACGTTACGATCGGTTCTGAACCCAAATGTCGAAAGAAGTTTAGGAGAAAGAAGGAAAAAAAAAACAAAATCTCATCACTGTGATTTAATATTTAAGTAAGCGAATATGAATGATAACAATCGATAACTATCGATAACAGCTAAAATGATAAACATGTGGTTCTTTGTACATATATAAATATATAGAATTCAACTCGAAAGTTGTGCTTCCTAGAGATTCATAAATTAATCAAGAACTTGCCTTCCAAAAAAAAAGCATATAAATATATTATATATTTATAGATAAATAGATTATTCAAGTTTTTAACTATTATCGCTTAAGTTCTGCAATTCCAGCAATTCAACACTTTCCAAGTGCTTCCTTTTTATCGTAGCATTACGTACACTCTTCCATTGAAGCTAATAGCTTAGTTCAATTAATGGTCTAGTCTATGTTTAAGTTGAATTTAGAGTTTAGTTCACAGATATTGACATATCATTCATAATTAACACCAATCAAGTGTTCTCTGAACTCTGTTAACTACAGTCCCGAAAATATGTCTTATCTGTAATGTGCGTGTATATAGATATATCTAAAACGAATGTATTTGTAATCTGTAGTCTAATCTCTAAGAAATGTTTAAACAATTTTTGTTAATTTTTAGTTTGCTTAAATAAAATCAGATCAAATAACATAAAAAAAGAGTCTTATTTAAATGTTAACTTGCTGTTAAGTTACTGTGTTGAAATGTTACATGTATAGTGTTTACAGATGGATATCTCTCTCTCTCTCTTGCTCACTTTGTCTTCCATTAAATAAGTTTTGAAGTACAATTTCTTTAACATTTGAAGAAACTGTTAAGTTTCTTGACTTGACTTGCTCTTTATAACTCTTCTTCTTCTCGTAACCCTGTTAAAGTCAACATAAACAGTTGCTACATATGTTAGGTACAGCTTGCTAATCTTCTTTCATAAACAGCTTTTTGTTACCAAAATCTCAACATATCTAACAGGTCGTCCACTGTTAAGCTCTTCAGCTCGACAGATCTCACTGTTACAGCTCATAAAATGTCTGTCAAAGCAGTTTGCTGTCTGTTAGGCTTAACAGAACGAAACTTATACATAGCCAACATATGTACACTTAACATAGCTAGTCTGTTCTCATTGTTAAAGTTCTAGCATTGATTGCCAGCCTAGACTTTGCTAACAGATCCCACTGTTACAGCTGCTCCACCTATTGCCATAACAGTTATTCCCCTGTTAACTTTAACATTTGACACCTTTCGCTGCGCTTCTCACTGTTCGACTGCTAGCATGTGCTTGTGCCCAGCGAGCTGCATTGAGATTCACAGTTATATTCATTTAACTTTTTGGCTTATCGTGTTTGGCCGTTGCCTACAGCAGTTCCTGTTGTTGCGGCAGCTTATCAGCTGATTGTCACTTAACATTCTGTGTACTTGTTTGGCTGCTGTTGTTGCATTTTGCATTTCGCAGCAAAAAAACAAAAAAAAAGAAAACAAACAAAATTCGTTGTTAATTAACGCTAAAAGCCATGTTAAGGCCCGCTAAAGCGTTAACTTTTAACGATATGGATCAGAGAGTTGCCATGGGGCAGGCCATTGCCAGCCAGCCAGCCAGACAGACAACCAGACAGACAGACCGACAGACATTGACATGTCCACGTCCATGTCCTGTGCAGTCAAAGTCGCACAGGAAGGCAGACAGTGACTGGCGAGGAGAGGGTGCCTGATGCTATGCAGCACTGGGGCACGACGCCGTTGCCGCTGCCGCTGTCGTTGCCGCTGCCGTTGCTGTTGCCAATGACATGTTGTTGAATTTTTATAAAAGACTCACTCGACTATACTTCTTGTGCCTTCATCTCTTGCTCTGATATGTTAAACAGTTCTGGGCAATTATTTTTCTCGTTGTTGCTGTTGTCTTGGCTGTGATTTTTACTTGCTTATATGCAGATAATCAGTTTTTAGTCCATGTCGAGGCGCGCTTTAATCAATGAAGGCTACCTGGTCCTGGACTTAAGCTCGGGCCCAGGCTGGCTTAGCCAGCCAGCCAGCTTGCCCAGCAATTTTTGTGTCTTGTTCGTTTTAATTGCAAGTGAAATCCTTGTCAAGAGTCTTGTCCTGCAGCCCAGCTCTGTATCTCTGTGCTGACTGGCTGGCTGGCTGGCTGTCTGTCTGGCTGTCTCTTTGCCTGTCTGTCTGTCTGTCTGTTCACGTCACAGCATCGATAATGAATTAATTATCATATATTAAAAGTTAGCTCTCTCTCTATCTCTCCTGCTCTGTCTGCCTGTCTGCCCGTCTCTCTTTGTATCTAGATAATCTCTTTGGCCCTGGCACGCCTTTGCATATTTTATGTATATTTTTACAGAATTTAATGAACTACGAACGTCTTTTCGGATTTGACTCTTGAGGTTTCATTGTGTTGGATTTTCCAGGTTATTCATCAAATTTAATAACCACAAATAGACTTTAAAAACCAGTAGCACACACACACGCACGCACGCACACTCTGTGTGGACGCCGCCTACACCAAAAAGTATCTCAAGTTTGACTTTTGAAATTTTGGATTTAATTTGCGGTTGAGCTGCAGCCAGTTGCAAACGCAACTGATTTGAGTTATTTATGTAGAATCATAAATTTAATTGAGTTTGAATGTTGTTTGAAAGGATTTGTATGGCTGTATAAACTGTTAAAGATACAAAAGTATCTGCGCCTGTATAAGCGCCTGTGCAAGATACAAAAGTATCTGCAACTCATTTCGTATGCAGAGCAGGCAGCAAGGCGCAAATTATACGCAAGGCTATGGCTATGGATATAAGCATCTTGTAGATGCACGCTCGGGCAATGCGTGCCCAAAGTATCTGTAAGATACTTATCGCTGGGCCGCCGCCGTTTCGTGCCATCGTTGTCAACCAATTTTGGCGGCCAGCGAAATGCCAGGCCGGCCCAAAATGGCAATCCTGATGGAAGCAGGCAAATAACTTGGCTCGTCAGTCATTCAGTCCGTCAGTCTGTCAGTCAGTCACTCGTTCATGCAGCAAGCCATAAATTAGTACAGCAGCAGCAGAGCAGAGCAAAGAATCAGCAGCATCAACAGCAGCAGCAGCAATTTATGTGGTGCAGCCGAACGATCGACAAGGCGCTGCCACAGCAGGTGCAGCTAAAAGGAGCAGTGCACAGGGGCGGCAGGTGGCAGCAGGTAGCAGGAGCTTTTCGAGAGCGAGAGAGATGGAGAGAGAGAGGGGGGTACTTTAGTTGCTTGTCTATAATTGCAAAATGAACTCGCGGCTGGCTGCGCGTCGGGCTCATAACTTAAAGGTTGCTGCTGCAGTTTATGTGGCAACTGCTGCTAAATTATGTTTATGTGCAGCAGCCCCGCAATCTCTGCTTGTGTGTGTGTGTGTGTGTGTTGCCTCCTAGTGTTACCAATTTAGCTTGAATCTGGATTTTGAATACCCTGTACAACTGGCAAATGCTTAAAAGGTGGGGTATATTCGAGTTATGGCAAATGTTTATTGGGTTAAAAAATATCTATTAAAGATATTAATATATAAAAGAGTTTGCATAGGGAGATGCATTGATTGATGAATTGAGTTCATGCAGATTGACTCTATGATTGACTGCCCAAGTTATTGATTGATGATAATGATTATTGATATATATATATTCGACTGATTGACTGATTGCTTGAATGGCTGCTTGGCGCGCTGGTTAACTGACTGGCTGATTGACTGGCTGATTGACTTGTTGATTGACTTGCTGATTGACTGGCTGATTGACTTACTGATTGACTGACTGGCTGCCATTTGGCTGCATATCGGCTGACGAAACGATTATGATATGATTGACTAACTGATATTTTGACTAGTTGCTTAATGATTGATAATGTTATTAATTGAGTTACTGATTGATAGAATGAATGTCTTACGGACTAAAGAAATATGGCTGAATAGCTGACTGCTAAATTGATTGATTGATTGACGTTTTGACTGAATTGATCAATTGATTGAGTGACTGATTGACTTTTTACTGACTGGCAAATTAAGGAAGTGCTGAGCTGATCGACACCATAATTGATTGAGTTACAGACTTAATGATTGATAAGATGATTGACTAATGATTTACTGTTTAATTACAGCCAAGCCCCTAGCAGCAAAGATAGTGATCTTTATGCCGTACTTACCTTATGAGATGTGACTGGGCAGGCATCAGAGGAGTCCAGATAAAGTTTAAGTGCCTGCAATTGAAAAAAGGCATTAGACAAAACTTCAATATATGACAACATTTGTTCACTTTCTCTATACATTTTCGACACATTTGCAGCTGCCAGCGATAAGCTGTAACTTGCTTTAAATCGGTTGCTGCAACGATTTAACTGCTGCTCTACAACTTGATTAGGACGTGCGGCCGCAACAAATTTACGCTGAAATTTGCGCGACGTGTCCCAAAAAGTAAAATCAAAATAAAAACTAAAGAGAAGACAAAAGCAGCCGCTAAGCGATGCTTATCAGTGGGTACTTGGCTTGGTTGAGAGAGAGAGAGAGCGAGAGAGAGAGAGAGGCGGGGGCAGAGACTGAACTTTGGGGCAGGGGCTGATGGCTGATGGCTGATGGGTCCGTTGATGGTTTGCTTTTATGTTTGTAATTGTTTCTTGAACGTGGCTACGATGACGGCAACTGCGCTGCGACGTTTCATCAACAACAAGACGAAGAGAAAAAAAAAACAAACAAGAGAAAAACATGCGATAAAGATAAAGAATGTGCCAGGTGTGTGTGTGTGTGTGGTGTGTATGACCTGGTAAATGTTTGCGCCTGCGCAACAGCCTACACACTCGCACACACACGCACAACAATCACGGAGGCAAACAAAGGCAAATGACGCGCTTATCAGTTAAAATTAATCAGGCGTTGCCTTTGCTCTGCTTCTTCCTCTCGCTGATGTTGTTGTTGTTGTTTGTGGCACGCACTTGAGCTTCACACACACACTCGCACACTCGCTCACCTTTCAGCGCCAGTTGTGCCGCATTTATTGTTTTCCAACGAATTTGTTTGCGCTTTAGCACAACATTTTACATGATTTTGTTGTTTTTTTTATTTTTTTGTCAGCGCTTGAAGCAACGTTCCATTTCATGTCATTTTCATTGTGTTTTTCATGCATATCTATCTATCCCTATCACCTCGTTTCTGTTGAGCCTCAAGCTCAAGTGTTCGCAGTGCCATTTCATGTTTCACTGGAACAGTTGCTCCGTTTCTTCTACAGCTACTCGACAAATTGTGAGGTAGCGCGTTTATCTTGAGGTTTGCATCTTTTAGAACCCACTCGGCCAGTCGACCACTCGGGCCAGGCTTCAAGTGCCACACACAGTGGGCGTTACGCAACCAACACACACTAACTTGGTAAATATGAGCTGAAGCTTGGAACAAATCCCAGATTCTCCAATCGCAATCCAGAGTCCACAGCTTTGACGCCCACTTTGGACAGCAGCAGGCCAGCGCCTATAATTATATCAGCCATAATGGCAAAAGCAGCTAAAACTGCAAAAGGCAACAACAGTTGCAGAAGCTACAGAAAGCCGGGTTCAAATCTGGCAGCGGCAACAGCGTCAAAATCCTCTCCAGCTACAATTCTTCAGCTTGAGCGTTCGAGTGTTTAATTGCTCGAACGCTGCTGAAAATAGCTTCGAGCTATGTGAAGTTCGCTTTTAAACTGCCCCTGCACCAGCCTTTGCCCCAGCCTACGGCTCTGCCTCAGCCCCCGCCTCTGCTCCTCCTTTATTTCCTACTCCTCTTGCTGCTGCTGCTGCTGCTTCTGTTTGGCCTTCGTTGCTCTACGCGATAATTACAGCATTTTGTTGTATCAATTTGTTAATGAACTCAAGACTTCGTTTTTTCGGAGTTTCAGATGCCGCTTCTTATGGTATTATGAAATACCCTGTAATTATATACAATGGGGTGGCATCTAATAAAAAAACTAAGAAAAGAAAAAGAACAAAGAATAGAAAGAAGTTCCCAGCTGAACTGCGAAAAAGAGAATAGAAGAGAGGAGACGAGCATAAAAGACAGATAAGACAAGATATGGGAAGGGAAGAGATGAGGAGAGAAGAAAATTGAGGAGATGTGAAGAGAGATGAAAAGTGAAGAGATAAAAAGCGGCGAAAATAGAAGAAATAAAGAGAAAAGAAAGGTGAAAAAATGGGAAGAAAAGAGAAAAGAAGAAGCAATAAGTGAAAAGAAAGGTGAAGAAGAAAGAAAAACAGAGAAAAGAAGAGAAAAGAAGAGACGAAAGTAGAAGAGAATAAGAGAAGAGACGAAGTAAAAATGAAAGAAAAGAAAAGAAATGTGAAGAGAGAAGGGGAAATAATAGAAGAAGAGGAGAACAAAGAAGGGAAATAAAGAGAAAAGAAAGGTGAAGAAATGGGAAGAAAAGAGAAGAGAAGAAATGAAACGAAAATAGGAACAATAGAAGAGATGAAGTGAGATGAAAGGTGAAGAAGAAAGAAAAGAAGAGACGAAAGTAGAAGAGAATAAGAGAAGAGACGAAGTTAAAATGAAAGAAAAGAGAAGAAATGTGAAGAGAGAAGGGGAAATAATAAAAGAAGAGGAGAACAAAGAAGAGAAATAAAGAGAGTGAAAAAAGAAGAGAACAGGGAAGAGAAATGTACAAACAAACAGAGAAGAGAAGAGATAAATAGGAGAAATCAAAATGAAAGAGAAGCAAAGAAAAGATAGAAAAGAAAACAGAACAGAACTAAAGAGACGCAAAGCAGCAAAACAACAGCGAAGATAATGTACTGTAGAGAAAAAGAGAATAGAAAGATAAAGGTGAGAGCTAGGGGTAAAACTGACAGAGAAGAAATAAAAAAGGGGAGAAGAGAATAGCTCAAGGTATTTCTATATCATATATAACCCTATCCAAACTATTTCACATCACATCTGTTTCAATGAATCAACACAGGGTATTCCTTAGCCAGTCAACTTTAGTCTACAATTGAAATAAACCCCAAATTGATTTCTGTTTAATGAGACTCGCCCATGGCTCATATTCAGCTCCCCACAACTCTCATGCGTAGTTCATCAAGGGTATCTCTTAGTCTCAACACGCCATTCATATTACATTTCAAACAAAGTCAAAATTGATGTCTTTTTTATGAGAGACGTCGCGTTTCGTCCGTCGGTCGGTCGGTCGGGCGGGCCACTTGAATCAGCAGCCGCAGCAGATGTTGCTTAGTAGTTCATAAACTTCCATCAGCATCGTTCACACATATTTTTTGTGCGTGTTTTTTGGGGGAGGGGGTCCTCGGCACATAATCATATACAACAGCATTTTATAACATTTTGGCGCTTGCTATATGCTATATGGTTATGCTGCTGGCTGGGCCCAGCTTATGGTTGTAGCTGTTGGTGTCATTATTATGAGCATAAAATATTTCATTTCATTTTGCTCAACACAACTTCTGCTGCTTCTTCACTTGTCTCACTCTTCTGCACTCTTTTTGCTGAAATATTTTATGATTTATTTTGTTGTTGTTGTTGTTTAGTTCAGGCCATTGTTTGGGGTGTTTTTTTGATCTGCCGCTTGAGTTTTGCATGCGTCATGCCTGTGCCGCAATATTTGGACAGAGCCTGGACAAACAAAAGGCTTCAAGTTCTAGCTATCTCTCTCTGTCTGTGTCTCTGTTGAGCGCTGTCAGACGTTTGCCACACTTGCAGCTACTTTTCCTACTGCTGCTCCAGTGTTTACCTGAATGCCAGCCAAATTGTGCTTGCAAAATATATTTTATGCCAACTATGCAGATGCAGATGCAGATGCCCGGAACCCTTTGCCCCATTTCGATTACTGTCCAAACAAATTGTTGTGCCAAGCTTAACCAGTCATAAAAAGTTCTCTTTATGCTTTGCTCAAATAATCAAAAATATCTCGAGAGCTGTCCCTCACAGTCCACAGCGTTTCAGCTCTGTCAGCTATCAGCTATCGGCTGTTGGCTATCGGCTCGCAGTTTTTCTGTTGTTTTTCATGCTTCAATGGATTTACGTGTGCCAATGACAAAAGCCAACGGGCACAATGCATTTTAAATAGTTGGCAAAGGGTTTGCGGCTGGGGGGCTAACATGTGTGGCATGTGGCACACAAAAACACAAAAACACAAAAGGCATATACACAGCAGCAGCACAAGCACAAGCACAAGCCAGTTGTAAGCGTTGCCCGCTGAACGTTAATTAAAAAATGCGTTGGCAAAATTTAAATACAATTGCAGCACAATAAAATGTGAGCGGGCATAGCGGGAGCAGCGTGAGTGAAGTGGATGCTGTGGACAATTGTCACGCGCCATAAAATCAAGCAAAAATAACAACAGCAGCAGAACAACTAACTACAATGCAGACAGACAGACAGATAGAGATAGAGAGAGAGAGAGTGAGGGAGAGAGGGAGGGAGAACGGGTGCCAGAGCAACGCGACGTATGCGTAACATTTTTGTCTGGCTGCTAAAAATGGGGTTGGGCGTAGGGGTCCGGCTGGGGTTGCTCAAACTACAAGCAAACGTGCAGCAAGTTTGCAACACAATTTCGCTTGCTAATTGAAATAAATTAAAACTACGAAAAATTTAAATGAAAAATTATGCACGAAAAAAAAAGTTTAAACTGAGGTCAAAGGGCGCACAGTGCGGCACAGAGGCGAGTTCGTGTTGCAAGGACCTTCAGAGCAAACGCAACAAGGTACAAAGTTGTGACCCAAACCAGCCAAAAAGTTGGTAGCCGGAAAAGCTAAATTACAGTTTGGGCAGCATGAAAAAAGATACCCTGTTTGGGGAACTTCAAATAGTTTAAGCTGACCAAAATGCAATATGCGTTCTATTATATGAAAGTAAGTAAAGTAGTAAATTTAATGTTTAGATATTTAGGAAGTCATATACATTGTTTGTAAAGCTGTTTATAGTCTGGTAGTCAGGCCTAATCAATGGGTATTTTGGCTTCTACTAATGCCTAATTAATGAGTATCTCAGCTTCTACTCATGCCCAACCAATGCATTGCCCAACCATTGCAATGGGTATCTTGGCTTCTACTCATGCCTAATCAAAGTGTAGTTTAACTTCTACTGATGCCCAATCAATGGGTATCTTTAGCACAGCTAGTTAAGCATTTGCTGGCTATAATATGCTATAAATTGTATTTACAGCTCTGCTGCTGTTTCCTCTTCTCCTACTTTTCTCTCGCTTTGCTTCTGTTCTGTGCGGTTTTTAACGCTATCTGTAAAACTTTTTCTAGGGTCAGTTAACTAATAAAAGTCATTTGGGATGCTTGTCTGGACATTGGCTGGGATGTTAAAAGCCTGAAACGTGACTGTGACCACAATACACACATACACACACACACACACACAGTCACACACACTCACACACACACACACTCACACACACACACACACTCACTCCTATGAGCTGCCAGCTGTTAGCCATCTCTCTCTGTGCGTGAGTGGATCTGAATTAATGCAAATATTGACACGAATTCGATGCGTTTGTCTAGGACACAAAATCGAAATCGAAAAGGACGCCATGTCCTGTGAGTCGTGTGTATCAGTTGCTGTATCGTCCGCACACACACTCGCACACACAGTCTACGTGTGTGTGTGTGTGTGTGCTCTGTTTGCCCAACAGGAAGAGTAATCCATTTGCACGACTAATGGTGTTGTGGTTAAGTCCTCTAGTCTCCCCTTCGTACCTTCAGCCGCACTTGTCATGTGGCCAACCAATTCCAATTAGAAATAAAATATGCTCAAGTAGGGTCCGAGCTAGCTAACAGTAAAAGCGTTCCTCACAGAAAGTGTGGAAATGAAAAAGCGCGATTTAAATTCCAAACATAAAACGAATCAAAGAACAACAAATGGAAAAACATTAAAGGCAACCGAAAAATGAGTGTTTTCTATGCTCGAATGGGAAATACCCTTTTGGAAATTTGGGAAAAAGGTAAAATAAGATGTACTTTATATGCTAGATATTATATGGCTTATAGTACCTAATATCTAGTCTCTAGTATTTAGAGTATCTATTGTAGTATCTAGTATCTAGTATATAGAATAAAGAATATAGAATATAGAATATAGAATATAGAATATGGAATATGGAATATATAATATAGTCAATGAAAGCCTCATTTAGTATTCAAGCAACTGACTTTCTTGATCTATGAAATTGAACTTTCACATTAAGTTGGCTGCGCCTTGCTCTAATTTCATTCCTTAGCGAGTTATAATTCGCAACTAGTTTAAGGGGCAAACTAGAAGTTAAGTTCTTAAGCTTGAAGTCAAAGTAAATTAAGTTAATTTAAATAAATAAATTTATAGAAATACTTTTGAAATCTATTTAGAAAAGATATATAAAATGATATTAATACAGATATTTCTTATTGCCTGAGCATAATAAATAACACTAAATGATATTAAGTCAATAACTTTTATACTTAGCTTAGGTGTAATAATTTCAGTAATGGTTGCTCTCACAGTTTTTATTGCTTAATACTCGTACAAACAGTAGCTAGCCTAGACCGATCTAGACAGTCTCCCAAGTATAAGAACTTTACTAGAGTTTCATTTAAAAACCAAAAAACCAATTTGCGTTGAGACAGTTTAAGATAACTGAAACGCTTGATGGCTGTTCACCATATATGATTGAATCTGCTTGCCCGAGACATATAGATGTTATAGATAGAGAGGTTAAATAGTTAGAGACTTATATAGTTTGATGCCAGCCAGTTCATTTATAGTTTGTCACTAGATGAATCCTTTAATAGATGATTCTTCTTCAGTGGAGGTATACGCTAAGTCAGGCATATGATATGCATATTATCTATAAAGGTTAGTTATATTGCAATCCCTGTTCAATGCAGTAAACTTCAATTAAGTTTGATTGCACAAAAACTTCAGCGCTTAAAGACAAGTTAACAAAGAGGCTTTAATGTTCATTTTCTACAGGCAACAAACAATATTTAAATATATATATATGTGTATGTATTCGCTCTGCAATCAGAGCCATCTGCTTCAGTGCGTCTCACATTTCGTGACGAAATTAAAATACCCTATGCTAGGCAACCCAGCAAAGAACAAACAACAAACAAAACAACAAATCAAGACAATGAGTGTCTGTTGATTGATGTCAAAACATTAAAAAAAGGCGTCCAATTAAGCCAAATCTATCAGACGAGTAAGAGGGAGAAAGAGTGACACAGAGAGAGTGAGAGAGAAAGGCAGCAAGATTTTTCCGTGCATTCGTCCAAAATTGATAAATGACACTTTTATGGGCGAAATAAACACGCAAGCCAACTACAGCTATCTCTGTCACTCTCTGTCTCTGCCTGTCTCTTATTGTTTCCCTCTCTCCCTCTCGCACGCTTTGGCAGCTTAAATGCTCGCACTCTGATTAATCAGCCGCAATCATCTGATGTTTTAAGCAGCTTAAAATGCCTTCAAAATGTTTCACTCTTCAGTTCTACCCTCTCTCGCTGTCTCTCCTTCTCTCTCTCTGACAGTTGGCTGTGAAGTGCAAATGAATTTTGATGGGTTTTTCGAGAGGTTTTTTGAATTCTCCTCCTTTTTTTTTGTTTTTTGGGGATTTGTTTATTCATTTCGTGGATTTGGAAGTTCATTAAATTGCCATTTAAATTCCCTTAATTTTACTTTGATTTGATTTGTTTTTGTCGTCATTGCGTCATAAACTGACAACAACAAAGAGAGTGTGAGAGAGAGAGAGTGAGAGAGAGAGAGAGAGAGAGAGAGAGAGAGACAGGGGCATAGCTCGTTAAACAATTTTTATGTAAATTCCAGAAATTACTTTCAACTCGAGTCTTAGGCGCCCCTCACACAGGATCAGAATTCCGTTCATTTCTCTATAGGCTTCTCTCGTCTTCTTCTTCTGTTCACTTCTTCTCTTCACTTTTATATATATTTTTTTAATTTAAAATCGAATAAATTTTCAAGAAATTCCAGTTAAAAATGTCAAAAGCTGATTGATAGCTGGCAGACAGACGAGCAAACGAGAGGAGACAAGTCGGGAGTTTTGGCTTGAGCAATCGAGTCTCTCAATTCTCTGGGCCACTTCGTATCCTGTTTCAGGTCTCGTCCTTTCCTCTTCTGTTCCCCCTTTTGGTCTACCAACAATGGCCCAGACTTCGGTCGGCACCTGCAGTCGAGGCATGTGAAAGGTTCGGTCTGGACACACAGTCTACATCTTGCTCTGGCCCCTGGGCTATTCTCCTTTTCCTCTACCCTCCCCTTACCTCTCTCTCCCTCTCGCTCTTTCCGTTTTTATCGCTTAAACAATATCAAAAATTAATCACTTTTTGTTGCGTTGCAGTTGCAGCTACGCAGATACGCAGCAAAGGGCGCAACAAACAGTTGTGAAATGGACCCAAGGCTGAGCCCGCGACTGCAGCTGAAGTGCCAGAGCAGAGCAGAGAGAGAGAGAGAGAGAGAGAGAGAGAGAGAGAGCTGTAACTGAGGACAGACATCGCCAGGCTCTGAGCGCTGAGCCACTTGGTCGGTAGTTGCTTTGGGGCGTTGTTGGGGGCGTTGCGCAGTTTGATGTGAAACTGAAATTGGTTTTTTACAATACCCTGTATGCACAGGAAAGAGTTGAGTGGGTATATGATAGGGGTGAAAGAGGATAGCTTCGGATTAAATATACTAATCTGCTTTAAGCCCAACATTCATATATCAACTGATCAAGATATGTATTCCCTTATCCGGAATCCATAACTATCGATGATATATATTTATATATTATATATATATATATATATATATATATATGTGAGCTAAGCAATAGCAACAGCTTGCTCCACAAGTAGATATAAATACAATCGATAAATATCGATATTCTGCTTTGACCTGTTTAGTATTTCATAGGGATTATGAAGTTTACTTTGACAAGGTTTGAGTTCTGATCTATGTTTTAGCTCTTACTCAATCGTTAACAGCCTCTAGCTCCAAAATCGATATATATCGATTTGTTCTGTAAAGTGTTTGGTAAGGAATTTAAAGGTAGGGAGACAAAATATGGCATGTGAGCTATCTTTTAACTCTAGCCCAAGCAAAAAAGGCCTGTAGCTTTAAAATCGATAAATATCGATTTCTAATTGTTATGCTTTGAGCCATAAAGTACATTTTTGCAACAAAATACTTTACATTTGCCTCAAAAAATTCACATAAAATATATATTTGACAACTATGAACTTCAATTACTTAAAATCGATAACTATCGATTTCTATTCTACATACCTTAAGCATGCAATACAGATTTTTATTATAGTTTACTTAGAATGGCTCATAAGAAAAGTAAAAACAGGGTATCTCTGAGTCGCACACCTTTAATTGGAGCACTTAAAGCTGTTCTGCTCGACTCCTGTTAGAGGTGTGCCAAGGAAGCCGAAAAGCAGCATAAGCTAAGCTACTTCCGTTGCCAAATCTCGACGGCTTATCAAATGTGTTGATAATTAGTTGCTTGAGAACTTGCAACAGTTTGCAATTTGGCGGGCGGGGGCGTTAATTGCAGTTGCTGCTGACCTTGAGGCAGCGAGTGGCATGCAACACAGGGCAGCACTTTGATTAATGCATGCACAGCTAATGAGCAATTGTGTTGCTGCACAACAACAACAACAGCAACAACAACAACTACAACTGTTGCGGTAAGATCAATAAATTATAAATTAAAGAAATCCATTTCGTCTCCTTTTTATCCCCTTTTCTGGTAGTCGGCGCGCGTTGTTTGTGAGCCAAAAACTTGGCTTAAGAATTTCATGCAGTAGTCATTAAGAGGCAGCTCAAAGAGCGAGAGAGAGAGAGAGAGATAGAGAGAGGGGAATATGGAGGCAAGCGAGGGGCCAAGGGTTTTGCCTTGCGCCGAACTCATGACTTTTGGAATTTTGATTAGGAGCACAGACATGTTCAAAAGGATTTTTGTTAACGCGCATTGGACTTTGAAAAATGCTCGAGACAGGAGAGGAGCGTATCAGAGGCAGATAGGGAAGGGTAGAGAGGGCAGCAGGAAACATCTAGAGAATTGGCCCATTGTATTGATGTGTCTTTGCTCGATGTTCCTCTTCTGTTTTTTTTTTCGTTGTTTGAAATATGCAAGCAATTTGATGCCAATTAAGCGAGCGATACTCGAGGCGCACAATCGGGAACAGCATGAAAGAAAGGGAGGGAGAGAGCGAGAGATAGAGAGTGAGGGAGCAGAAGTGGTTAGCATTGTTAGAAAATTGCAGACAAGCTGTGTCATACGTTAGAAAGAGGGTAGCGAGCGGGCACTGGCTGCGCTGACAAGTTTGTCAAACATTAGACGTTGACGTTGGGAAGTGGGGCGAATGCAACAAGTGTGCCAAAAGCAGAGTTGACGCTGAGCAGGTGAGTGAAGAGAGGCATGAGTTAAGGTGGCAAATTAAGGTAAACGCTGTTGGGCCTCAGGTCTATGAACATTGTGTTTTAATGTTGCGCTGACATTTATAATTATCATATTTAAGAGACTCTTAAGCAGGTTTATCAACTGCTGCGCTCTCCACCTGAACAAGCTTCTAGCTGCAAGATTTAATTGTTATACGGAATATTAGATAGACAAAATCTTATTATAATATTATATATAGAACATTTAGATGTTTGTGCGCTCAACTCTGCCTCTTTCTCCCCCTTTCTCACTCTTTCTGTAGCTTAAAAACTATTTTCTTTCTCTATCAGTCGCGTAGTGTATCTCTTTCTCTGTCTTAGTCTTTATTTTTCTTTATGGTTCTCTTTCTATCTCTTTGCCTCTTTCGCGCTCTCTTTGTATAGTTGAGTCTCTCTCTTTGTGTCTTTTAGTCTGTCCCAATCTCTCTCTCGCTCTCTCTCTCTCTCTCTCTCTTTCTCTCCCTTTCTCTTTCCCTTTCTCAATTTTTCTGTAACTTAAATACTATTGTCTATCTATTTCTATCTCTTTCTCTATCAGTCGCGTAGTGTATCTCTTTCTCTGTCTTAATCTCTCACGCCTTCTCTCTCGCTCTCTTTGTATATTTGAGTCTCTCTCTCTTTGTCTCTTTTCCTCTATCCCAATCTCTCTCTGTTTCTCTCTCTTTGTGTTTCTATTTCTCTATCTTTGTCTTTGTCTTTATCTCGCTCTCTTTATCTCTGTTTCTCTCTGTCTCGTTGTATTTCTCTTTCTCTGCCTTTATCTGTCTGTCTTCTCTCGTGGGTTCTCTCTTTATCTCTTTATCTCTTTGCCTCTCTTTCCCTCTTTTTATATTTCTGTCCTTTCACTCTGCCTTTTCCTCTCTCTTTTTTTCTTATTTTTTCTGTGTCTCTCTCTATATCTAGCTAAATCTATCTCGATCTTATTTTCTTATCTCTTATTTTCAGCTATCTCTAGCTATCTCTCTATCTCTCTCTCTCTCGATATATTCTCTTATCTTTTCAATTCATCTACTTTCTCTACTATTTCTCTCTCTCTCTTTCTTTCTCTTGTCTTCTAAGCAATTGGCCATGCCCAAAAGTCTAACATGTCGCGCATTTTTATGGCTCTTTGCAATTAGCCTGGCTGTCAAAGACCGCACAGCAAACTGACAGGGCGGCCCAGGTAGTCTAGGGTACAGAAGGGGCAACCAGCAGAGGCAAAGGCAGAGGCGGCGGCAGTGACTGAGGCAGAGATAGTGTGCTCCAAGTGCTGACCATTTTCAACACCTCAATAGGCAAACGCTGCCCACAGCTGGCGGCTTTCGATTCTAATGCTTTTTTTTGTGAGTCCAAGTCTATTTCCGCTATTTAACAACGGGCCACAGGCGGTGGCAGCGGCAACTGTGGCACAGCAACTGCGGCTCATAAAACTTGGCCTAGCTGCCGCAGTCGCAGTTGCAGTTGCAGTTGCAGCTTGCAGTTGGCAGTTTATTATGGCAACGAGAAGCAGCTAAAACGAGTTCAAGTTTATTGCCCACAGATGTTGGGGAATGCGAATAGCTAAATGCGAATTGTGGCTCAGCTCGGCCCAAATGGCAAAAAGTCGTCAATGTCAATTAGTCACACGTTGCAGTAAGCCCCCCCTTCCCCCCGCTTGCCCACCTTAGCCCACTTCTTGACACCCTTCTTTCCGCATCTCTCTGCCTCTCTCTGTAGTTGAGCCCCTTTCTAGAATGCCAATCGATTTGTGGCAAACATCAGTAACTTATTCAAGTTCGGTTTTAAATACCCTGTAGGTTGGAGAAATGACTAAAGGGTAGGTTTGATGAAGTGAACTAGATAAAATACAACGATATCTGATCAGCATCGATAAATATTGTTAGACTAGGTATCTGAGTGCTATATGAATTAGCCAAAAAATTTGGTATTGACTCCATATTAATTCATGCATTTAATCAATCAATCGATAGTTATCGATGACGAACAGTTACGGCATCGATAACAATCGATTTGCTATTGTTGGTTTTGTTTACTTCTCTCTGAGAACTAGACAAGCTAGAAACATAAAATTTCTTAGTAATTTTATACTATATTAAGCACTGGATCAATAATTGGTTATCAGCGATAACTATCGATTGTTATTGTTGATTTTATTTACATTTCTCTTGCAGCAAATTGCTTCATAATTTCCTAGTACAATTTGCACTGAATCGAAAACTGGTTATCATCGATAACTATCGATAGCCAACATAAGTCTAACGAGCATGTTTTGTGTTTATATCTACTACTTTGCTTACAGGGTATCTACTAGTCTATATACGCCCAACTAGAGCACAATTTACTTGCTTCTTAGTCGCTTTCTCGTTTGGTTCTTTGGCCAGTTTACAACTCATAATCAAGTACGGGGCCAGTACGTAGCATGCGTGTGGCATGAACGAGTCGCATGCAAACTGGGCAACGGCTAGAGTCCACTCCCAGTGTCCAGTGCTCCGCATGCATCTGGCTGGCTGGCCATTGTTGGCTGTTGGCTGTTGGCTGTGCGACGTGGCGCGCTAATTTGATTTCCTACTGGCAACACTTGCGGTTGCCTACGATTCTGCCATGGAAATGGAGCAGTGAATGGCTGGAGCTGTTAGGGCAGTGCCTTAACCAAGTTGATGCAACGTCTGATGTTGCTGATGTTGCTGCTGTTGCTGCTGCTGCTGCTGTTGTTGCAGTTGCTTTCGCTCCATTTGCAATTTGCATAATTACCGTTGTTGGACTTGAATGCAGCACCACATCCGACAAATCCAACATTGGCAGAACACCACTAGCAACAACTGCTGCACATGTGAGTGGCAAGTGGCAGGTGGCAGGAGGCAAAGCCAACTTTTTGCATAGCCCGCACAACTTTTCATTACTTTTAATTGGTGGCCAATGAGGAAGCAATTTGTAGGGCCATACGAATTGGCTGTGGAAGAAGGTGGAGAGTTGCAGCAACAGTTGCCACATTGTGGCGCCGCCTTCACCACCTAACTAACGCCAGTTGCCAGTTGCCAGTTGCCAGTTGCCAGTTGCCGGTTGCCAGGTGTTTGCCCAGCTGCAGCCAATGCGCTGTATTAAATAACCAAACATGATGCATGCAACATTTGTTTATCTTCGACTTTCATAGTCATAGTTAAAAAAGCAGCAAAAGGTGGCTTTTTGGGTGGTGCTTAAGCAATGCTGTGCCACAATGCTGTGGCATGGCAAGCAGCTGCAGGGGTTGCGGGTTCATGTTGCTTGTGGCTAACCATGCCACAGACGGCAATACCAACGGCAACAGCAACGGCAACGGCAACGCCAACCGCAACAAAAGTTAAACTGAAAACGCGATACTTGTGCGAGAATTTAAGAGTGGAAAATGCTTCAAAAAAAAGATCTTTTATGAAATAGTTAAAGTTATGTATATCAGATATAGATAGAGTATATAATATATGGCATATACTAGATATATATCAGCTATTTATAACATATATTCTGTATAATTTATGCTTTTCTAACAGTTGCTTATGCTATATACTACATCTGGTGTGGCCCTAAAAAACTTGATGGAAAAAACTTTGCTTAGAGAATCGATAGCAAAAATAACTGCGGAACATAAAACTGAACAAACATTCTATATATATATATGTATATATCTATATACAATATGTCTATTTCTAGTTGTATATTAAAGTTTCTTGTCGCAACAGTTTGCCAAGACTTTTATATATAAATTTCCTAGTAGATCGTTTGTTCTTATTGAACACATCGATCTTTGATATGATTATATGAAAATAAATAGATTTTTTCTTAGAATTAAAACTCATTTTTACAAACATTTGCAATTTTTGTATTATATTTAGCACAGAGCTCATGAGATATCCACAGACTTTCAAACCTTGCAAATTCTTTCACATATTGGCATTCTCAAGCCATTAAAAAGCAGAATTGAGAGTATAACAAATAAAACTTAGTTTAAACCTCGTTAAAGTTAACTTGCAGCTAATAAATACAAATACAGCTAGAAGCACACAATAAACTTTAACTTCTACAATAGTAAAAGGTATAAAGTTTCGCAAATTAATGAAAAACAATCAAATTAACCCAAAAACTATACGAAAAGCTATAAAAAAATCTGCGTTCAAGCTAACTCAATTAAAAAGCAGTTAAAAATATATAAATATGCATCGAAACAAGCTCAATTCATTAAAGGAAAATAAATTTTTAAAAACTTTACAAATTCTTAAATTTAGTTAAAGTTTTTTTTTTAATTTATTTAAATTAACCAAAAAGTTCATATAAGAAAAAAAATTGTTAAAAGTTGTTTTTGTATATTTAATTTAAGATTGTATTAAATTTTTGTAAATTTAACATTAAGTTCAGTAAGTTTCATGAAGGAAAAAACTGTTAGAAAACTTTTCAAAGTTTTAATATATTTTAATTAAGGTATTATTTTATTTTTGTAAAGTTAGCATTAAGTTTATTAAGTTTATTAATTGTAAAAACTTTTAAAATGATTTTTATATTTTATTAATTATTTTTGTAAATTAAACATTAAGGGCAAATTTTTTTTTTTTATTTAAAAAGATTTTTTATATTTAATTTAAGATTTCATAAAAATTTTGTTTAGTTTAACTTTTTATTAATTTTTTTTAATATAGTAAATATTTTATTAAATATTTTTATACCCTGAACCCATTGAAAATGGGAAATCAGGGTATAATGGTTTTGTTAAATGTATGTAACAGGCAGAAGGAGGCGTGGCAGACCCCATAAAGTATATATATTCTTGATCAGGGTGACGAACTGAGTCGATTTAGCCCTGTCCGTCTGTCTGTCTGTCCGTCCGTCCGTCCGTCCGTCCGTCCGTCCGTCCGTCCGTCCGTCCGTCCGTCTGTCCGTATGTATGAACGCGTCGATCTCAGAACCTATAAGAGCTAGAGACTTGAATTTTTTTTTGGAAAACCCTGTATAGCAGGCGCAGATCAAGTTTGTTTCAAACAATCGATAACTTATACCGTTTTAATGTTATCGATTAAAAACCTTATCGAAATACGGTTTTTTACTTTTTTCTCGTACATATTTGGAGCTGGAGTCTCCAAATTTTTCATTTAGTTTCCTTTATATTTTATACAATTTCGGTTTTTGTTATATTTTGGATATTGGTTCAAAATTTTACAAAAATTTTTAATTTGAAGGTTAGTTGCAAATATAGCCAATATGTGAATGTGTTTGCGATATTATGCAACTGAAAAATATTCAATATAATATGTAGATCATATGCTGAAAACTTCATTGAAATCCATTAAGTATCAGAGAAATAATTAAACAAAACGTTTTGTCAATTGCAACATGTGACCAGAAACCCACCTCCGTTTTCATTTTTTCTATACATGTGCACACACACATTGAGACATTCGAATGCGAGCATTCTTGTCTGTTCTAAGAATCACAGCAATAACAGCTGACTGCTTAAATTTTGTTATAATTCTTAACTGCCTTTTGTTTCAAATTTGCTACTGATTGTCTAAGCAGTGCAGTGGCGGTATTGATAGAAGCGAGGCACGTCGTACCTTGTAGGTCTAGGTTCAAACCTCGTCGATGTTAAATATTTTTAATTGTTTTTTTTCACACACACAATGGCGGTGGAGGTCAGGTGATGTTGGTTCGACTCCAGCTGCGGAAATATCGTATTTTCTTAATTTTTTATTTTTTTCTTTTATTAAATTATTAATACTATTATTAAAAAAAAAAAACTACTCTTTTGACAAACATGCTATTTGATCGTGAAAGTGCAAGATTGGCAATTTAATTAAATTTTGTATAAGTTTGTAATGTATACAAGAAACGGAATATATTTAAAAACGCAGATCGGACGGGGTTCAGGGGATCTCCTAGTCGGGTACCCCCGACTAGAGTTTTCTTACTTGTTTTTATTAATTTTTTTTAAAAATATTTAAATATTAAAAAAAATATAATTTAATGATAAAATTGTTTATAATTTGGCTTAAGTGACAGCTCTACTCTCATTCTAACTCACCTGCCTCTTTCTCACCTCCCTCTCTCTCTCTCTCTCTCTCTCTCTCTCTCTTTCCCCCCTCTCTCTCTCTCTCTCTCTCTCTCTCTCTCTCTCTCTTTCTCTCTCTCTCTCTCTATCTTTGTGTCACTCTCTTTATATCCCAAGCTGAAATCCCTATTTCGCTGCTAATTTGTAAACTGCCTGGCAAATGAAATGCATATAGATGATTATAATTTGTGAAATGTTTGCGAAAATCATTCCAAGAATTCATAAATCTCAAATTTCCGCTAAGAGAGTGAGAGAAGGAGCGAGAGAGAGATATAGGGAGAGAGAGCGAGAGCAACGGCCGGGGCAAGGTGTGGGAGTTTTGAAGCAAACCTTTTTCTTTCGCTTGAGTAGGGTAAACACATTGAGATGCGCTGCTGCTGTCTATTTGCCAATATTTCATTTAGCTTCTCGCTCGCTTCTCTCTGCTCACTTCATGCCTGAGAACAAGTTTTATTCTCTACCTCAGCTTTGTTTAGGTTGACATTGAATGCTTAGTCGCTGGCCGCCTAATGTTCATGTCGCGGTTCACATTCGATTTCATTTTCAATTTATTTTGTTGCTGTTGTTGTTTTTTTAGTCAGTCTCAGTCGCAGTCGCAGCTACCCCAAGCCAGCTGAGCTTAGGCTGAGGGGTATGCCGCCAAGTCGAGGCAGGACCTAATCGGATTTGTCGCTTAAATGAAGCGCATGAAAAAAAAAATAAGTTGCAAAGAAATGCGCCGAAAATTCACGCTAATGAAACCAACTTTATAAATACAATTTGCCTGCGACTCTCAGGACTTCGGCCTTCTTCTTAGTGTCTTTTTTTTTGGTGGGGCGTGGCCCCGCCTGCCGGTAGCTGTCATGTTCTGATTATTTTAATTTGACACTTTGGGTAGCAAAAATGAAACTTCATTAAAAAATTGTCAAAGTGAAAAGTGACAACAACAATGTGTTGTCCGCGATAAGCGCTGCAGCGCGCAACGTGCAACGTGCAACATGGGGCAGCGACAGCTTGAAATGCTGGCAGTTGACAGCTTTTTTCGTTTTTTTTTGTTTTTGTCGCTCTTCTGTTTTTGTTGCCGCAGCTCTTGCCCACACTTCATGCATATTAAAAAATGTGTCAAAAGGCGAGAAATATATGAAAATAAATTTATTAATAATAAAATGTAAATAAATAAATATATTTTAAAAATATAAAAAACATATTGATATATATATATTTATATTGAAAAATATAAAAAATATATTGATATTTATATATTTAAAAATACATAAAAATAATTTGCAATTTGGATCTGGCTCAAAGTGCATATGAAAGCAGCCAAAGCCAAAGCCAAAGCCAAAGCCAATGCCAAAGTTCACATTTCAGCTGACAAATCAAGCGTTAAATTCGTTTATTCATTTTTGCCAGTTCATCTTCAATGTGTATCTATAGCATCTCTATCAGATAGGCAACTGATGCTGTTGCTGCCGCTGCTGCTGTTGCTATTTAAGCTTTCATCCATGTCCAACGTAGATAATTAGACGACCTATTGAGCCGTAAAGCTGCTGCATTAAGTTGAACCATGGCGCCTGGACAGCGTTCGGATGTTCTACTTAGTTGAACTTGATTTGATTTTGGGGCCGGCCACATTAACATTTAAATAGGCTTAAGGCAAAAAGCTGAGCTACGCTGCGCTGCGTTGTGCTTCTGCAATGACAGCAGCTGAAATGGGCGCTCAATGAATCTAGTAGAAGTTGCTTTTAATGAGCATTTGAATTGGCTTGAGAAACTGAGTTGCGCTGTTTGTGCTGCAATGACATTAGTTGCATGTGGAAAATGAAGCATGATTGAGCTTTAGCTTAAAGCAGTTTAAAGGAGCTTTCTAAGAGCTTTTCTTTGTTATTTATGAGACTTGAGCTGTAGCTAACAGCCGCTATAAGTCAAGACTAAAGTGAGAGCTTTCGTATGCTGAGCTTTAATGAGCTTTACACTTACATTAGCACAAGTTTCAGTTAAAGGGCTGCTTATTCTACATTGACACTAACTACAGAATCAGACTAAAACAAGAGAAGCTTCAGTAACAACCGCTAAAAGACAAGATTAACGCAAGAGCTTTCGTATTTGTATACGAGCTTTTAATACGCTTTACACCTAATTTTCATACATTTCAGGCAAAAATATGTTGGTGCCCATAGACTCTAGCTAAAAGCTTCTTCTGTTACATGAGCTTTCGCTTGTTTTAAGCTCACTGCGAGCTTTGCATGCAATTTTTGTTTATATTTACTAGCTGCTAGTTAAACATTCCTTCCATATGCCACGCACTACTTACTACATTTACTATTCTCTCTCTCTATGTCTATCTATTTGCCTCTCTTTGAGCCAATTAATTTGAGTATTTGTTACACTAAAACTTCCTGTTCGTCTAGTCACCATGGCAATCGCCTTAATATTATGCCGGAAAATGTTGGCCAATCATTCAAGTTAACAATTAACCAACAAATGTCAAACAACAAATCAATCAGTGAGGGCATTAACAGCGGCCTTCACAGCCTCGACTCTCATCCATATGATGTGGCAAATAAATAACTGTTGTAGCTCGCTGCCCTAGACCCATTAATCATCCCAAATACTCTAAGTGAGTGAGAGCGGGAGCAGGGGACTGGGAGACGGTGTAACAATTGCAATTAGACGACACTTTGAGGTTAAAGACGGAACTTGGAGACAGGTAAGAACAAACCGGAACCTCGCTGACTGTTTACTTTGTGCTATTTTCATTGTATTGGTTTGAACTACGTGATTTGCTAAAAGCCAGCAGGATTAGGGCAGATATAAATGGGACAAAACTGTCATATAATGAAAATAAACGAGGAAATGTGTTGAATGAGTGAGAAGCGCATAGAAGAGCTTGGCCCTGGATATAAATGAGAAGAGAATAGTAGAGCGTATGCCTTTCAGTTAAGCCAATGAGTTAAAATGAAATGAATAGAAAATCACACATTGAAATTGCAGAGCCAAAAACATTGAATGCGAAGCGCATAGAGAAGTGAGAATGTTAAATTGAGTATTGAAATGAATGAAAAGCGCAAAGATGAGCACGCATTGATATTGAGCATACCAGAGCTAAGCATTGATGATAATGAGAAGCGCATATTCAAACGTATGCCTTGAAGTTGAGTCAATAAGTCAATATGAGAAGCGCATAGAAGAGTTAGTGTCTTTAACTGCATATTGTGTAATGATTGAGAATCGCATATAAGAGCACACAGCTCAGCATTGGTTGAGAAGCGCATTCAAGAGCATGCCTCTAAGCTAAGCATTGAAGAGAATGAGAGGCGCAAGGTAAGGCGCATGGTCTAAGGTTGAGCCAAAAAGTCAATTGAGAAGCGCATAGAAGAGTCGCATTAATATTGAGAACAACATGGCATGAAGTGTGCCCGACGCTAAGCTAAACATTGATCTAAATGAGAAGTACATAGAAGAGGTTATGCCTCAAAGTTTGTCCTATGAGTTGAATAAGAAGCGCATGGAAGAGTGAGGGATCCAGCATAGTATTGCTCAATACTCCAGCTCAGACTCAAGCTCTGAGTCTAAGCAAAGAATTGAACTATTGGAGCAAGGATCAAAAATTTGATGAGCGTGGAATCAATCTCTTGCCCGAAAGATGGCAAAAGGTACTAGATCAAAATGGAGAACACATAATTGCATAAAATGTTTTATAAAATAAAAAAAATCGTGTTTGAATTGCAATAAAAAAAACGAAATTACTTAGTGAACGAGCCAATAAAAGATAAGTTACAAGAAGAGCGCATGGCTCTTAATTAGTTGAATGAGAAGCGCATAGAAGAGCATTTGCACTTAAGTTAACCCATCAATTGCATGAGGCGCGCATGTCTTTAAGTTGAGCTCTGCCGCTGTTATGGGCGAGGCATTAAAACGAGTATGAAAATTTAAATAGCTGCGACCATTAAGCCATATCCTGCTGCCTGCTGCAACAGGACATAAAATTATCCCAAAGGATATGCGAGCAGCGGTCGAGGCTGCATTAGAGAGCTGCGCTGTTAGTTACAATGCCCCAAGGGCTGCCCCCAGAGGGGGTTGCGGGGCAGGACAGGGCAGGGCAGGGCAGGCAACAACAACTGTGTCGCTGCCACTTGGCGGATTTGGCTAATGCGCAGCGAGGCGAGTGCATGTGTGTGTGTGTGTGTGTGTGTGTGTGTGTGTGTGTGTGTGTGTGTGTGTGTGCGTGTGTGTGCGTGTTGTCCTGTGCGTCGCTTTATTCAATTAGTTACATCCGATTATTACCTGCGTGAAGGCTTTGCCCCCAGCTTCAACTTTAGTAACCGCTGTTGTGGCTAATGGCATAAAGGAGCAACACCCACACACACCCACCCACACACACACACACATACTCTTTGTGTGTGTGTGAGTTATGGAATGTTGTATGTTGAACAATTTCCAGCTGAGCGCATCGCTTGTAATATTACAAAATAATTTCCAAACCGCATTCACAGCGCACAAAGTTTCACGCAGGGCGGCGAGGCGGGGCACAGGCTGAAGGGTCACACAGAAGGCGTGGCCAGGACATTGACAGCAGCAGCTGGAGCAGCAGCAGCAGCAGCAGCAGCAGCAAATGCTATTAAATACACAAAATGTGCCCAAGTGCAAATTAAATTTTTGTTGCTGTTGAAACAAACCAAAAAAAAACAAACAAAAAAATAAATAAAAAAAATGGAACTCATTAAAAGTTGATCTGGCAGCATTTTAGTTATAAATAACACAACAATTTATGTTTTTGTTGTCTCTCTCTCTCTCTATAACTGTAATTGCGTATTACATTTGCATAAATATATTTTTTTATATTTTTATTTCGTATTTTTCATTCATGAAAAAGTTTTTCAAATTTTGCCTCGCTGCTAAGCGCGTTAACAGCGCCCTCTTGTGTTTGTGTTTGGCATTACACTTTCGAGCGCAAGATGTAAATTGATAACTGAGCTGGTCTACACTGTGGTTGCAAACTTTATTACAGTGGATCATGAGTTAGTTAAAGTGTAGAGTTTTAAATGATAATTAAGTTGGGTTGTAGTCTATGCTTGAAATGAATTTTATTGTATTTAAGCTGTAGCATAGTTTTGAGCTGGCCAATTAAATTGTTAAGCCTGTCTTCCGCCGGTTGTAGTCTTTGCTAACTATAGTTGACGAGCACTTTCAGTGCTGCATACTTTTGGGCTGCTCACTTAAATGTACTCCAAGCTAGGCTGAGTATGGGTTGTTGTATATGATCAAATAAAACTATACCGCAGCTCATTAAATATGCCAAAATAAGTTGAATTGGTCATGAAATTTAAGGAATGTGATTAAAGCTGAATATTCATTTAATACAAAATAGATTTCTATTTTTTAAATTTTGTTTACAACAATCAATTCAAATAAGTTCATAATTTATTTAAACTGATCTCTGCGTGGTTATTGTCACAGCTTAGCGTATCATTTCAGCCTAAGCTACCTTGTGGTTTTTGTCACAGCTAAGCTGGCGCTAGGCAACGTCTGCTAAATATAAGTGATCTCAGCTAGGTTGTTGACACAGCTTATAGAACTGCTTACAGCTTGTCTTTAGGTTGTTGTCACAGCTTAATAGGCTGACACAAAAAACTGCAGCTTACTTAGGCCTGATGCACTTAAATTATTTAAGAACTCATTAAATCAACACAATTAACACAAATTTCGCCCCACTGTGCACCACTTAAGCACAACATTTTATATGCTGCATGCCAAGGCACAATTCTCTTTAAACAGCGAAAACATCACCATTTTAATGGAGCCGTTTGCTGAGCATTATAAGAGAAATGGTTGTTGTCTGCACTAAGCACCGAGCGCCGTTTAATGTGGAAATGCAGCATTTAATTTGCTGCATACTTTTGGGCGGCGCACTTAAATGCGCTTCAATTCCATTTGCTTTTGCTTTGAACTGAACTTTAAATGCAAATTGAATTTTTAATAATGGAAGCCAACAAATAGTCTGTGGGATCTTCTTCATTTGCAATTCAAATTTATTGCTGCCAGCCCCCAACACATCACTTTTTACACATCTATTTTTGCAATTAAAATGATGCAGGTAATTTATTCATGCAGCCCCAAAAATTGATTTATGCCACAGACAAATGAACGTTGACAACTGCCATATGTTGCACAAACACACACACATATTTGGTCGTTATTTAACAACATTTTACTTAAATTTCCCATCATCTCAGTAATAAGCAGATAACACAAAATAAAGTTGATATAAAAACGAGACAAAGCCCCAGCCCCAGCCCAGCAAAAGAAATGAGAAAACTTTTGTTAGCTGTAAGTTGTAAGCTCTTGGCTGCCACAATAACTTGCCCCATGCCACACACACACGCCCACAATTAGCTGCGATTTGAGCTGGAATTTCACTTAATAATTTAAGAAAAATTGATTATTATTTAAGCGTAAGCATTGTTATGCCTGTCCCTGTGTGTGTGTGTGTGTGTGTGTGTGTGTGTGTGTGTTGGGGCAGTGAAAGAGTCCCTTGGGCATATACGACAGATAAATGCTCAACACAAGCGCCATACAGCCAAATGGCTGCCACACGCGCTGCACAATGAACGGAAGAGAAATCAATTTAAAATAAGTTAAGCTCAGAGCAAGCAGCGTGGGTGTGCGGGTGTGTGTGTAGTGTGTGTGTATGTGTGTGTGTGTAGTGTGTGTGTGTGTGTGTGTGTGGGTGGCTAGCAAAAGGTCTCGACCCTGGCAATATTCTGCGTCCGGCGCATAAATATTTATATCACATCTGTCGGCACAGCCGCACAAAGAATTCAATAAAAACATGTCCAATAAATAAACGCGAAAAATGCGGGCAAAACGAGGCGAACAAAAAATAAAAAATAAAAATAAATGTGCAGAGTGTAGGCAAACGTGTGCACAGCTGGCAGATATCCTGTAATTTTTTTTAGAATTTTTAGAAATTAAAAAAAAATATTTTATGCAATTTTTAGATGTTTTTTACTTAACAGAAAAACTGACTTTTGGGCATATGAAACTATAAGTTAGAGCTGTGAGCGAGAGAGAGTGAGTGAGAGAGAGAGAGAGCGAGAGAAAGAGCTAAGTTAGAGTGTAAGCGCATGTGTGCGCTAAGTTTTGGGAATATCAAACTATAAGTTAGAGGAGTGAGAGAGAGATCAGTTCCCAGTTAGCCCTTTCCCTACAGCATACCCCATTTGTTGCTTTCACTCACTTTCTACAGGTCATTCTCAGCGAAAACTTAACGAAATCGTCGCGCAGGACTTTTGGCCACAGAGTCGTGTGGCAGGCTTTAGCAGGACATTGCACTGTAAATACAGCATGTGGCAGGCTACAGCAGCAGCCAGTTGCACATCAAAGGAACTCACACACACACACACACACACACACACACACAGAGAGGCAATTGATTGGCGCAGATTGTCGCAGTTGCCAAGCCATAAATAAACAAATGAGCAGCAGCCAAAGCTCTACGAAAGGTTCTCAACGACTGCGGCTGCGGCTACAACTGTGGCATTGGCAGCTAACACAATTACAATTAAGTGTTGCATTTATCACACAAAATAATGCACAATGGCCACGCCCACCTTTTCTCTGCCCTGTGTGTGCGGCAGCTGTTTAAAATTCATGAGGCGTCGCAAAGCTTGTAGCTTGTAAATTACATTTATACGCAGCTCAAACAGCACTTCAAAGTGTCTGCAAGCCAGAGACTCTAGACTATTTATTATGTACATATATGTATAGGTATATATATATATAAATATATATATATATATATATATATATGTATTGTAGATAGATATATGGAGTGAGCGTGTGAGCGATATCTTTGCTATGTTTGCTGCAGGCGTGTCTTGGTTTTGTTAGCCGTCGGTCAGCAACTGTTGAAAAATGCATTTGCCGCCATTGCCATTGGCAGAGCAACAACAACAACAACAACAACAACAATAGAACATGACCATAAGAACATGAGTATCCTGCAGTCACAGCCACAGCAGCAGCAGCTAGAGAAACTGAAGGAGGTGTAACATAAGAACTGATAGCAACAGCTTCTTGGCTTTCCAATTTCATCTGGAACAGCAGCAAACAAAAACTTAAAAAAAAACTGTGTATATAGCTTGTGAACGACTACAAAATACCCTAACTTTAAAATTTAAAACAAGTAAATAGTTTAAGAGCTGAGTTAGAGTTAGAATATGCTAGCATGTTAGTAAAATATGCTAGCAAAATAGTAAACTAAATAATTAATTTACAAATGAATCAATCTATTAATCAAGGCATTTTCTAAGAAATTGCTAATCTATCAACAAGACGATCTACACATCATATACAAGTAGTAGAAGCCTTGTAGCAAGCAATATGATTTAGTAATGCAAAGCAGATAGCCAAACTTAGTCAATAATTGGCACAAAAACAAGCTCCACACATAGAAGTTAAATACAGAAAATGAAACTCTAGGAGAGAGTGCTCGACTAGCAAATACCCTGAACAAACATGACTCAAGCTAAAGGAGCAAACGTTTTCTTTGTTAACTTCTGTTTTACTT